>CM014276.1:57996899-58012508 GCA_004135705.1 Alloteropsis semialata
AGCTGCACGCGCGCACGCGGTGCCGGCGTCCCGGCGGCCGTGCGGCGGCGGATCTGCACCGCACGCCGGCGAACCGACGGCGGTAAGTGCCTTCCCCCTCCCCCCCGAATCTGAATCGGGTTAGGGTTTCTAATGTCGGGGTTTCAAATCGTGAAAGATTGGGATTTCTAGGGTTAGGGTTCATCGAAATTTTGGGGATTTTCGAATCTGAGATTAATTCCCCTCCTTCTAAATTCTTCTCTACTCGATCTAAGCCTAGTTAGGCTTTACTGATACCATTGTTAGATTCATGGATCGACTAGGCTCATCTATCAGTAGAGATCAAAGGTTCTAGACATGAATATAAGAGTGGGTATTCATCTGCGCGCATGCGTGATGGAAAACTAGAGAGAGAGAGATAGAGATGCAGACCATCGTTGGAGGAGCTTGATCCATTGGTCGCGGCCATGGCGCCGATGACGGTGAGGAAGACGGGGTCGGAGAAGAGGGAGTCCGACGGTGAAGTAGGGCGTCGCGGATGCCGGTGGCCTTCGGGCCGCCACCTGCACTGGCCGCGCTCGCCGCCGGTGCAGCTGGGCAACGTCGTGGCGGCGCTGGTGAAGCTTCCCGTCGGCCTGCGCTCCCCCTCTAGATCGGCTAGGGTTTTAGGGCTGTAGGTGGGACTGTGGCGGCGAACCTCGTGCCTCGTGCCGTAGTCCCCACCTCCCTTTTTATAGCGCAGGCGACAGGGGCCCACCAGCCATCAACGGCTGGGGCGCCCCCGATCAGGGCGCCTATAGATGGAAGGGGAAATCGGGCTGCCGTTGGACTGGCCCGAGAGATCAATCCAACAACGGTAACTAGTGCGTTCTTGGAGTTAAACTTCGGGCATAATCGATGGGTCAAAGAACCAGCTCTGGTCGGGAAAAAAGATAAAGTCAAAAGCAAAAGGCAAATTGATTTAGTAGAAAAAGAGACGTGGCATTAGGGCTGTCTGTACTTCCTTGCACAGTTTATCTGATGATGAACAGTGAAGTCTGGGGAACAAACGTTTCTGCATTGCTGACAGAAGCCTCACTGTCTCACCTGTTTTCTTGGAGCTTGAACGTTATCCTCGGACCTCAGCAAGTCAGCATAGCAGCCGGCAGATGCATGCACATGTTCGTTGTGGCGACAGGTGCGTGCACTGTTTTTTATGCCTTTGGATGGATTGAGCGCGCATGTTTGTTGAACCGTAACGAAATCGGTTTTTGCAAATAGTAGCATCCCATCATGCATTGATAGATGCTTCGTGATATGCTGTATGCTTCGAAGCTCACGGATACTCGAACGAACGTTGTCAAAAGGGAAGGATCCTGAATCACATAGCCGAGAAACATGAAAAAATAATATTATATCGGGTCGAGACAGATCTTTCTGTGAACTGAATTTCCCGAATCTTGACGCTACACGGCTACAGTCGATCTCTGTCCTCGAACGTTGTGAAAAGGAAACAAAAAAAGGATCCTGAAGCACACAGCTGAAAAGTGGAAGTGCATTGCATAAAACGTACCGGGTCGGGACTCGAGACAGTGCAATCCGTCTCTTACTCTCTCTTATCTCCAAGACAGCGTGGATCGGTTGAAGATCCCTCTCACGGTGAAGAAAACTGATCGGGTCGAGACAGATCTTTCACTGAACTGAATACTCCCCAATCCTGACGGCTACAGTCGATCGATCACGTATTTTCTTGCCAGACGTGATGCAGGTAGGTAGCGAGCTGAATATTCTTCTGACAGCGAAGAACTGATCAGGTTCCCGTGGCCACTGCTTGGCGAGGCAAATTAAGCACGTTTCCGCGGAAAGGTCGGAGCATAGCAGGATTCCACGGGGCAGGTTACCACGGCGGCACGCTGTCTGGCGCCGGTGGCTATCCAAAATCAACAATCCATGGTGGGCGCAGACCGATCGCACTTCTTGCACATAGGAGCAGCAGGACAACTCCTTACTCCTCGAGGACATTCAGGAGCCTGCTGCGAGGACTAGTCAGAGGTAGACGAAGAGAGTTCCCGCAGCCTGGCGTGCAGCGCAGGCGCTGCGGACTGCGGACTCGACTCCTCGAGCGGCGTAATCGCGCATGTGCGCATTAGGCTAACCACGAGCTATCGCTAACACGCGCGTGCGTGCGTGCTTTGCGGCGTGCTTATACGCCGATTTGAATTAATCTCGTTGCGGTGTGGGGCCATGACGCCAGCCGCTTTACCTGTTCTCCGCCTCTCCCGCGTATATAAGCCCCGCAGCTTCCTCCCATCCCCAACCATCTCCACGCGCCTCAGCGTCCCAACTCCCAGGCCAAGCAGCGCGCTCCCTCCCGGGTGTTGGGGTCCGAGGAGCAGCTTCGCTTCCGGCGGGGAGGGATTTCGATGGAGGTTGCGGCGGAAATGGAAGCCGGCGACGCCATGGAGAGAGGCGAGCGCTCGCCGCCGCTGCCGGAGGTGCGTGTACCGCCGCTAGCTATCTGCTTCACGGGAGCTTTCCTCTAAGAAAAAGGTCCACGATGGCTCATATAATCTCTCCTCGTCTCTCTCACCGGTCGGTGCATGTTGCTTGAATCGAACATCACTGCCCGTTTTTCGCCTCTGTGCAAGGGCGATGAAGCCATCCAGATTGCGTCTTTTCTTATTAGGCCCAGTTTTGGACGCCAAAACCAAATGAAAATGCGACATCACAGAACATTATTAGACCCGTCGTCTTGCCCTACTGCAGACTGCAGTAGCAGGCAACCAAGACAGCACAGAGCACCACGCTACGGCAAAAATTGGACCAGAACTTTTATGGCCTGTTTACTTACGGTCTCATTCTGCAGAATGAGCACATTTTGCATTCTACGCGCTTTCCAATGCACTTTTTTCTCTCTGTGCACGCGGCCCAATGCAGCTCATTTTGCATTCTGGAAGGCATTCTGGGTATCTAAACACCCCTGTGTCCTTGCGCATTTCAAATTGGTCTGCGCGGGTCACGGGGAATGGGTTGGTCACAACAACCTCTCGGACCATGTCCGAGGAGCGTAACGATTCAAGCCGCCGACTTTTCACCCCAAAGTCAAAAGGAACAAAATGGGTGTTTGATCTCCATTAGTCTATGGACTAAAGTTTAGTCAGTGGACTAAAGTTTAGTCCTATCTGTTTGGATCCAAGTAGTAGTCACTACAGTTGAACAAAGACCAAAATACCCCTAATAATGACCCTGTTTTCTTGTCCCCTTTACCCCTGGTTGTTGGCGCCAACTGCCCAAGTAGTTGGCTGGCGCCATTTTTCATCAGCGTGTACTGGGAGTTGCTGGCGCCATTTTTCAAAACTTGATCACACAAATGTGATTATTACAGCTCCAAATCAAATGGTACTAGAGTCACAGATCCAATTATTACAAACCATTACAACTTACAATCAAGTCCTTGACTAGAAACCATTACAACTCTAGTTGACACGCGCCTTATTAAACAACCCATCGGCTATCCAATCCCTCAAACGATTCATGGTTACATCTTCATCACCAGGACGTACATTACCTACATTCCCTTGAGAAGATGGCGCCCTCCTGCCCGGCCTTGGTACAAGGTTTTCATATTGATCACACAAGTCAAAGTCACTATCCTCCATAGCAGTCTCTCTAATGAAATTGTGAAGTGCCATACATGCCATAATTATTTTGCTTTGCTTTTCCATGGGATAGGCAGGTAAATCTAACAAAATCCTCCACTTCATTTTCAAGACACCAAAACACCTCTCGATGACATTTCTTAGAGACGAATGTGCATAATTGAAGAGCTCTTTTTTACCTCTTGGTATAGGGCCCTGCCGAAACTCCGGGAGATGGTACTCCGTTCCTCTATATGGTGCAAGATAACCCCATTGGTTAGAGTATCCCGAGTCCACAAGATAAAACTTTCCTGCACATGAATATTTATCGTAAGTTACATGTATATGCCTAAAGATGATGTGAATGAATGGATGTTGTAACAAGTCAATACCTTGTGGTGGGTGTGGAAACATGTGGCCATATTTTTCTAGTGAGGGTGCGGGGATAAGGTCGCGTGGTGGGACCCACGGAGGGTATGGGGTCTTTTCAGTCCATTAGTCCCTTTTAGCTGCTTCAAATGGACTAATGGGAATTAGTCCCTTTTTAGTCAGAGGTGTTTGGAGCCCAATGGACTAAAAGTGACTAAAAGTGATGGACTAAACTTTAGTCCATTGGATCCAAACACCCCCAAAGTTTTGTCAAAAAAAAGAACACACTAGTCACTTTACACATCAAAACCATTATACGTTCTCAGCACAAAAGGATTCCCCTCTTGCTAATAAAACCACTATGTCTCTCAACACGAGATTTGGGTGTTTTTAAGGCCGCCAACACTTGATTTTGTTCACACCTCCGGTTACATTCAATCCATGTGTTGAACTATACTCATTTGAAATACTTGGATTTTTGCAACTCATGTTTCTCGTTCATGACTAAGAAAATGGTTGTGTCCATTTTAATGAACATTGTGATCTCTGTAATTTCATGCTGGCTGTAAACCTCCAGAAGCACAGAGTTTAGCTTTGACTGACAGTTTGTACAAATCACAAACCTTGCAGAGCCGGAGCCCAAAGGTTGAGGACGAAAGCCTCACGGTGCCACTCATTCAAGACAAGAAATCTGGAAGCAAAGCACCAGCCATAGTTCTAGGTGGGCTCCCAAGTTTCTTCACACAGAAGAACCATTGACACAGCTACTGTAACTTGCTACCGTCCTAGATGTCCACAAGCTAAACATTTCGATTTTGGTGTTTTCTGTAGGATTCGAATGCTTGGAGAGCACAGCATTCAATGGCATTGGCACCAACCTGGTGGTGTACCTTGAGACCGTCCTGCACGGCAGCAATCTTGCCAGTGCGTCCAATGTCACGTCCTGGTTCGGGACCAGCTACCTGACCCCTGTCTTCGGCGCCATCGTGGCCGACGCCTTCTGGGGCAACTACAACACCATCCTCGTATCCCTCGTCGTCTACCTTCTTGTGAGCATTTCCAAATTCAAATCCTGAATCATATCAAGGCAATGTGAAAACTTATCCAAAAAATGTCAGTTGTTATTTAGCCTAACTTTTGCAATAACCTGATCGGCGCAGGGTATGATGCTCGTCACCTTCTCGGCGTTCCTGCCGACCACCGAGCTCTGCGGGGTGGGATCGTCGTGCCACCCCGTGCTGGGCGCGCGGAACATGGCCTTCCTCGGCCTCTACCTCGTGGCGTTCGGCAGCGGCGGCGTGCGCGCGGCGCTGATGCCGTTCGGCGCGGAGCAGTTCGACGACGACAACGCCGTGGACCGGGAGAGGAAGATGTCCTTCTTCAGCTGGTTCTACATCTGCGTCGACTTCGGCATGATCGTCTCGGGCCTGTTCATCGTGTGGATCCAGCAGAACATCAGCTGGGGCCTCGGCTTCGGCATCGCCACGGCCTGCGTCGCGCTCGCCTTCGCCGGCTTCGTGCTCGCCACGCCCATGTACAAGCGCGCCATGCCCACCGGCACGCCGCTCAAGAGCCTGGGCCAGGTCGTGGTCGCCGCGTTCAGGAAGGTCAGCCTCCGCGTACCCGCCGACGCCAGCCTCCTCTACGAGGTGAGCGAGAAGATCGAGCAGCCTAGGATCGCGCACACCGATGAGTTCGCGTTCCTCGACAAGGCGGCCGTGGTGGCGGGCTCGGACCTGGAGGAGGTGGCGAGCGACGCCGCGGCGGCCGCGGGGTCGTGGAGGCTCTGCACCGTGACGCAGGTGGAGGAGCTCAAGATCCTGCTGCGGCTGCTCCCGATATGGGCGACAAGCATCATCCTCTCGGCGGCGTACGCGCAGTTCAACACCACGTTCGTGCAGCAGGGCGGCGTCATGGACATGCGGGTGCTGTCCTTCACCATCCCGGCCGCGTCCATGGTGTCCTTCGAGGTGCTCTGCGTGCTTGCCTGGGTGCTCATCTACGGTTGGGTGATCGTGCCGGCGCTCCGGGCCGTCTCCCCGGCCCGCGGCGAGCCGTCGCAGCTGCAGCGGATGGGCGCCGGGCGGCTGCTGATGGCGTGCGCCATGGCCGTGGCGGCGCTGGTGGAGACGAAGCGGCTGGGCGCGGCGGGCCGCGGCGAGACCATCGGCATCGCGTGGCAGATGCCGCAGTACTTCGTGCTGGCGGGCGCGGAGGTGTTCTGCTACATCGCGCAGCTGGAGTTCTTCTACAACGAGGCGCCGGACGCAATGAAGAGCATGTGCACGTCGCTGGCGCTGCTCACCGTCGCGCTGGGGAGCTACATGAGCTCGCTCATCTACGCCGTCGTGGACGCGCTCACAGCGACGGGCGGGCGGCCCGGGTGGATCGCCGACAACCTCAACGAGGGCCACCTGGACTACTTCTTCTGGACCATGGCGGCGCTGTGCACGCTCAACTTCGTCGTGTACAGCGCATTCGCCAGGAACTACAAGGTCAAGACGGTCGTGTCGTGATCCACCGCACGCTCTCAACCTCGTCGCGTACGAGTTGAGACGGTGTTACGCGATGGCCCATGTGTGCACATGATTTTAGAGATCGCTAGGAATTCGACAGTGCATACAGGAGAAGGCAACGGTATTGTTTCCGTACTCCATCATGTTACGTTGTAGGTTGTAGTCTGGTTGCGATGGGTCCTTGCATTCTTGGGTTCAATTTCTTTTTCTTGCTGCCAGTGTAAGTTGAAGCATGGATTGGCAATAGGACATCCATGCCTCAGAAGGGCAGGCCCAACGCAAGCAGTAGCAACATGTAGCCTCAGTACAAAAGCAACATTGCACGTAGGCACAGAGACTCAAGGCCACCAGTGTCCCAACGCAAGTACTCAAAAGATTCTCTCCTCCACTACCTTTCTCTCATCTGTTGCACTGATCTTTATTCTGGAGCTCCCGCACCCTCTGCAAGCTCTTCTGACACACGCAGAGGCACCATCTTCCCTCCACAGTGGCATCCGAGCCTGCGTGTCACTGCAGAGCCACCAGCCAGGTGGAGCGTTGGGCTTGCTCGAAAAAAGAAAGGGCAGCGCTGCTGCACATTTCTTGAGGGCAAGCCCAACGCAAGCACCTAGCAGTGGTAGCCTCATCAAAAAGTTGTATTCCATCTAGACACTAGAATCTTGAGGCAACTAAGCACCCAATGCAGGCCTTTTTTGCAGTGACCTTACTTTCCTCTAAATCAGCTTTTATCAGACTACTTTCTCTCTCTCTCATGAGAGCTGGTACACTTGCTTTTTAACCCCAAGCTACTGCAGCTTCTGCAAGACACACCGCTGCTTTGCAGGCATCCAAAGCAGCTGAGCTGGAATCTGTGTCAGGTGGGTAGACTTGAGGCTACTAGCCATGTAGGAGCGTTGGGCTTGGCCTGACGAATCGCTGTCTTTGTTTGCTTTTCCCTTCTCTTTTTATTAGGGGACCTGCTTTGTTTCTTCAGGAGGAGAGCGCGGTAGTAGTACTGTTGGGCCTCGGAATGCTAGTGGCTGTGTTGGGCCAAGCTGAGGCGGTGCAGGTTGGGCATATGAACCACACGACGCTACATTAAGCCCACAACGGCCTACAACCAACACTGGCACGAAAAAGTCCAGGGTCCACGAAGGCAATAAAATCAAAGGTCACCTTTTTTTCAAAAATAAAAAAATAAAAAATCAAAGGTCACCTCTGGAAGGAAGAACAGGCAAGACCAAAAACGTCTTTAAATATTTACCAAATCCAAAATCACCATAGAAGACTTACCAAAATAAAATCGAAGCAAATAGGATTATTTCCTTGACAACACGGATCGAAGTCATTGTGGGTATACGACATTCGATTTTCGAGATAGAACCTCTTTAAACCCGCTGGCCTCGACGGGCAGGGAGACCATCCACGATAGTAAAATTAAAGTAAACCGTTCGATCTGATTTTTACGGTTCAGCTTTCACCGGTCGCAAGTTTCCACCTGGAATCTTCTCGTAAAGTAAACCGTTCGATTTGATTTTTACGGTTCAGCTTTCACCGGTCGCAAGTTTCCACTTGGAATCTTCTCGTTATCTCTACCATCAGCCACCATCTTGCCCGGCATCCTGTACCTGCCTTCGTCTAGATGGGTCGCCCTGCCAAGCAGCCTTCCTCCCCGCAAAGCGCCGCCCCTCCCACTTTCAGGACCGTGTGAGCTGCCCAGCCTGGCCGATTTCACTTAAGTCTCCACTTCATCCAGCCATTCTGCATGGTGATTTTTAGCCTAACCCCGGCCCTGCCATCTGAACCTGCTGCTCCATGCGAGCGCGGCGGTGCCGGGTGCCGGCTGGCCATGCTGCTCCGTGCGAGCGCAGGCGGCGCCGTCCATGCGGGCGGCGACGGCAGTAGTGATGCGCGGGCGGAGGCGGAGCAGAGGGCGCACGGCAGCGACGGCGGCGGCGGCCGCGCAGCCTCCCTTCAATGGTGCTGGTGGTCTTCTCTTTGGAGGGCTCCTCAAGTTTGCAGGTGATATTTTCCTCTGGCCACCATCCTCTCCTTGCTCGACGTCTCAATCTCTGTACAGACGCGCGGCGTTGTCCCTTCCTGATCCAAATTGGATTTGGTCCAAAAAAAAACTAAATTGGATTTGTAATCATTGGATTTAACTTCCCCAAATCAAATCGAGTTCCTTGCCTGTATGCACCGCTGTCTTCCAGCACAACATCCTACGGCGAAATCACGGGAAGCCTCCACCTGCTCATCGTTCTTTTTTCTCCATGGATTAACCACATGGGATTGGATAAATAGAATGGAAGAAGCAACTGTTCATTGCTGAAGGTGAGGCGAGATCTGATTTTCAGGGTGCATTTGTGCCATTTCAATTTATTTTCTTGATATCCAGTACGTTCAGTGTATTCTAATTGTATACTACTATAAGATTTAGTGGTACTCATCTGATCTTCTGTTAGCTAATTCCACACAGAAATTTGATCAGATAGCTAATTGTGTTTACTGTCTGTATATTCAGTTCAAAGTATAGCACGGGTAGTAAGATGTCATGGGGTTGCCTCATCTATTTCAGTTTGGGGGCACAACATTGTTAACATGTCCTGGTCAGAATTCATAGTTGTCATACAAACAGAATTGTGAGTTCCTTATATATTGCCATTGTTACCTTCAGCAGGTTGTGCTTGGCTAAGAGGTGAAATCATGTGTCTGCAAGGAAGAAGGATCCTGCCATAATTTATTGCAGACTGCGTTGTAGCATTGCCATTGTTACCTTCAGCAGATTGTGCTTTGTTAAGAGGTGAAATCATGCATCTCCGAGGAAGAAGGATCTCGTAGGTAACTAACGTGAGGATAAGTTACCTAGATGTTATGTATTTAAACATGTGTCATCAGTTTTTCTTATTTACTTCTTGATTCTTTTTCTGGTGATTCAATGTTCTATGAAAATTATATCTAAATTGCACCAGAATCAAGGAGTTCTTAGGAACCTATCATGGGTTGTTAGAAATTTATGTAAATTGGCAGCTTCTGAATGGTCATTGAGCTTAGCATTGCAATTTCATTTTAAAAAGGTACCTGTAAACACTAATATTTGGCTTGCAGGTACACCGTTGCTTGCCCAGATTATCCTTGCAGGTGCTATGTTAAAAGCACACAATTTCTTGCCCAGATTATCCTTGCAGGTGCCATGTTTTAACATCAAGGTAAATGTTGATCGTCTCATATCCTTCATTTTGTTATGCCACCAGCAACATGTTTGTATTCACTGCAAATTTAGTTTCTATGTATGTTTCCATCTATTGACTCATTCTGTTAGGCCCTTTGCATGTAAGTCGATCTCTTTAGTTTATGATAAGTTTACAGTACCTAAATTCTAAGTCGTTCTCTTGGTTCCCTTGGCATAAATATCATATCCTTCTATTTTTCTTCTATAACTTATAAATTGTTTCATGCTATACTAATCAGGTTTGCAATTTTCATACATCACAAAGAGAAGCATTTGTTTACTAAATAAATGAGGTACGGATGTTCTCCAAGCATTTATTTACTAAATGAGTATCATCCTTATGGGCTGCAACACAGAACAACATACACAAAAATAAAGAAAAGATTTGACATGGACATATGTTTTTGTCATCTAAGATTGCATCTTTTGTTCTTGCAGAGTTTTACACATGCTTTAATATGAGTCATTGTAACAATATCTTATCTAATTTCTTATCAAACCTGCTGCACCTAAACACTTACGTAACTTCTGTAAATATCTCCCATTCTTATCAGGATGGATTATTAGTATGGACCATAGCTCATGCTGCTATGCTAAAGGTCAAATTGGAAATCTTGTAGAATAGCTGCTGTATATTTTTTTTCAAAGGTTTTTTTTGAAAGGGCAATAGTGCATACAAGAGCTAAAATTAGCTCCCCTTGCTCTATCACATTCACAGCTAATGATAAATAACTAACCCACCTCGATTACCATTGATTAGAATGGACTCAATTAAGAAAACATGGCACAGTCCGGCTATGCAACCATAATTTCTTGGATTGTTTATATTTTGCTGATACCAATCACCATATACTGAACATTGGCATCTGAATTTTCTCACTGCAATAGTTATTTAGCATTCCAGCTATTCCAAAAACTAAAATATAATTATGCCACCTTAAACGCAGCAAAGTAGATGTAGATCCGTACGTTCCATTCCACATGGTGAAGTAGGTGTAAGTTTCCCCCTAATCTTAGATTGCTTTTCAAGCAGTTAGATATTGTTATTTGTTATATGCTAGCTAATTTAATGTAGAGCGGGGCCACTATGGAAAAAATTAAGCTATATTATGTTTGTAGATCAGAACTTCCTGAGGACCCAGATGTGAAGCTTTCCAAGAGAAGATAAGAGGTAAAGTTCACATCAGTACTACGACATCCTGCATTTTACACTGAATCTGTATATACACATATAGTTAAATTTTAAACTACATTTACTGATTCTTTTCCTCTCTATGCCCCATCCTAGGACCAAAAAAAAACTAGAGCACATGGCAGATCCTTTTGAAAACAACATTATATACTCTTATGACGCAGTTCATCTCAATCACTCCAGTGTAGTATGTACAATTATATTTACTTATTCATTACTCTTGTGACACAGTTAATCACTCTAGTGTAGTATGTACAATTATATTTACTTATTCATCATGTTCTATTTCTTTTTAGCCTAGATATCATTCCTCCTGTCTATGTTTACTTTAGGAATTCTCTAATGACACTTTGACCTTGAGTTCATAGAATGGGAATACAAATGTTGATTAGGTACCAGCAAGTCTCTGTTTTCCGACATAAACACAGAAAATTACCTTTGTTTCCTCTACACAAATCTATTTTTGCGCTACACTACCAATAGTGCTGCTTAAATCTCTCCCCCTGCGCCCATATGAGCAAACAACCGATCAAAGACCCAAGGCATCAAAGTATGGATAAAGGTATTCCTCAGTCCAGTTCAGCTACATAGTTGTAAAAAAACATTATGCTAGGTACTTCTCATGTTTGTTTAATAATAAATTAAAAGAAATTTCTATCTTTTTCTTCCAGTGCTCATCTTCCAGGGCTAAAGACAACAAGCACTCTAACGGCAACATTGGATTCCTGCCATCAGCACCACCATTTCAACAATAGGCTTAAAGATAAGCCATCAATTATGATGACAGCTACCTCTCATTATTTATGTTTTGTAAATTGTCTATGCTTATTCAGACTCATCAGCCACCGATATAAGAAGTCTTGCCAATTATCTCAAACGATGGTGGCATCTAGACCTCCCAGACAGTCCCGAGCAATGTCATGTATACTGTTATATGTATTGTATGCACTACAAAATATCTTTTTAGCGTGGTTTCGTTGATTTTCAAAATATTTCTACCATACTATCAATACTAGTGTAATGCCCGTGCTAACGCTACGGTGACAACCAAAGGATACTATATTTTAAAAATAAAGCATATAATGAGATAGATTAAGATTCATGGCATATGATATTATGGACATTCTATAAGGCTACAGAACAAACTCAGTATAAATCTGATATGGACTGCTTTTTCAAAAAAAAAGGTACCACAATGAACACATTATATCTCATTGACATTTATGAAAATAACCAAGACTATATTAATCACACGAATTAACTTGATTAGCCTTATACATCAATTGTCAGCAATTAACACATTATTAATGCACCTCTGAAAGGCATTTACCAAAGCTTGCGTTCAACTAAAAAAACAGTGAGGAAAAGAAACCTAAGCTGCTAAGCAAACAACAGAAGATTGAGTAGCCACGAGCCAGCCAGGAGTGCTAACTGACAGCTCAACTCGAAAATCTCCTTGTTGATGTCCCGAAGTTCATATAAGCAAAATGGTGTGAGCAGCAAACATGCCACCATTTAGTACAAATGTACTATTGTTTGCAGCGATCGGTCAAATGCAAAAGCAATAAACATGGCAAATGAGAAGATAAACTAATGAAAATGGATAACAAACACCTTTTCCTTCTTGTTTACCATCTTATACCTCCATAAATTGCACGATGAAGTCTATGAACTTATGCTTATGCATGTCCTCACAATGGTAATTTGTTATCAGGAAACTGATGTAACAATAACCCTGAAACATATAACAATGCATACATAGTCAGAAGTTCAGTTATAAATATTTGGATTTCTGCAACTAACAGAAATGGATAGACATTTAGATTGAAAAAAATGATCATTGGGTTGGAAAATGGAAAGATTGGACAAAAGAAAATGGAAAGATTCTACAAAGGTCAGCAAAAGTATGGGTCTCATTCAGTTGAGATTGATAGTTAATCATCACTGAAATAAAGAACAGAAATCCAAAGATATTAAACCTTTATTTTGAAGCATTGCAAATATCTGACAATACCTAAAACCAAAGAATCCAAGGCTGTCTAACATATGGCCAGACAGCATCCTTTTACCAAACCAAACAATCACCTAATCGGGATACTCTCGACAAGGCTATCTAGCCTGATCCATCATAACCTTGACCCCTCCCTCCTATTGTCTCTCAAGTTGCAACTAACATAATAAAGCCAAATGCAAGTCAATATGCACTGAACTAACCAGTTAAGATTTAACAAGGAAGAAATTGCATAACATACTGCAATCAAGACTTCATAGAACGGAAATGTATATAACATAATGTAGGCTTCAAGTGAGCAGAGCCAATCGTCGTTGGTTAATTGGCCATCAAAAGCCAGACAACAAGACTGAAACTTGGATGCATAATCCTCAACATGAGAGGGCAATCCCATAAAAACCATGAAAATAATCTGAACCGCCAAGATAAAATTATATCACTGCATAAATAATCATGGGAGATATTGAACTTGCATCTGCTTACTTGGAGGGGAAAAAAAGAACAGAAGGTCATTAGGAACAAACAGAGGCTGCTTACCTAGTATTGGTCAAATCCCCAAGGAAGTCATAATCACAAAACTTGGTACTTCAGAATTACCTGTCATTTAGTATAATAGCCATTAAGAATCACAGTGCCCATCAAGAGACTCAGTAAATCGAGATATAAAATAACCTAGCTGGTTAATTACACATCGACTAATCATGTTGACCTGTTGTAACATACAGGTCTGGAAAAGAACATTTTATACGAGCTAGAAGAAAAAAAATGATGGCAAATAGTTCATTAGTTAATCCAGTGATCATCACTCAAAGGAAAGATGAAAGCATAAGGCACTCAAAGGAAAGATGAAAGCATAAGATAAAAAAACACCACCAACATGAAAGACAGAAGGTCGCGGTTCAACGAACTCACTTTAAATGTGAGCAGTATTCAGTCAAGGCAGTGAGGTAAGTGATATCCATGGCTCCTCACTGCAGGCAGATAGTTGACCATAGGCAGTTTACACAGCTCTCCTTCCATGCAATTTATACCCTCAACAATGACAACGATATTCTTCTGTGATCTGTGTGTCTGTGGCTGACCATCATGTATCTGCTCCCTCAGGAACTCTTCCAAATGAGCAGGGGTTGCAAGACTACATTTGCTACTGTAAGTCATTATAAACCAGAGAGACCAAATACTACTCCACATTCAAACACGAGCAATATCAGTATTGACCCATGACAGATTGCTATTATGTCATCAAACATAGGAAAGATATGTAGTGTAAGTAGAAAAAAGTATAATTTTTCTACCTTGTTTTTTACCAGTACAGCGATGTCTAAAACATGTAATCATCTCAAATAAGGAGAAATCAGATCTTGGTCAGTGCATTCAAGTCACATTGATAGACGTCGCCAGCACTGGAACAAGATGAGTCTGATTTTTAATTTTGAGAGCTTCTAAGGGCTAAGCTGCCTGTAAAAAATAAATAGGAAAATAATGTATATATAAACAAGATCAATGTGCAAGATATTTCAAACTACATGACAGTGGTATGGCAAGTCAAATTTGTAAGACTTTTTCCAGTGTTGAAGTGTCAAACATTCCTCCATAGGTGAAAGAGATACAGTTGTATCCCACAAAGCCATCTCCATACGCCAAGATATGCTGTCAAGATAATACGATAAACACAAGGAAGCTAATACTATGTCACAGAAGGAAGCTAATACCATGTCACAGAAGGAAGCTAATACCATGTCACAGAAGCATAGAATCTCCCTGCAATCATATATGTCAATGGAAACACAAGGAAACACAAGGAAGCACAGAAGCATATATATCAGTGGAGACAATCATATCAAGCATCTCTGCCGGCTAGCTTCTCTGCTAAAAGATTTGATGTTTATGCATGTAGACCAAGCTTCACTGCAATCGATCGAGAACGGGAACAACAAGAGGAGGGGGAAAAGCGATGACGGACCTGGTGCCCCATGGGCACGACGATGCGGCAGTGGCATGCGCGGCTGCAGATGATGCAGTGGAACCACCAGCGCGTGCAGGGAGACCTCGGCGGCGGCACACCCCATGGCAGTGCAGTGGACGCGGAGGTCGGCCTCCCGCAGGAGAGGGATGAGCGTGGGCAGACCAGCGGCCGCGCAACACCGTGGCAATCGCCGGCTCACCGGGCAGCGCGCCCCCCTCGTCGAGCAGATCTGGGAGCCCATGGAGGAGCTCCGCGAGCAGAGAGGGCGGCTGTCGCCGCCTTTGGCCGCCAGCCCAGAGATGGGAGGGGGCGCCGTCGGTGGGGGGGCCTGCAGGGGGGAGCCGCCACCGAGATCCAGGGCGGCCTCCGCCTCCCGTGCCGACGCCCGTGCCAGGCTAGCGGCCGCGCCCCGCGCCCCGCGCAACGTTTGCGGCCCGCACCGGTAGCCGAGCCCGCGGCCCGCACCGGCGGCCGTGCCCCACGCAGACCAGGAAGGGGGCCACACCATCAGAGGGGAAGGGGACCACGCCACCGGAGGCGGAGGAAGCCGCCGCCACCAGAAATTGTCGCCGCAGCTTCGAATCGGAGGGGAAGGGGGCCGCACCGCCCCTCGCGGGGCCAGGACGCCCAGGTGCACCGCCCCTCGCTGGTGGTGGATCTGCAACGGGCGCGGGAGGATGTGCCAGCCCAGGCTGCATAGCAGCTTCATCCGCTCCCCGCCCGTGCTGTCGCCGACGCTGCCGCACAG
>CM014276.1:58013508-58066252 GCA_004135705.1 Alloteropsis semialata
ATGTGTACTACTACAAAACGATGTTTATCAGGCAGTACATATGGAAGTTTTCAAAACACATCGATCAACATTAAAAGACTTGCGGCGAATCCTTGCACCACTAGAAGAAGTTGAATCTGCGTGGCTAACTTGCAGACTGCAGTCCCTGCGTTCCTTCCGCTTTAGATTGTCATCGCCGATGAGAAGAAATGAGTCGTGGGAAGAGCGCCGAGGAGAGCAGGCCAGATGAGACGACCTGGCAAACGTGAACCTTGAATGAATCAGATAAAAGGGATTACAAGTCACGAATATATGATATGATCGATGATAAATTGCAACAAATAGTGGTTTGCCGGCGAGGAAACGGTGACTTACAGCCAGATGCCGATGGGTGGATTGTTGCTTCGTGATCGGCAGGATTCTGATGAGCGGATCTCTGCTCCCTTGTAGTCGCCCGCATCGGAGGATCACACAACGACCATCTAGCCCCATGGCTTCAGCACCTTGTCGGCCAGATCACACTGATCATGGCGCCGCCCGCTCATCAAGACTCGAAGCTCCAAGGCTTCAAGCTCCATCGCCGGTCCTAATTTTTTAAGGGAAGTTTGTAGGGTGTCTTCGACTAGTTCTATTGATCTGCGGCACATATATCCTGTACGTGGGAGGCGGTTTAGCTCTGGGCGAGGTGATCGTGGCTTGGCTCGAGGCCCAAGATTGCTGTCGGGCTCTTTTTATTTAAATAAAATGAGTTAAGTTACTTACAAATTATCTATCTATCTTCTATCTATTATCTTAGTATTTGGCCAACAAACGGAGCCTTCACGTTTGCTCTCAAGGCCTAGAAATTTCCACGTTAATCGGAGAAAATAAAAAAATTAAAATTACCCACCACTGCCATTACGTAAAATTTAGCCGAAAATACCCCTTTAACTATTTAAAAATTACTACCACTGCCATTACATAAAAAATAGCCTAAAATGTCGATACATATTTTTAAAAATCATCCAGCAATGTCATTAGAAAAGTTATGCTCTATAATATTGCTTTTTGTTCGTCTCTAACGTTCAAGCTCATTTTAGCTTTACTCCAGAAATTCCTCAATACCATGATAACCCATATAACCTAATTTTTTTAGCTTATATATATCTGATATGGTAGTCATGCTTTACGGCATGGCGTTTTTAATTTTGAGTGGTTGTAGTTGTTGTTGGGTAGCCCAAATGCTTGATTTTAGTTTACCATTAACTAAAACTAACTCCAATCAAAGTTATTTAGTCAAAATAAAAATAAATAAAGATGTACATATACAGTATACCTATAAGAGATTGAACAACAAAAATATTAGTAGTTTTAACAAAGAAAAATATTACGACAATGCCTGAACTATTTTGTCAATAATTAGGCTTAATGTGTAACAAGAGGACACTGGCAATTAAAAAAAGTTTAGAAAAAATAAAAAAAATACAAAATAGATATATATAGATATTCAAAATTTATATACTAGCCGCGCAAATACGCGGGTCATCTCTCTAGTTATATAGTACTAGGCAAGATATGTGATTTGTTCCAGAAAAAAGCTACGTGATTTGTTCCAAGCAAAAAAAAAATATTTGATTTGTTCGGCAGAAAGATGCATAAAATTGCACATGACGTAGTGGATACAAATTTATAATATTGCAAAACTATAAAAATGTTAAATGCCGTTGCTATGTTCACCGACAGCAATAGAACCTCTTTAAACCCGCCGGCCTCGACGGGCAGGGAGACCATCCACGATAGTAAAATTAAAGTAAACCGTTCGATCTGATTTTTACGGTTCAGCTTTCACCGGTCGCAAGTTTCCACCTGGAATAGAACCTCTTTAAACCCGCCGGCCTCGACGGGCAGGGAGACCATTCACGATAGTAAAATTAAAGTAAACCGTTCGATCTGATTTTTACGGTTCAGCTTTCACCGGTCGCAAGTTTCCACCTGGAATCTTCTCGTTATCTCTACCATCTTCTCTTTCTGCGCCACCATCTAGCTCGGCATCCTGTACCTGCCTTCGTCTAGATGGGTCGCCCTGCCAAGCAGCCTTCCTCCCCGCAAAGCGCCGCCCCTCCCACTTTCAGGACCGTGTGAGCTGCCCAGCCTGGCCGATTCCACTTAAGTCTCCACTTCATCCAGCCATTCTGCATGGTGATTTTTAGCCTAACCCCGGCCCTGCCATCTGAACCTGCTGCTCCATGCGAGCGCGGCGGTGCCGGGTGCCGGCTGGCCATGCTGCTCCGTGCGAGCGCAGGCGGCGCCGTCCATGCGGGCGGCGACGGCAGTAGTGATGCGCGGGCGGAGGCGGAGCAGAGGGCGCACGGCAGCGACGGCGGCGGCGGCCGCGCAGCCTCCCTTCAATGGTGCTGGTGGTCTTCTCTTTGGAGGGCTCCTCAACTTTGCAGGTGATATTTTCCTCTGGCCACCATCCTCTCCTTGCTCGACGTCTCAATCTCTGTACAGACGCGCGGCGTTGTCCCTTCCTGATCCAAATTGGATTTGGTCCAAAAAAAAACTAAATTGGATTTGTAATCATTGGATTTAACTTCCCCAAATCAAATCGAGTTCCTTGCCTGTATGCACCGCTGTCTTCCAGCACAACATCCTACGGTGAAATCACGGGAAGCCTCCACCTGCTCATCGTTCTTTTTTCTCCATGGATTAACCACATGGGATTGGATAAATAGAATGGAAGAAGCAACTGTTCATTGCTGAAGGTGAGGTGAGATCTGATTTTCAGGGTGCATTTGTGCCATTTCAATTTATTTTCTTGATATCCAGTACGTTCAGTGTATTCTAATTGTATACTACTATAAGATTTAGTGGTACTCATCTGATCTTCTGTTAGCTAATTCCACACAGAAATTTGATCAGATAGCTAATTGTGTTTACTGTCTGTATATTCAGTTCAAAGTATAGCACGGGTAGTAAGATGTCATGGGGTTGCCTCATCTATTTCAGTTTGGGGGCACAACATTGTTAACATGTCCTGGTCAGAATTCATAGTTGTCATACAAACAGAATTGTGAGTTCCTTATATATTGCCATTGTTACCTTCAGCAGGTTGTGCTTGGCTAAGAGGTGAAATCATGTGTCTGTAAGGAAGAAGGATCCTGCCATAATTTATTGCAGACTGCGTTGTAGCATTGCCATTGTTACCTTCAGCAGATTGTGCTTTGTTAAGAGGTGAAATCATGCATCTCCGAGGAAGAAGGATCTCGTAGGTAACTAACGTGAGGATAAGTTACCTAGATGTTATGTATTTAAACATGTGTCATCAGTTTTTCTTATTTACTTCTTGATTCTTTTTCTGGTGATTCAATGTTCAATGAAAATTATATCTAAATTGCACCAAAATCAAGGAGTTCTTAGGAACCTATCATGGGTTGTTAGAAATTTATGTAAATTGGCAGCTTCTGAATGGTCATTGAGCTTAGCATTGCAATTTCATTTTAAAAGGTACCTGTAAACACTAATATTTGGCTTGCAGGTACACCGTTGCTTGCCCAGATTATCCTTGCAGGTGCTATGTTAAAAGCACACAATTTCTTGCCCAGATTATCCTTGCAGGTGCCATGTTTAACATCAAGGTAAATGTTGATCGTCTCATATCCTTCATTTTGTTATGCCACCAGCAACATGTTTGTATTCACTGCAAATTTAGTTTCTATGTATGTTTCCATCTACTGACTCATTCTGTTAGGCCCTTTGCATGTATGTCGATCTCTTTAGTTTATGATAAGTTTACAGTACCTAAATTCTAAGTCGTTCTCTAGGTTCCCTTGGCATAAATATCATATCCTTCTATTTTTCTTCTATAACTTATAAATTGTTTCATGCTATACTAATCAGGTTTGCAATTTTCATACATCACAAAGAGAAGCATTTGTTTACTAAATAAATGAGGTACGGATGTTCTCCAAGCATTTATTTACTAAATGAGTATCATCCTTATGGGCTGCAACACAGAACAACATACACAAAAATAAAGAAAAGATTTGACATGGACATATGTTTTTGTCATCTAAGATTGCATCTTTTGTTCTTGCAGAGTTTTACACATGCTTTAATATGAGTCATTGTAACAATATCTTATCTAATTTCTTATCAAACCTGCTGCACCTAAACACTTACGTAACTTCTGTAAATATCTCCCATTCTTATCAGGATGGATTATTAGTATGGACCATAGCTCATGCTGCTATGCTAAAGGTCAAATTGGAAATCTTGTAGAATAGCAGCTGTATATTTTTTTTCAAAGGTTTTTTTTTGAAAGGGCAATAGTGCATACAAGAGCTAAAATTAGCTCCCCTTGCTCTATCACATTCACAGCTAATGATAAATAACTAACCCACCTCGATTACCATTGATTAGAATGGACTCAATTAAGAAAACATGGCACAGTCCGGCTATGCAACCATAATTTCTTGGATTGTTTATATTTTGCTGATACCAATCACCATATACTGAACATTGGCATCTGAATTTTCTCACTGCAATAGTTATTTAGCATTCCAGCTATTCCAAAAACTAAAATATAATTATGCCACCTTAAACGCAGCAAAGTAGATGTAGATCCGTACGTTCCATTCCACATGGTGAAGTAGGTGTAAGTTTCCCCCTAATCTTAGATTGCTTTTCAAGCAGTTAGATATTGTTATTTGTTATATGCTAGCTAATTTAATGTAGAGCGGGGCCACTATGGAAAAAATTAAGCTATATTATGTTTGTAGATCAGAACTTCCTGAGGACCCAAATGTGAAGCTTTCCAAGAGAAGATAAGAGGTAAAGTTCACATCAGTACTACGACATCCTGCATTTTACACTGAATCTGTATATACACATATAGTTAAATTTTAAACTACATTTACTGATTCTTTTCCTCTCTATGCCCCATCCTAGGACCAAAAAAAAAACTAGAGCACATGGCAGATCCTTTTGAAAACAACATTATATACTCTTATGACGCAGTTCATCTCAATCACTCCAGTGTAGTATGTACAATTATATTTACTTATTCATTACTCTTGTGACACAGTTAATCACTCTAGTGTAGTATGTACAATTATATTTACTTATTCATCATGTTCTATTTCTTTTTAGCCTAGATATCATTCCTCCTGTCTATGTTTACTTTAGGAATTCTCTAATGACACTTTGACCTTGAGTTCATAGAATGGGAATACAAATGTTGATTAGGTACCAGCAAGTCTCTGTTTTCCGACATAAACACACAAAATTACCTTTGTTTCCTCTACACAAATCTATTTTTGCGCTACACTACCAATAGTGCTGCTTAAATCTCTCCCCCTGCGCCCATATGAGCAAACAACCGATCAAAGACCAAAGGCATCAAAGTATGGATAAAGGTATTCCTCAGTCCAGTTCAGCTACATAGTTGTAAAAAAAACATTATGCTAGGTACTTCTCATGTTTGTTTAATAATAAATTAAAAGAAATTTCTATCTTTTTCTTCCAGTGCTCATCTTCCAGGGCTAAAGACAACAAGCACTCTAACGGCAACATTGGATTCCTGCCATCAGCACCACCATTTCAACAATAGGCTTAAAGATAAGCCATCAATTATGATGACAGCTACCTCTCATTATTTATGTTTTGTAAATTGTCTATGCTTATTCAGACTCATCAGCCACCGATGTAAGAAGTCTTGCCAATTATCTCAAACGATGGTGGCATCTAGACCTCCCAGACAGTCCCGAACAATGTCATGTATACTGTTATATGTATTGTATGCACTACAAAATATCTTTTTAGCGTGGTTTCGTTGATTTTCAAAAAATTTCTGCCATACTATCAATATGCATCGGCGATAACAACACGCGCGCATCGCGCGCCCATCACTAGTTCAAAATAAAGGCATCGGGTTCCACGCGCGCGGCAGCGGCTAGAGCCCTTCATCAATGAAGAGATGAAAGCAAGGAAGCCACGTGGCCTCCTGTGGTTCGACCAACAGGATACAGTCGCCCGATAATGTGGGGGTCCAGCGCCTCCACAGTTTGGAAAAAAAATCCGAGGAAATGAACAGCCGCTCCAACGGTCGGGTTCCTCGATTTCAAATCCGCCCGCACTTGGCTTGCCTTTATATCTGACCCCCACGCTCCCCTTCCTTCGCTTTTCCGGATGACCCATCGCAATTCCAATTAGCTCAGCATCCCAGCTGATGAGCTGAACCCAACCAGATTGGAGGAGAGGAGGAGACGGAGCGAGGAGAGGAGAAGGCAAGACGCCGGAGAGGAGGAGACGGAGGATCGCCGCCGCCCGCAGGAAGAAGACAGCATGGACTTCCTCGCGCTCCCCCGCCGCGACCTGCAGGCGCTGTGCAAGCGCAATGGCATCCGCGCCAACATGACCAACGTGGCCATGGCTGACGCCCTTCGCGAGCTCCCCACGGTAAGGAACCCGTCCCTCCCGCTTACCCGTTCCGTCACGCGCGTCGATCGTTAGATATGGGTGCTGTGGTTTTTGATTGCTAGTTTCCCCGTGCGGTAATTCCGTTGCAGATCGATGGGATCGAAGAGTACGTCAAGCAGCCGGTCGCCGTCCCTGAACCGGCGGTCAAGGCGGTGGCCGTGGTGGAGGAGCCGCCGCTGCAGAAGCAGGAGAATCCGCTCCCCCGCGGCCGCCGCGTCGCCGCCAAGTCATCGGAGCCCATCAAGCCGACCGACGCCGAGGAAGAGAACGCGACGCGGGATCCGAACAAGGAGGACGGGCCGGCAATTGGCGTCGGGCGGCGTGGTCCTAGCCGTCGCGCTCGGCCTGCGCCTGTCGTGCCTAAGCCGACGGGCAAGGCATCGACAGAAGAGGAGAAGCAGGGGATCTCGCTCGCAAGCGCCCGCCGCGTGGAGGACGGCGAGGCGGAGGAGGATCTGAAGCGCGAGGCGGACAAGGAGAATGCACCTGCCCCTGACATGGGGCGGCGCGGTGCCAGCCGCCGCGCTCGGCCCGCGTTGGCAGCCGAGTCAGCTGGTGCAGGGGTGGGAGAGGAGAAGAGGGGGAAAGAGGGGAGCCTGGTTCCCCGCGGCCGCCGCGTCGCAGTCAAGTCGTCGGAGCCCATCAGACAGGAAGACTGCGAGGGGACAGAGAAGGAGGAGCTCAAGCACCAGGCGAGCAAGGATGATGCGCCAGCCCTTGGCGTGGGGCGGCGCGGTGCTAGCCGGCGCGCTCGGCCCGCAGCACCTGTGGCTGCGCCAGCGAAGGTAATAGCTGAAGAGGAGCAGACTGCACCGATCCCACGCGCCCGCCATTTGGAGGCCAAGTCGACTGAGCCAATCAAGCCAAACGACGAGGAGGATGAAAAGGATGGTACAAAGCCAGAGGAAGAGGCAGACATTTCAGCACTAGGATTGGGTCGTCGTGGTGCCACTCGGCGCACTAGGCGCGCTCCTACTGCGGTTGTCCCAGAAGTCAAGGCAGCAACGGAGGAGGAGCCGAAGTCTGCGATTCCAAGCGACCACGGCGTCAGTGTCCAGACGACTGAGGTTATCAATCTGGACGACAGTGAGGAGGAGGAGGAGGAAGAGAAGGATACGAAGTCGGAAGAGAAGGACGAAGATGTGCTGGCAATTAGCGTGGGTCGGCGCGCTCCTGCGCCTGTTGAAGCTCCTGCTAGGAGGAGAAGGATTGGAACCAGTAAAACTGAAGCAGGTAGCGTGGCTGTGGAGGCCGTGCCCATCCGGCCCACTCGGCAGAGTAAGCCGACGATGAAAGCCGCGGCGGCTGCAGAGGAGATGGCACCAAGAAGGGCACCAAGGAGGGGCGCTGTGAGGAAGACCGTTTTGCAGCAGGAGGAACAAGAGGAACAACAAGGTAGGGAGAGTGAATAGATCCCAGTCATTTTATTTCCACCAGTTAAGCTGCTACTCTTTCTGTTTGGCTAATGCCAATTTTGTTTGCTGAACTAGGTGTCGTCCCTGATGCAGAGGCTGTGCCTGCACCTGTTTCTGACCAGGGATGTGATGGTCCTGGAGACTCGGAAAAGACTTTTGGTCCTCAGAACAAAGAGCAAAACAAGGTGTTTGATGCACCGATGCAAGAAGAGAAAGGTGAGATATGCACATGATCTGCCTGCTTTCATTTCATTTTGGTAGTTGCTGTGCCGTGTTGTAACATATCTATTTGTGTGCTTGTTGTTCAATTTTCAATTTCAGACATGGTGATCGTTGAGGATGAGATACTGGTGTTGGACACTGCAGCAGAAGAGGCACTTGTGGCCAATCAGGAATGCATGGATAAATCAACACTGCAAGAGCAGCAAGTCGATGTTGAGAAGTGCCCTGCTCTCTTGGACAACCAGGAGGATTCACCGATCCTTGGTCTTGTATCTATGTCTGCTGGAGTGGACAAAGGTGCCAATTTTCAGAATATTGAAGATTCCAGTGAGGATCCATTGTTTGAGGAGATCCATGATGCAGGTGAAGAGATCGAAATGGTTTGCAGCATTCATGCACTACAGGCCCCACTGAGATTGACAACCGAAGAATCCACCAAGGAGGTTGTCACTTGTGATGCCAATTATGAAACTGAAATTAGTGAGGTTGATAGAGAAGATGATCGTCAGGAGAAGGAAAATATGGATATTGATGAGTTGCATACTGAGTTGGTGAATGAGGCCGTTCTACTTGATTGCTCGGGCAATATCAGCCTGTCTGATGAAGAGAAGACAGACGAGGTCAATACTGAAGACAGTCTCAGTTTCCAACAGAAGGGAGATGTGGCTGTTAGTACGGTGCTGCCCGACAGAGAGGAAATCAGTGGGGTCGATATCGAAGATGATCTTGTCAGCCAGAAGGAAAATATGGATATGGATGAGTTGCACTCTAAATTGGTGAATGAGGCCGTTCTATTTGATTGCTCGGACAATATCAACCTGGTTGATGAAGAGGAGACAGATAATGTCAATACTGAAGGTGGTCTTGGCTGTCAACAGAAGGTAGATGTGCCTGTCGATACAGCGCTAGCTGACAAGGTGGAGGATGCAATTCTTCTTGATTGCTCAGACAAGAACAGCAAGGTTGTTGAAGAGGCGGTGAACGTAGAGGAGGTCACCGGTGAAATGCCACAGAGTTCAGCTGCACTGGATGAGGATGGCAGGGAAACAGCTTTCTTCACTGTTACATGGGATTCTGCCAAACAGAATGCAGTTGCCAGTTTTGACAACATTAGGGAAGTCGCCGTGGAAGAGGGTGATGTTGTTGAAGAGAAATCAGTAGCGATCACAAGAGACATGCCCCAGAGCACAGCTGCAGTGGATAAGGACGATGAGGAAGCTTATTGCTTAACTGAAATGCAATCAGATGAACAGAAGGAAGTGGTCACTGATGAGAATGAGCCAGAGGCAGACATTGAAGTTTGTCAGGAGAAGGCTGTACTGATCCCTTACGAGAGGCAACAGACCACCGCTACAGCTGATCAATTTATTGGAGATGATCATTTTGATACTGATTTTGTTCACGCTGATAAACAGATGGAACTGGTAGCTGATGACAATGTACCAGAACAAGCAGGGGCAGATCGGCAAGTTGCTGCACAGGAAAAGATAGCTGTGGTCAGAGAGGAGATGCCACAGAACACTGCTACAATAGATGAAGACAAGTTCCAGGCTAACAACGTGCTGGAAGTCAAAATGGCAGACGACGAAATTGTTGCAGATGAGACAACACCGATCACTGATGAGATGCAACATATGACTGTTACAATGAATGAATATGTTGTTGATGATCATTTTGAAACAGTTGTTGATGCTGATGAACAGAAGCAAGTGGTAACTACTGACGAAGTGCCAGAACTCACAAGGACAGATGGTGAAATTGTTGAGGAGAATAAGGCAGCTATGATCACTGAGGAGGTGCTGCAGAGCCCAGGTGCAATGGATGAGTATGTTGAGGAAGGTCAATGCAAAATCGATTTTGCTTATGCTGATGAACAGAATGAAGGGGTTGCTGATGACAATGTAACTGAAGTGAGGCAGACTGAAGACCACATTGTCCAGAAGGAGAATGCCTTCACCAGTGACCTTCCTCAACAGCTCGGACTTGATGGAGACTCTAGTGATTGCATAACCTTAGCATTGCTTGATGACGTCACTGAGTCCATGTCCAAGAGCATTGTCACTTCAGAGCTAACAGATTCTGTATCCGAGGACATATCACTGTGGAAGAACAGTAGTGAGAAGAACACTACTGAACCTGTAGCGATTCAGGAAGAGAAGGGAGTGAAGGTGGCAAAGAAATCTGTGGATTTGACTAAGCTTAGCCTTGGCCAGCTCAGAACCAAGCTGAAGGAGAAGCTGAATGCTAAGAAGGTAATGAACTAATCAGCTCCATTTTTCTACTATTCTGATATGTGATTTGTATACTGAAGTGTCTTCTAACTTGCAGAACAAAGAAGCAAAGAGGGTGGCCCTTGCTAGAGTGGACGAGAATGTGTGTCGATCCCACGCAAAGGGGCAGCAGCAGAACCTGAATCTGCATCAGCATTAACCTGGAGAAGAAGGCTGCTCTGAACTCTAATATATCAGTATTAGGTTGTGGTGAAACTGTGGTTTCTCCGACCTGGCATCTAACTTATGTGTATGCTTGTTCTTTCGTGTGTTTGTTTGGAGAGGCATGAGACGATGAGACGATTCGGCTGTATTTTATCCAAGTCTAGTCGTAGGCTAGTACCCAGCTTTTGATCTGTGAGTGGTTTGCTGGTGTTGGTTGCCTGTCTTATTTTGAACTCCCATTACTCATTGGGTAAACCTGCTTATATATATATTTGTATCTCGTGCAACAGCAAGTATCAGATTATTTGGAAATGATTTATGTATCGTTTGATCATATTATTTTTGTGTATGCAAACTTCACTGTATCTTGGTCCCCTGCAAACCCTTCAGAGTTGGTTGTAGTTCAGCAGGCATTGTTCAGGAACTCTGAAGGTTTTGTCAGACTACTTGTTCTTCAGTTAATAACGTGAGAAAACAGTGCATAGCACTAGAAGGTCGCCGATTTCCATCAAGAGTGCCCATTCTACATTCAGCAGATAATTACAACCATGAGTGTATTTAGTGCCAAAAGAATGTTTAATTCTTATTTTCCGACTGTAAGCTGTATTTACTTCATGTTTTTAGTTTGCAGCCCATGCCTGGGATAAGGGCTCGATTGCTGTTTGTAAGGGGATATTCAGAGAGGAAATTAAATCCTAGAATGTACTGGTAGCTGGTTAGGTCCAGCCCTTTTATCTGGGCCTGCGTCGATCTTTGATTGTATATCTTTGTCCCTTCAGTTGTTTTGCTGTTCTTTGCTATTGCTGATGCTCTGTGTCCTTCTGTTGTCTTGCTGTTCTTTGCTATTGCTGATGCTTTCTTTTCGACATGCATGAACTACATACTTGAGTACAGATAGGCCCTTCCAAGCAGAGGAGGATGTCGCGGTCAGCTATAAACTGTCCCAGAAACAGATGCCACCGTGAGACATGATCTAACGACAAAGCAACAAAGCGAACCTCATTAGAACGTAGGGCAGTCTACAGAAACCAAGTCGTCGAATTCGACAATACAAACACATCTGTCTTTCGACGAATCTGAACATATTTTATGGGGGCAAATAATCTGGACATGAAGCACCACAAAATACTTTGCTATTCCCCAGCCACCGTATGCTCTTGAATCATGCGCGCATCTCCAATCAGATCGAAATACACGGAGACACGTTGATCGTGGACGAACTACTCCGATTCAGAAACGAGTCACGCAGCCTCGTGCCAAACGTGGTCCCCAAATTGGGAGTTCTCCAGTTGGCCATAAAATTGCTGTCAAGCTATATTCTTGAATTCCACTATACCACATGGGACCTCAACCACAGGACACCCAATATGCAGAACACGTAGATCCAACAGCAACCACTCCGATTCAGTCACGAGTCACACAGCCATGTTGCAGGCCCCATTAGCAACCACTCGATCACTTATTCAGCCATGTGGTTTTTTCTCACATGTCTTCCTCAGCCCTGAATGGCATTGACAGTGATTTCAAACCGAAATAAAAACTCAGCCGTACACGCACACATCTGCAATCTTTTATACTAGTAGTTGGCAGCAAGTATGAAGCATCAGGCCCATGAACACACACGCACCTTTTTCCGAATAGCTTTTTTTTTAGAAAATGGATAATCATCCAGCCTCTACGAAACGTATACGGCCCAAAATTATTACAAAGTTCAGCAATCTTCACTGGTGAAACAGCAGGAAACAAAAGAGATAAATCTAAGCCAGCCTATTATTATTTTTCCATCCAAAGTTGGCCTGCTCCAAGGCGATGGTCTCCAAAGTTGAGCTCGCCTTCAAGCGATGGTCTCCAAAGTTGAGCTCGCCTTCAAGAACAGCTCTTTTGTCTCTTCATCCTGCTGGAGCCGCGACTAGAAACGCAGCCAGTATGTTCCCCTGAAAATGGCCTGCAAAAATGAGGAGTATCTGGATTTGTTAAAGACAAGATCATTACGACATCTCCAAATAGCCCAACAAATTGCCGATATCCCCACCAAAATATTATGCCTGCTTTTACTATCTTGAGCAGCTAACCAGCTTCCTAACATGTGAGAACTGGATCTAGGTGGAGACAGACCAGTAGCCAAAAAAATCAAGCGCCACTGATTGGGACACTAGTGTATCACAGCCACATGCAACACCAACAGACAGCTGTGATAAATTTCATTGCGCTCTCTGAAACGGGTCGGGATGAGTTTGATGACACGTTTCTTAAAAATCTTTGTGGAGGCCGAGATTTTATTTGGCACTGTATGGCTCCACATGGTCGCTCAGGGGGTATTTTACTCGGAGTAGACCTCGGTGTTTTAGATATTGGAGCCATTGACGAAGGCGACTTCTACGTGAAGTTTTTGCTTCGAAATAAATCAGATGACTTCAAATTCGACCTATACACGGTTTATGGGCCAGCTCAACAACAAAATAAAGAGGCTTTCCTCACTGAGTTGGCTCAGATATATTCACGAGAGACGCTACCTTACCTTATTGGTGGCGATTTCAACATAATGAGATACCCCCATGAGAAAAGTAAAGGAACCTTCGATACTAAATGGCCAAATTTATTTAACGCGGTCATTCCTTCGACCTTAAAGAGATAAATATGTCCGGCCGCCTATATACATGGGCCGGTCCAGGAGACGATCTGACGTATGAGGAACTAGATAGAGTGCTTGTTAGCACTGAATAGGAAGATAAATTTCCATTAACAATGGTCAAGGCAAAAGATCGAAATATTTCTGACCACACACCTCTCATCTTAAATACTGGCTCTTCTACACATAACAACAAACAACCAACCTTCAAATTTGAGAGGGGATGGCTGATCCGTGATGGTTTCTTCGATATGGTTGCCGATTTATGGCAGTCTGAAATCAGCGGCATTACTGCATTAGAAAGGTGGCAAAACAAGATTAGACGCCTGAGCCAGTATCTTAGGGGCTGGGTGAAACATACAGCCGGCTCATATAAAAAGGAAAAGCAACGACTTATCTCTTTGTTAGAGGCCATAGATAAAAAGGCTGAACAAAATAGTCTTTCAGATAACGAGATACATATGAAACATTATCTGAAAGAAAGGCTGGTTCTCTTATTGAGAGAGGAAGAGATAAAATGGTATGAGAGGGCTAAGGTCAATACACTCCTACAGGGAGACAATAACACTCGCTTTTTTCATTTGGTCGCTAATGGTAAACACCGCAAACAACACATCTTCAGATTAGAACAAGAAGATGGTGTGATTGTAGGCGACACCGAACTGAAAAAATACATCACAAACTATTACAAAAACCTCTTTGGCCAACCAGAGGCAAATAACTTCTCACTTGTGGAGAGTCGGATAGATGACATACAACAAGTAAGTGAGGAGGAGGATAATATGCTCATTTCTCCATTCACTGAAGAAGAAGTAAAGAAAGCCGTGTTTCAAATGGAACACAACAAAGCTCCTGGACCAGATGGTTTCCCTGCAGAATTCTATCAAGTTTTCTGGGAGATAATAAAGGGAGACCTCATGACACTTTTTATAGACTTCCAAGAGGAGCGCCTACCACTATATAGTCTTAACTTTGGAGTAATTACTCTGCTCCCAAAGACTAGTGATGCGAGACAAATCCAACAATATAGGCCAATCTGTGTACTCAATGTCAGCTTTAAAATTTTCACAAAGACTGGCACGAATAGACTAAATAGAGTAGCACAAAATGTTGTCAATCCATGCCAATCCGCCTTTATGCCAGGTAGAAATATCATGGAAGGAGTGGTCATTTTACACGAGACCATACACGAATTGCATACAAAGAAACTCGACGGGGTCGTATTCAAAATTGATTTTGAAAAGGCTTATGATAAAGTCAAGTGGTCCTTTCTTCAACAAACTCTAAGAATGAAAGGCTTCTCACCAAAGTGGTGCAGATGGATCGAAAGCTTTGTTTCCGGGGGTAGCGTTGGGATCAAAGTCAATGACGACATTGGTCACTACTTCCAAACAAAAAAGGGTTTGCGTCAAGGTGACCCCATGTCACCAATCTTATTTAACATCATAGCAGACATGCTTGCCATCTTAATTAAGAGGGCAAAGGATGATGGTCAAATAAAAGGGGTCATCCCACATCTGGTAGAGGATGGGCTGTCAATATTGCAATACGCAGATGACACCATCCTTTTCTTGGATCATGATCTAGAACAGGCTAAAAATATGAAATTATTGTTGACTGTTTTTGAGCAACTATCAGGTCTCAAAATAAACTTCCATAAGAGCGAAATCTTCTGTTATGGCAAAGCAAAAGAATTTGTGGATGAATATATCGAACTCTTTGGTTGCAACACAGGGGAATACCCATTTCGATATTTAGGGATCCCAATGCATCATAGAAAACTCCTAAATATTGACTGGAGAAAGATCGAAGAGCGTTTCGAAAAGAAACTCTCTTGTTGGAAGGCCAAGCACTTGTCATATGGAGGTAGATTAATCCTCATAAACTCTGTGCTTAGTAGTTTACCCATGTTTATGATGTCCTTTTTTGAGATACCAAAAGAGGTACTGAAGAAACTTGATCAATACCGATCGAGATTCTTTTGGCAAGGTGGAAAAGATAAAAAGAAATACCGCCTAGCAAAATGGGACATCATTTGCCGCCCTAAAGATCAAGGTGGTCTTGGTATTATAAATCTCCAACTCCAGAATAAAGCTCTATTGAGCAAATGGATAATAAATTTGCTTAATACCGAAGGGCATGGCAAACACTGCTTAGGAATAAATACCTAAGTTCAAAATCTCTAACACAAGTCAAGACCAAACAGGGTGACTCTCATTTCTGGAGAGGGCTTATGAAAATCAAAGAAGAGGTCATAGCGAATGGATCCTTCCGGATAACGGATGGATTACAAACGAGATTTTGGGAAGATACATGGGCATCAACCCGGTCATTCAAAAACCTCTACCCCAACATATACAACATTTGTCATCATCCACATGATACGGTTGCAAATGTCATGAGTTCAACACCGTTGAACATCTCTTTTAGAAGAGCATTGGTGGGCGAGAAACTAAATGAATGGCTAAGACTAGTAGCGCAGGTCTCCAATTTCAATTTAACTCCGGGAAGGGATACTTTTGTATGGCACTTAACCAAGAGCGGACAATTTACGGTTCGCTCTATGTACCTTCAACTAATGAACCAAAATTCCCCCTTCCATCATAAATTGATTTGGAAACTTAAAATTCCCCTAAAAATTACCTACAAAAAGGGGTCATTCTAACAAAGATAATCTTTTGAGAAAAAACTGGAAGGGCAGTCAAAAGTGTAGCTATTGCAATTGCAATGAAACAATTAAACACTTATTTTTTGAATGCCAACATGCAAAGGTAACCTGGAGGACTGTCCAAGTTGCTACTGATTTAACCCCACCTAGATCAGTAACCCACATGCTAGGGACCTGGCTTCAAAATTTTAATACTCAAGAGGTCACTACTATTCTAACGGCGGCGGCGGCTCTGTGTTGGGCAATATGGCGTTGTCGAAATGATATTATCTTTGATAACGTTAAACACTCGTTCTTTATGCGGGCTATTTTCAGGGGAACCTATTGGCTGTGATTTTGATCAATATTGCAGCGTGAGGAGAAGACGAAGGAGCTATTCATGAAGACGAGCACTTCTTTGGAGATGGTAGCCTTAGAACTATTTGGGAGTCATGGATGGAAGTATAATAATAGACTTCGTCGAGCTTAATTTTGCTTTTTGATTCTCCTTTTAACCAGCGATCGAAGCTGAGAGGATGTAATAATTAAAGGTTGTGTACACTAAACCGTAGAGGCCGGAAAATTCCATTATCTAAAAAAATCTGTGTGTTCCTGATCCACGCACGAGCATCAGGTAACTACTTACTACGAGTTCTGAATTTGTGATGTACGCTATGGAATGAAATTATCAGCGCGTGGTTGAGTTTGGTGGAACAAACCTATCTAATGTGCAGATTAACAAGAGCATTTCGGGGGTGATGGGGGGGTGGAAGCAGAGAGTAAAAAACTTGAAACAAGCAAATGATTGAACAACCCCAACAACTTCTATTGGCATATACACAGATGAGCGATAGTAGCGGCATCCTATCACCGTATCACGACAGGTGTATCAGCAAAACTATTTAACTAATATAAGAGCGTGTACAGCGATGATAAGAGCAATCTGCTCAAATGTCAGGTAGCCTATCACGTCGTGTATGTGTGAAAACAAGCTGTCAGATTCCATAATCTTTGAAGCCTTCAAGGAATGCTCCATCGGGCAAAAAAGGCCTCACTGTCACAAGCTGTTCTTAGAATCTCTGCATTATTCAACCCTGCACGTCAGCTTCAATCCAAGAGGCAGGCTACTCAGCCAAATGATTTTCATAGCATGAAAGAAAAACGTCGATCAGGAACCTACCACTCCAATGCAGTCGTAATCACGCGGGAAGCGTGGTTAGCGATCACTCATGCAGTAAGTGTGAATCAGGCATTCAGTGTTCCATTCAGTTGCCCTGTTACACTGAACGCCGATGCAGACTGATTAATTCTAAACCAAACGGAAACCAACCATGCCAAATTGCCAACATATTAACATACACATCGACAATCTTAACGGTTCGCAAGTATGAACAGCATCGATGAGGACATGAGAGATGCACAACCAGGGATCCAGATACTTATAACAGTGATAAGAACACAGGTACATCACATCCACAAGCAGCACACGCACACATCTGCTGCTTGCTCTTATTACAGGCACGAGCATGAACATCATTCTTCTACTGCTACTGCCAGTCTTGATGCACGCCATGCCTGATACTATCATAAAACCAGTATTAAGCTATATATAAGCACAGCCACACGCCCACACTCACTACTTTCAAGCAGTATTATAGCGATAAGCAAGGAGCCCAGCTGAGCAGAGTGATAGGCTTATCAGCGCCAGGCTCTCGAGACTTATCAGGAGCAGTGTGCTGGCTGCGAGCCCCGGCGCGCCTTAGGCGGTGGGGGGCGGCTTCTCGACGTCCTCGAGCGGGCGGAACCACACCTTCTGGTCCAGCACCGAGCTCGCACCATTCGCCGCGGCGTCCGGCGCGCCGGCGGCCAGCTTAGGGTCCACCGCCGCCGGGCCGAACACGCCGGTCTTGGGGTGGGGCCCCCAGTACTTGTCGGGGTTGGCGGCGCCGCCGATCACATCGTCCGGCACGAACGCCGGGCGCACCTGCTCCTCCAGGTTCTTGTCGTACGCCGAGGCGTGCACGGCCCTCCTGCACACGATGCCACACCAATCGATCCAGTCAGAATGGTGGATGAACAATCGGACGACGTTTGTGACAGCAACGTTTGAACAAGAGCGCTGAAGATCTGATGAGAGAATATTCGTTTTGCAAGCAACGATGATTGCACTTGCACCATCACAACTGATGCTGTTCTCATGTGCGAAGATTGAGCCGATAATTGTGATGTCCTATCATGGTAATGAATGATTAAAGACTCATAGTAAAGTACGCCATGATAAGAGCTATGCGTGTATGATTAGTACGTATCACAATAACAAACCATCCTCGCAGAGCAAGCTGTCAGCCTGTCACAAGTCAGACCAAAAACAGCAACCCAAACAAGCCTAGGAAAACTTCGCACCCTAATACCGATTCCAAGCGAGACTGATCTCGTTTGCTGCATTGTGTATCGTGCTCGTGCCACAGAGGCCCTGTTTAATTCCCCCAACTTTCCATTCTCTTTTCACCTCGAGAACCGTGTCAGTTCATTTCTTCTCTCTGTGCACGCGACCCAATACATAAACTTTTCACCACTTTTTACCCTTTCACACCAATTAAACAGGGCCAGATTCTCCTGAGTCACAACTCCCAAGTTACTGCTCTGTTCGCACCAATTAAACAGGGCCAGATTCTCCTGAGTCACAACTCCCAAGTTACTGCTCTGTTCGCAAGAACTTTCGAAGACAAGAACCTCTTATTAGCTAAACACGACGGCCCCGTCACACCGGTATCAAGATTAGGGTGAGCGCAGCGGTTGACACAGAGCAGCCCAGCACGCAATTACCATGGCCCATGGTGCTGGTACGCGCACATGGGCTAGCGGGGGAAAGAGGACACGCGAGCAAGAGAACAGCGTGAGGGGCACGACGGCCAAAGTGCCCGCTGTTCGGTTGGTGTGGATAAGAGCGAGGGGAGGCCCCTGCCCTCCATCCCGTTCCGTCCCCCAGTACGACAGCCACCCTGCACCGTCCGATGGCCTCGTCTCCTAGCAGGGCCCCCGGCCACGGACGGCCCCGATCGGTCGTCGGCCTCGCGGCAGAACCGCCCACAGCAGATCCGGCGATGATGGGATCGAAAGCGAGTCGTACGGGCCGGACGCGAAAGGTCGGCCCAAGTAGGGCCCGCTTGACGCGGAGGCTTCTGGCTCCCGGCCCCACTCCTCCCCCTCTCCCTCGTCACTCCCTACGGGGGGTTTCCTTTGAGTGGAAAGGAAGAGAAACCTGAGCAGGGCGGATGGCGGGTGGAGCGACAACTACCGCGCACCGGACTCGTCCATCGGCCACGGAGAACTTTTCGGAAAGCGATGCGTTTGGGTGTGGGTCGCTGCGCGGCTTGATGTCCACGTTCTCTCTGTGTGTGTGTGACTGTGTGCCGCCACTGCTTCTCATCATCCTCTTTGTGTGGTGCGCCTGGGGCTGGGGAGTGGGGGGATGTAAACACTAGACTGTGGGGCTTGGCCTTTTCCTCCCTCGCAGAGGCAGAGTTTTGGCAGATTTTGACAGCCTGAAGCGGGCAGGAAAAATATCTCTCTGGATCTCGCTTGATTGGGATTCCGCTAGTTCGAGCGTGCAAGGTGATTTGGTGAAGTGCCAGGGTTCCTGAACTAGTGAGCTAGCTCTCTCTCCTGTCTCCTCTATTGACTATTGTGTTCTCAGATGGCCAGAGGATTACTACTAAGCTGGGCGATGTTCCCAAAGCAGAGGTTTCCATATCTAGAATTGAAGATCATGCAAGAAGATAATCAATCCTTCTACTATTGCTAGGTTGTAATACTAATATTAAGCATACTGAATCATCACATGAAAAGATTATATACTGAATTAGGGGTCAACCACAAAAGCTAATCACTATACTCCCATGCCGGAGGAAAGGCTGCAACAAGAATCATTATCCGAGCCGAGGCAGAGGCACTCACCCAAAGCAGAGCTAAAATTAGGCCTAAGAAACAAATCACTCTGCTACAACAAGATCTCGGACGAACTTAGCAAGAACAAGCGCCCACAAAAATATGTGAACAAACAAAAAGATCACAGGACAATCGCCATCGCTCTCAGTAACATATATAGGTACCTCGGGGAGGCGGCCTTGCCGGCCAGGACGCGGCTGACGAAGCTCCCAGCGATCGCCCGCCCCTTGGAGCTAGCTGCTGCTGCCATGCAAGGATCGACCGTTCGGGAGGTAGGGAGAGTCGCCGGACGAGCAGTAGCACTGCGAGATTGGGGAAGGAGAAGCCGAAAGGGAGCGGTGGGTTTTCAATTCCGTGGACTCCTCCGTCGCGGCTGCCCCCATTTTATAGCGCCCGGGGCCCCGGGGGCCTGCAGGGAGCAGCCGTGCAGGCGCTGGGGCAATGCCGGTGCCGCCACACAAGCCTACAGGGCCTGCTGCTGCAATACCACGGCATAAACAAAACGGAACGGAGTTACGGCCGTGAGGGAACAGCGGCGACGGCAACCATTGGTGGTGACCGCGATTGGGATGTCCAGCTGTGCGCCGGAGAGTACCAACCAACGGCCGGCAAGCGGCATCGCTGTCCGGAGGGAGACTGCATCTTGGGACCTCCATCGACGCTGGACCGTCCGATCAGGCGTTGACGTCAGACAGTCGTAGGTCTATGGACTATGGACTATGGAGCATGTGTCGCCAGCCGCTGCTATTATTGTGTGGTTTTTATCCCCTGGAAATGGCGCTTTCCATGTTGCATTTCTCTGATGGCAAATGGCAAGTGTGCGTGTAAAGAATTCTTGACTCAGCTATCCCTGATCGTGCAGGCTATAATGGCACACGTAAGGCAGCATTCGTAAGGCAGCATTGTTTGTCTAACAATGGCTTATTCTAAGGGATTACAGTATTCAATTCGTGACGGGGAAATGGGCGGTGGATGCATGGTTTGACCAGGAGGCCGGGGGAGATACTGCATCAGAGTTCATTAGAAGTGGGTGGAAATTTCAGGCAGCAATAGTCAAACGGCCTCATTTTTCTCATGAACGTTTTCAGCTAACTATAATGTGCCAACTTTATTACATGTAGAGTTTCCTTTTGATTTGATGGCTATATGCAGAATTGGACAGTAAAGGTTCAGAGAAACTCCGATTCAGTTGAAATCGATTTGATCCACCCCCTTTCTTATCCGCGCCCTTAATGAATTCATGATAACTCTATATAAGCTATTACAAGTGAAATACCTTTTCGTCTCTTCAGAAAAGAGAGGTGAGATCTGGATCAAACACACTAATAGTAACTATAAACAATAAAATACAAAGCGTGTACTTGTACCACCTAGCATAATAAACCTGTGAGAATCACAATGGAGATTCGAGAAGCCGGCATATTAAAAAAAGTTCTGCTAGTAGCCACACTTGCTCGCAACAACGAGGCCAAATAGCCAATTAGCCGCCGGATCTCGTGCGCTTTACCTGGTGGGGGCACTAGCCAGTACCACGAACTGTACCGGGCACGAGTAGCAGTAGTTTAGTGGGGGCACCAGCAAGAGACTGGAGAATATGCCGGCCCGAGATGCCGATGCAGCGCCGACCAACCGTCTCCCGGCGCCAGCGCGTCCCACGTCAGTCCACACGTGCTGCCCTCGTGTGCGTGCCCTCGGTCGGAACGGACAGGGCAGCGCCGTGGTGGATGTGGATCAGATTGACACCGAGGCACCGATTAGGCGAGCAGCAGACACGTAAGTCAAAGTTCAAGATCACGTGCTTAGGCCGTGTTCGGATGGGAGGTAAAAAATTTGTCCAGGGTATTAAATGCTACTTTGACCACTAATTAAGGATATTAAATAAAGTCAGTTTACAAAACTACCTCCACAACCCCTGTCAAATTCGCGAGACGAATCTAATGAGGCCTTTGACCACGCGATTAGAGGATGATTATATTACTGTAGTATTACTGTAGCAAATCATGGATTAATTAGGTGCAGTAGATTCGTTACGCAAAATTGCACTCATCTGTAAAAAGGTTTTGTAAATAAACTTCATTTAGGCCTTAATGCATGCGACAGTAATCCGGGACAATTTTTTGTCCCGGCTGCCGAACACGGCCTTAGTAGATTTCATGGACTGCAGTGTCCAACGCACATATGCCGGAGTGTTTAGATGCAGCGTTTTGTATAATATTTTTGTATTGGGTCGCGTGTCACAAAGAGAAAAAAGTATATTGGAAGACGTGCATTTTATAAAATGGAGGTGAACTAAACACCCCCTCATTTTCGTTGACTCCAGGGTTCATAATCTTGGTGCAGGCAGCCTGCAGTCCTGAGATGCCCGAACGGCAAACAAAGGGCTATCTGCGGCAGACGTCGGGGGGCTATCTGCAGAGGACGTTCCGGAACGCCCGGTGCCCAAATGCTATCCACTGGATAAGCAACGCTACCAGAGACCCGCACAGCAACAAGTCACGTAACGTACGCGGGCACAGAGGCAGCCGTCCCTCGTCGCGCCGCGCCCAGCAAAAACCGTCGCGCCATAGCGCCTTGCCGCGTAGATTACATTACACACGGCGCGATCTTAGCCGGTGCAGCGGCCTCGCGAGGTCTAGAGATGGATCGCGAGATATGAGATATCCAGTGTCAACATCCGTGCCGTTGCGACATGTCATGTCACTGCTGACCCATCCTAGGCAGCTCCATGCACCGGTTTCTTCAGGGGAAGTGTCTGCTGCAGATAACAGAGATATCGCTATGGCCGTTGGGCCGTGCGGTGCGGGCGTTCGACGCGTCGCGCTCCCGGCGCAAGGCATGGGATGGGATGGCGCCGCCCTCGAGTGCCACCGCGCGGCGTGGCGCGTGCGGAGTGATGGCCGCGGGCGGTGATCGGAGCGGCGCGGGCAGCGGAACCAGATGCGTCTTGTACGGGTTGCGCCCCGGCCATCCGTCAGGTTCCATTTCCATCCGCTGGCTGGGCGGGCGAGTGGCGACTCGGAGCGGTCGCAACTCAGCTAGATGCTGCAACCAGCGAATCTCATCGTCCGGAAACCAATCACTCGGAGCGGCATAGATGTGTTGTGCCTGCAAATTTGGTGGTGCAACGTAAGTACATGGATTCCAGGACAGTTATACGCACGGATTATTGTCGGCTCAAGTTTAGAAAAGAGAGGACGAATGAGGTGCTGTGTGTCTGAGGAGCCGTGTAGTTTGGAAGAGGCGCTGGAGAAAGTGATGAGCTGCGTCTGCATGCAGTAAACTAAAGACTGGTAGGCTCGTCCTCCCGGGGAAAATGAGAAAAAAAATGCACGATGGAGAAAATAATAAAAAAACCAATATCCCGTATGCTTTATACCATTCTTCCCCAACGCACCACGGCATTTCCGTGACGTGATTCCTTCGCTGGAATTCGTGGCGCACCTGTTCAGCCACTGGCGCAGCTCGTGCCGTGCAGCGCCGTGCCACGGCGACGTCACTATTCACACGCGCACGACCCAACTATAGGGGATGATGCTTGTGCCTCTTTCAAAGCACTGTTTGGAGCGAGCATAGGTAGATGATGTTTCCAGCACGATGCATCGTCCGCGCGGAGCCTCCGGAACGAGATTTCTTCTCGTTATGATTCGTGGCGCCCCTGGCGGCCAGCCGATTGGTCCACGTTAGCAAAAATTCGATGGCCCATTCGATGCTCATCCTACGGCTCTTCACCCGACGATAACCCTGGCAGCTCGACCACGGTAAAAAAAAATAGCGCTGGAAGAATCCAGAATCCGCCTCGCTCGCTTTGCTCCCTCGTCCCTTCCCCGTCTTCCTCCCCGTCGCCCACCGTGACCGTGGCCAGCGCACGCTCGCTTTACCGCTTCCTTGCCAGCTCCGCGCGTCCTGACGATTTCCCGTATTTGTGTGGATCGCGGCCATCCTTCCATCCTTCTCACCACCATGCCGTCTTTCCTAGCCATTGCTGCCACTGCGAGCTCCTCATTCTCGCTGAAGTCTCTGTGGTACGCTAACGCTGGCCGCGAGATCGGAGGAGACTGGAAGCCATCTAGCGATAGGGCACAGGAGTGTGCCAAACCATGGAAGGAGCAGCGAGCAGCCACGGCCTTGCGGATGGAGGCATCAGGCATGGATCAATGTGCTGGTGAGCCCATCATCACCGCTCCCCTTCTGCGTCTCCTTCCATCTTTCTAATGCCTCACTTGATGCCTTCTACGCGATCCAACTGAATGTGGCCATGGCTACAGCCTACTGCTTGCAAGGTGTATGACGGAATGCTCAGGAGGAGGCCTGCTGGGGCACCTGTGTTAGTGAGAGTATGGGGTTGTCTGGTCTGGCCGCTGTTCTTTACACACGTCGACAGTAAGCCATATCATCTCCCAAGTCAGGTTTCTTCATCTACCTTCATTGCTTGGTTTGTTTTGTACAATATTTGAGTATAGCCCATGTATGTTTTTTTAACCGCTGACCATGTGTTTGTTTTTTTTTCCCACGGATTAGATCATTTTGTGTGATGTGTCATTGTTGCTGCAATTCTTATTCGCTACCTTCTGCCGATGCAATAAGATTGCCTAAATATTGGCGCATGTTATTGGAAACCAAGTCGAAGAAGATAAGTGTGCTGCACAAGTAGAGGAGAGCAGCTGCCCTCCTTGGTGAGCTGAAAATCGGAATTCAAGCAAAAAGCCAATTGGTAAGGCTCATGTTATGGAAACAAAAAAAATGGTTTTGTGAACAATTTTTTCTAACATTTTACCTCGTTATATTTGTGTGCACTATCCATGAATTTCAGTTTGGAATGCAACGCCATATAAACTAAATTAGGACTCAAGTAGATTCAAAAATAAAAACAGGGTATTCTCATCTCTTTTTTCTATTTGGCCTTTTTCTATAGGTGTGAATGCTTCATAGAAACAATATTCTTATTAAATGAAATGTGCTTTGCCATTAACCTCTTCTTAAACTTTCCTACAAGTTGCACCTGCAGGCTGTTATTTAGTTCATTGATGGTTTTGTTTTGATCTTAGTTGCCTTCACCTGCTTCAGAGTCCAAAGGTCCACCACCTATGATAATTGACATCAAGTATTACTGGTGTAAGCAGCTTGTGTTTGATAAATTACCACAATATCATCAGTTCATTGATTGGTTTCAGATTTCACGCACGTCCAAGGAAAAGTTTGGCTTAGGCTTGCTTCCTGACATACCAATCAGCAAAACTGTTTCAGACAGGTATGCTAGTCAGGTGTGCTAAACAATTTACCTCTGGGCAGGTTGATGCGTTGAAGTTATTACTTTTCAGTTTTTCAATGGTTTTGGGGATTGGGTTTGCTTCAATGTCCTAAGGCCATTTTGATTGTGGGTTTCTATTAAATGAAATGGATATTTAGTTCTGCTTTTAAATTCTGCAATGCCAACCTAACCTTACTATAAATGCTGTTGTTGAGAGTTTACACATCCTTTGTGTTGCCATTGTATAGGTTTGAAAATAGTGAGGTAATCACTATAGCTCAGGTTAAGCAACATAACAGAGAAGCCTAACTAACTGACGCAATTTTGGTTGTGCCGTCAATGGGCGGACCGAACTTTTGGCTTTCAAGACATTGTAGCTTTAAGTAGTGGACTACTATTTGTTTATGCCAAAAAAACACACACATCAGGTATTCAAAGTGCATGACTTATGAACATCTTTTCCTAATCATACATTGAAGTAAATGAGAGAATGTAGGAAGATGGTTACCTCCTTTGATTCAGTGCCCAAACTACATTTGAATTAAACAACACTCTTACCCTCAACCCTGATTTCCTTTGAAACATCCTACATAAATGATGGACATAAAGGATGAAGTCATACATGCATTTTATTGACATTCTTCAATGCTAAGCTTGATTGATAGCTCATGTATGGTTTATTAACTGCTCATCACTGGAAACTTGATTATCTCATACTCCCGCCGACTGTTCTTTAGGCCCTAGCAGCCTAGCACATTGTAAAGTGGCGTGACATTATTTTCCTTCCATGCAGAGGATACACGCAGGATGCAAGCGATAACCATCAAAAAGTAAGATGTTCCTATCACCTTCAGCTGAAGGGAAAACGTAAGAGCATTTGAGCCACAAATCTATACTTTCTGTGTGAGTTTTTTCTCTTATTATCTTCTATTGGATTTTGTTCTCACCACAAATGGCTCAAAATTTTGTTGAAGTAGGCTTCTCCATTCCTTTGACAATTTTCAGCAGTGTAGAACTCCGTAAGCTTATTGAACTGTATATATAATTACTTAGTACAATTTTAGATGTTTCACAAGTCGCTTCCTGTATATTTGTAACATGCTGTTTACTTTGCTGCACTGCAGGCAGCTATGTTGCTTGGTAGGCTGTTACATGCTAAAAATGCCACCATGTGCTGCAAGGTAAAGAAATAGAAAAAATTTCTTGCCGTCTTTACATCTGCAATGTCAGCATCAAGCCTATTTTCACATACGATTGGTGCATCGACATTACACAGAACAAAACGAAAAGGGTGCAACAGAATCAAGGGTTCTACCTTCTATGTTTGGATTATAATCTAGCATATTCGCAGTGTTTAAGATATTTCCTAGGCAAGGTTACACAACACTACCATGTAACCATGTACCACGACGCGCGCATGGGCGCGCGCCAACCACTAGTAAGATAAGCATCGGGCATCGGCCATGCCCGACTTGTCACACCTTTCGCCGGTCGTGAAACGTGAAGGACGTCCGCTCGAGTCTCGTCTACGCTTTGAATCACCGCGAGGAAAAGAGACCGGCTGCGCTAGACTTTTCGGACGGACGGTCGTCCGCGGCTGCCACCGCGGTGCGCACGCGGCACGTCAAAGAGCGCGGCCCGCGCCGGCCACGACCAACGCGTCCAAATGCTGGTCTAGTCGTGTCAGAATTTTTTAAAAAAACTTTCGTGTGAGATTTTCCTTGGAGGAGTCTGAGGTCGCCACGAGTTTGTACCATTACATCTCCTTTGATGGGGATGTTACTCTTTTTCTTTTCGAGATTGACACGGTACATTTGTTTTCCTCTGTCTCGGATCCAAACAAACTCGTGGCCCAACAGTCGTTAGCCCATGGACTTGCTCACGCGGGCCGCAGCAGTGCAGGCAGCCCGCTTTAATAAGAACATATATAGCCCAATTACCGAATCTAGGCCGAAAACCCGAATCAACTCCATGGCCCAAGGTACAAAATTCCCACAGTTAGATACAGCTCGGCTATAAGTGGGCCTTGTAAATGACTGAAAGGCCCAAAAACCATCTGGCACCACGAAACGAGCAGCTATATAAGGCTGCCGTGTCGAAACCCTAAGCCGCCGCCAGTCCTCAAGCTCCCAAACCCTACCCTTACCCAGCCGCCGCCGCCCCGCGCCCGAGCTAGCAACCGCCATGCCGCCCAAGTTGGACCCCTCTCAGGTGGTGGAGGTCTTCGTCCGCGTCACGGGCGGCGAGGTGGGCGCGGCGTCATCGCTGGCCCCCAAGATCGGCCCGCTCGGTCTCTCCCCGAAGAAGATCGGTGAGGACATCGCCAAGGAGACCGCCAAGGACTGGAAGGGCCTCCGCGTCACCGTCAAGCTCACCGTCCAGAACCGCCAGGCCAAGGTCTCCGTCGTGCCCTCCGCCGCGGCGCTCGTCATCAAGGCCCTGAAGGAGCCCGAGAGGGACAGGAAGAAGGTGAAGAACATCAAGCACAGTGGCAACATCAGCCTCGATGACGTCATCGAGATCGCCAGGACCATGAGGGTCAGGTCCATGGCCAAGGAGATGGCCGGCACCGTCAAGGAGATCCTCGGTACTTGCGTCAGCGTCGGCTGCACCGTCGACGGCAAGGACCCCAAGGATCTGCAGCAGGAGATTGACGAAGGCGACGTCGAGATCCCGTCCGCTTAAAGGTGAAATACGTTTCTTGCTTGCATTGTTTGATCACTAAACTTGCATGAAATCAATATTAGTGTTATTTAGTTGACCTTTGACTCTAGGATTTGTTTCGGTAAGCTGCGTGAAAGCCAAATTCAGTATTGATGTCTTTAGTCTGCAGTAGTGAGTTGTGATTACTTTGTACATCAAAACTGGTAAATTTAGCATTGGCAACATTGGTTCTTCTAGTGACTAGTGATGCATAACTGTTGTCTCGTGCTGTGATGGATTATATTTTCAAAATCCATATGCTGAATCTTGGTATGTATCCTTTTATTCACTATAGTTCAACTATCTGTGATGTGTCTTTGATGTTTGTCTTTTGGGAAGCCTGGATGGTCTTCTATTTCAACTCTCTGCTATCGGTCTTTTAGGAAGTTCGTCTCTGTGTGGTTGTCGCTGTAAACATTTGTTTATGATGAACCATTGAATCATATGATGTATTGCTCAATTTCTGGTCACCATATTCACCATGCTTCATCTTCATCGCTGAAGGATATTCATTTCTGTGTCCTGATTACTGATGTTTCCATCTTTGCCCAGAATTGTTTGGTGTGTGGATGCTTGAATTATTTCCAGCCCTTACTTTTTTTGACAATAATGGGAATATCAGGTTCTCGATATTACTTGTGTTCTGTGATAGCGTAAGTGTGATAGTAGAATGACTGATTTAGTGATGCTCCTTTCTTCTTCCATTGTGAACAAATGCGTGACATATATATAGTTGACCAACACACTGTGTTCTATGATAGCCTAAGTGTGATAGTAGAATTACTGATTTAGCGATGGTCGTTTCTGCTTGCATTATGAAGAAATGGACTACATATATATAGTCGACCAATACATTGTGTTCTGGGATAGTAGAATGACTGATTTAGCAATGCTCCTTTCTGCTTGCATTATGAAGAAATGCACTACATATAGTTATCTGACCAATACATTTGTTGTCTATGCAGGCTAGACATTTGAGGAGATTATCGTCACATGCTACTGAAGCGGTGTTTTGTTCCGTATGCTGTTTATGTACCTCACCAAACAATGTGGCTTTACCTATTTTTGTCTTGCTTTAGTAGTTATGCTGTGAGACCTCAATGTTACTACTGCATCCTTTTGGAGTCCGGAATGGAGTTTTAAGCACTTGCTCATCTTAATCTCTCTGCCTCTTGTTTGGTAGGGGTGCCTGCGTTGGTGTTGGTCTTTCTCGTCGATACTGCTTGCATCAAATTTCAGTCGTCATATCACGTTCTAGTTATTGTTGAAAACTCGAAATCACTCATGCATGATGGAACTGCATATTTGTCTGGAGCAGAGTTTGAAGCAGTTAAGTCATGTGTTATTACGCACTTTGCATGAGAATGCAGTCCTCCGCTTTGGGGGTACTGAGTTTGCTGTTGTGTGATGTAGATGGTATTACGTACTGGTAACTGCGAGGCCCTCGAAGGCTCGAAATAACTTCATTTTCCTTGGCGAAATCTCTGTCCGCGTACATGGGCCGTTAGCGCCGCCGACGGTTGTACCCACAACATGGGCCGTTCGAGACGCGCCGCTCGCTATAGGCCCGCGCCTGGGCGTTCGTGGGCCATCGAGGTGTTCTCTATACGCTGGCTTGTGGGCCAGTGGTGTGCCAGATTTGCCCCCGAAGCGAGATAGCTTTCACGCTGCCGGCCGTCCGATCCCCGTGCCACTTGGGCCGTGTTCAGATAGCCAGCACAATTTTTTTTTGTCTCCAAGGAATCTTGCATGCATGAAGTACTAAATAAAGTCTATTTACAAAATTCAGCCACAGATGAGTGTAACTTTGCGCGACGAATCTAACGAGCCTAATTAATCCATGATTTGCTGCAGTAATGCTACAGTAATCATCCTCTAATCGTGCGGTCAAAGCCCTCATTAGATTCGTCTCGCGAATTTGCCAGGGGTTGTGGAGGTAGTTTTGTAAACTGACTTTATTTAATACCCCTAATTAGTGGTCAAAGTAGGAATCAAAAAAATTGTGCTGACCATCTAAACATGGCCTTGATCTCTCGGGCATCTTCTTCCTCTTGCTCTCCTACGCTCGGACGCTCTCACCCTACCGCAGCTCGCCTGCGCCTTGCCCCGTGCGCCACCGCCGCTCGTTGAGAGGGGCAGCAGGTGGGGGGAGCGGCCGGCGGCGAGGTCGTCGTCGGCCGGGGAGGTGGTGGAGGTGGCGGCAGGTTAGGGTTTAGGGTTATCCGTGGTGGAGGGAGCTCCATTGCCCGACGGCCCTAGAAACGAGGAGGTCGGTAGGAGTACAGAGGTCCGGTGGTGGTGGCGGGTTGGCCGGCGACGGAGGTGAAGCGCCACCGGCCGGGCGGGGCCGGGCAACCGATGCGAAGGGACTGCGACGGGGGCGAGATGGAATATGCGTTAGGAAGGACGGGGTCATCGGGCGGTGGTGGTGGGTGGACGGGCGGTGCGGCGGCGAGGCATCCGCCGGCCGGGGCAGCGGAGGAGGCTGCGGGGGTGGCGGATGCGAGGTAGAGGAAGCACAGTGAGCTTCTGTTGGGCCAAATCTATGTAGCTTACCCGGCTTGTGGTAGCTACATAGGAGCCGCCGATTTGCCAGGGGCACAGGGCACCGTTGTCGCCGCCTCGCCGGCGGCAGTAGCGAGTATGCTGTCTGGTCAGTCAGGATCGATGCCTGGTTGGCTGTTTGGTTGCTCTAGGGGACTGTTGCTTGTTGGAGGACTACGAGGTGTGCGACGCTGAACGAGTGAACGAGATCACGCTAGCGGCGGGTACAAACCAGAAGGTTAGGTCTCCTCCACCAGTTAGAGCCAACTACCAGCTCATAGTAATAAAACATGATATAAAAGACAACTTGTCTATCGGTCTAGCTCTTAGCACATAGCTCAAATATATGAATGGAACCATATATCATCCACACATAGGGCATGTTTAGTTGCGGTGAGAAACTTTGTAAAATTTACTGTTGCAATTTTAAATTGAAGATTAGGAGGACTAAACATGATCTAATTATAAAACTAATTACACGGATGGACGGGAAATCGTGAGACGAATCTATTAAGCCTAATTAATCCATCATTAGAGATTGTTTACTGTATCATGGTCTAACTAGGCTTAATAGATTCGTCTCACAATTTCATCCGAGAGTTATGAAATGGGTTTTGTCAGTTATCCACATTTAATACTCCTAATTAGTATTCAAACATTCGGATTTAAAAGTATGTATGAGATTTTTTTCTTGATCAACTAAACATTCAAACATTTAATACTTCTAATTAGTATTCAAACATTCGGATTGTTTACTGTAGCGATGAAAAAAAGTTGACGAACTAAACAACGTCATTGTCTTTAAATGTGTGTATGAGATTTTTTCTTGATCAAAAGATAGCTCATATCTCTCTGATTTTTTTCTCTGCCATAAATTTGCTGACATGGCATTATTGGAGGAGGCATTAATGGATTTGGTTGTTGTCGCGGCAGGCCGGTACGGTCCGTTTGGGTCTCCGGTGGCCCGGCTGCCCGGCTCGGTCACGTCACAAACAAAGCACGGAGCCATGATTCTTGCATAGGGTCATATAGCAACCGATTGATTCTCAGTTGAAATTCTGGCGTTACATTTCGTGACAATCTAGCATACATCCAAGTACACATATAGCCACTAGTATATGCTTAACCTGCAGTGCACAGTGCAATAGACAATAGTGCATGGCCAAATGTTGGCACTGTGGTTTAGTGTTGATTGGTCATGCATGCTCCTGCGGTTCCTGGCTTTCTGAGCGCAATCGCTGAGAATATCTGAACTCTCTGTGCCATTTGCACGTGGTCAAAGATTCCCGCCGCGGTAGAGACTAGAGGGCGCCCAGCTTTAGCTTTGAAGAGACAGTGACGCGGCCGTATATGGAGTCGGTGGTGGAAGCGATTTCACTTTCACGTGCACCTTCGTCTCAGCTCTCGCAGAAAAACCTCAAGGCAAACATCTGCTGATCACGGTGTCATGGAGGATTGGATCCTTGAGGTAATTACCGCCGAGCAAACTCTATCACGACTACGATGATTCTAGAGTCTAGACACTCCTGAAGAGATTGCGCCTTGGCAGAGAGCCAGGGAAGCTGGTACCACGCTCTCCTGTTCCTACGATGAAGTAAACTGCTGATTCCCACGCACTTCGGCGTGGATGACCGAGTGACGAACAAAGAACAATCCTCCCTCTGGTCCCTTTTCCTTTCACCGTTGTGCCATGCGCCGAGCTTGAGCTATGACTATGAGCCGTCCACATCCACACCCCTACGCTCCATAGCCTCGCGCGCCAGGCACCCCGTGGATTGGACCGCCCGACCAAACAAACGAGGCTCTATTTAGTTCCCATCCTAAACTTTACTATTCATCAAAGGAAATCTTACATAATATTAAACATATATTAATGACAAAACTCATTCCATAACCTCTCGGTAACTTTGCGAGACGAATCTAATGAGCCTAATTTGGCCATGATTAGACAACGTCGTGCTACAGTAAACAATCTTTAATGACGGATTAATTAGGCTTAATAGATTCGTCTCGTAATTTCCCGTCCATCTGTGTATTTAGTTTTATAATTAGATCATGTTTAGTCCTTCTAATCTTCGATTTAGTTTTGCTACAGTAAATTTCGCAAACTTTCTCACCGAACTAAACAGGCCCTGAGAGTACGTACTCAACAACTGAACCAGTGATCCCATGCTCGATTCAGTTCAACTGGAGAATGATAGGGTTAGGGGCCGTGCGGCCCACCTGGTCAGTGACGCAGGCGCCCGGCCGATGTGAGTGCAAGTACATGTCGTCGTGCCGGGGCGAGTAGACATGAATGCTGGCTCTGTGTCAGGGTTCTCTACCGCCGGCAAGTAAATTTCTACGATCGCGTGTCGGGACCCGGATGGTGACTCAAGAGACAGGGGGTTTAGACTGGTTCGGGCCTCCGGAGAGTAATACCCTACGTCCAGTGTGTGCCGATGTTCTTAAGTCCAAGTCTGTAGTAGGGGGTACAAACTGGTCGGGAGAGGGAGAGGGTCCCAAGTCCCTGTGTTGTGCGAGTGAGCGTGCTGTTCGTGCTGTGTTCGAATGTTCGACCGATGTCCCTCGTCCCCCCTCTGGTGTCCCCTTATCCCCTTTTATAGCTTCAAGGAGAGAAGGGAGCGGGGGGGTAAGAAAGAAGAAAATTACAAGGGGAGTTACTGCCCCCGAGGCCTTTAGCTTGCGCCGCGTGCCGAGCCGTACAGGGAGCAGGTGTTGACGGAGTGGGCACCCCGCCGGACCCGGGATCGTACATCCCGGGTGGTTGGTGTAGATGACTTCTCGGGTGGGCTCTCGGGTAGTTTCCGGGTCGTGGTTGACTCGCTCGAGGCCTTTGGGAACTCCAGGTGTCCTCTTCGGGTTCCAGGTGTCGTTCATGGACGCCTGGGCTCGTCCTTGGGCGCCTGGTGTTGCGCATGCATTTCTCTCAGGACTGTAGCGTTCCTGTTCGGATGAGACGGGCGCCACTGTGGCTGCCGTGGCGAAGGACGGACGCCCATCATGCTCTGACGCGGCGGGTACCAAGTGGGTACGACGCTGGATGGGCCGGGACGGTACGTGGCCGAGTAGTTTGTCCGGGCGAGCCGGAGACTCCTCGGGGGCGGAGAACTCCCCGGGCGAATCGGAGAGCCATTCGGAGGCGGAGAACTCCTCGGGCGAATCGGAGAGCCATTCGGAGGCGGAGAACTCCTCGGGCGAATCGGAGAGCCATTCGGAGGCGGAGAACTTCTCGGGCGAGTCGGAGAACCACTCGGAGGCGGAGGATTCCTCGGGCGAATCGGAGACTCGTCGGGCGGCCTCCGAGTTGTTGGGGCATAGAGAATCTGTTTTGATTTGGTTCTTCGGCCTTTGCTTTTGAGGGGTGGATTATCGTGAGCTCCCGGATTAAGGGCTTGATTGGGTACCCCTAATTCAGACCCTGGTACACCAGCGGACAAAACAAGTTCACGCACGCGAACTGTTTGCGAGCCTATGCTACGGGAGAGGACATGGACGGACTGAGCACCTGGTTCGATTGAAGTTAAGGACCGAGCCGTGGCTGCTTCCGAGTGCTTTTGGTATAATTTGCGCGAATTCGATCGAATGCACTGTAGAAAAATGTATTGGAAATCGAAAAAGCAGAGAGGAGACACGTTGTTCAATGCGTAAAACAGAACGCGAATTGGATCGAATCGAGTGAACTAAACAAGGCCTTTCTCCAGTCAGACCTCAGCTTGAGTAGTAATCATCTTTTTAACAAGTCAATGCCAAAGTTCAAGACATTTTTTTTATGAAGGGAAAAGTACAGAAACCAGTCAAATTGCAATGTCTGGGCTCCTGCCTCCTGACATGGGGTATGGTGGTGCGTAGTGGGAGTAGTACTTGGCAGGTACCAGCTGCCTGCCAAACATTACGCGCGCATGCTGGCGCGCTGGGAGGCAGAAAAGCCTGGGGAGCACCTGCGTCCGTTTAGAGTGCTTGCACTTGTCCATGCATGGGTTGCGGCGGATGCCATCCACAGTTTTCCGGGTAGCCTCCAATGATCGATGCAATGCTCTGTTTTTCGCTGCTTCTAGTTCTACCTCTTGCAGAACAGTAGTGCCACTTCCTTCTCCTCTCCCTTCCCGTGACCGGGAAGAAAATGTAAACGGCAATTGCTCCAAGAACAAGTAAACGGCAAGAGCTGAGGGGCTCGTTGATATGTTTTCCAAGAGGAACACTAGATATTTGTTTTTGACAAAAGATGCCGTAGGCCGTAGGTTATCTTATATCTCATCTATGTCAACAAGAACAAGAACAAGAACCAATGCATAAAAGACCATGCCAAAAAAAAGAAAATTGCAATTACATTTTGCGAAATCCTCTTCTCCACCGTATCCATTGTAACCAGGCTATTTCATCTTGTTCCACATCACTATTGATCCGGCTGCTAGTAAAAGAGAGGATAAACAGATAACCAAGCAAGATCTGAGTGAACTAATCACCAATATTTTTCAAAATCGTGATAGTCATCCGACCCAAAGAGCAAATACATAAAACCGCTGAGAAAATATCAGCGAAGCCATGCCCCACAAGCAGAATATAGATGTGGTCCTCCACCACCATCCATCAATGCAACCACAACCCTCACAAACTCTTCATAGTGCTGGATAGAACATCAGTCGGNAACCATATTTCAAAGAATGCTACTGTTAACTATGCAACACAACAATGCCGAAAGTAAGGATATTTTGGTGGAGAGCGATACATAGCTTCTTACCGGCCAAAGCGGTGCTTCTGCGACGCCACATTGCGAAGGAAGGTCATTGTTATGACTGTGGACACTCCTCTGAATCTATTTTCCATACCATGTTTGAGTGTTCATATGCTCACAGGTTTTGGGAATGCATTAAGGAAATGACAGACCTGAAGCCGCCTCGACTACACCCTGACACATGGGCGAAAGACCTGCTAGTAGGGCAGCTCTGTAAGGCCAACGATGCGGCCTTGTTTGCCTGCTGCTGCTGGTCTCTGTGGACAGGGAGAAATAGGAGAAGACATGGCAGCGAGAGCTGGAGTCCTTATGCTGCTGCAAGGTTTGTCACAAAGATGGTAGAAGATGTCCTACAAATTCATCAGAAGGAGGAGAGGACACTCGGGAGGGAGGCGCCGAGATGGAAACCGCCGGCCGCGGGCTATCTGAAACTGAATACTGATGGGGCTTTTGATGGCACTACTTTCAAAGGTGGAACAGGATCGGTGCTCAGGGACCCGACTGGTGGATTGATTTGCGCTATGGCGAGATGGTATGAGAACCTGGAAGATGTACTTATGGTGGAAGCTTTGGCGATCCGTGATGGCCTAATGATGGCGAAGGATACCGGAGCAAGGAGAATTGTGGTAGAGTCTGACAACATCTCGGTGGTAAACCTGATGAAGACACCGGATGGAGCACGCTCGGTCTTAGCGAGTGTTTGGCATGATGTCAACGAGCTTGGTAAGGGTTTTGATTCGATTTCTTTCAGCTATGTCAACAGGGGAGCAAATGGTGCAGCTCACTGTTGTGCAAAATTTGCAAACCCGGCTGATAGCTTCTGTACCTGGGAGAGTAGCATTCCAAACTTCCTGTCGGATGCACTCTTATATGATTGTAACCCTGCCTTTATAATATAAGCTCGATTGATTTGCCCTCAAAAACATAAAACTCTAGACATAACCACCTCCATGTAAGAAACTGTCGAAGCAAGATGACTTGGGGACCAACACTAGAAGATCCATTGTTGGCATCAATGTCGATAAAGGTGAGAAAACATAATTCTTTATTTAAATGAAAAGACTAAAAAATTAAAGATCTATAAGATGTATGAGTCGACACTCTCTCCCCCTACCGGTAACTCCCTGGAGAGAAAGAGGTAAAGAACCAGAGGGTGATCAGGGAGGAGAGCAACATACGTTAGTTCAGAAAAAAGAAAAAAAACAACACATATCATTCCCCAAAAAAACAACACATATCATTCCCGACGTCTATTAAAAATGGTCTTAATCAACCTATACTAGCCATTCTATTTCTTTCATGTTTCTCCAACAGTCCAACTTTTTGGTAGAAGTGAATGCTTGAATAAATTTTTAAAGGCTCTTCTTCCTTCCTTTCCCTCTAGCCCATCCGCATTTTCATCTCCATCTTTTACTCATGTTCCTTTCCTTCCTCCTCGTCTATCCTCTCCATTGATCTCTAACAAGAGGGGGAGGGGGGGCTTAAGCCCCATGCTGGATTCGTCTGTGCTTGTTGGTGATAACTTCATAGTGCGCCTGTAATGTCTCTAACGACCACTCTCCTACCACCTGAATTTATTAGTATAATTTATTTAAGGTGGTTGAACATGTTTTCTTATATACCACATAATTGGACAACGACCTCCCCTGAAGGCGTCTTAATATGTACAGTGCTAGTAAGTATCCAAACAAATACCTAAATATTTATAGTTTTTAAAATGAACATCGATTGCGAAAATCGCCACACGATCTTTGAATTATTTCAAAGCCGCGTGCAATAATTGTGCAGACGTGGGCAGATTAAAGGGCACAATCCCCGTGACCGAGTTTTACATAGATGGGGAGGCAAACTAAGACCTCCTCCTTCAGAACATAGGATTCTTAGAGGAACTTTTTAAGATTGAAATCCAGTCGGAATTGTTCCTATTAGACCCTTTGGTACAAACTATAGGCATTTTGGAGGAGATATAACATAACATCCAACCTCTTGGAAATTTCCTTTGTGTCTTATTCTCTCTTCTCATTTCCTATGTTTCTCCTATGTTGCATCCAAATCCGATTGCAAACTTTTCTACATTTTCATTTCCTACAGAATTGCAATCTATGTTTTTTTTCCTATTCCTTGGTTTTGAAAATCCTATGTTCTACTAAAAAATCATCCACGTATAGCTACATGAACACTCCACCGATCCACGTATAGCTCGACGTATACGCCTGGACTGCTCGACCCTCGACAGGACTACACACTGCAGCTGCGCATTATTAGGCTCACCGTGTCTTCTTTTTATGTTCCGGCACGTAATGTAGGGGCCGTAGAATCTAGACTATCAAATCGCGAGACGGACGACGCAGCTTTCTACAGGGACAAGTCGTTTTCACGTCGTATAGCAGCTGTAGCACAGTAGCAGGGCACGCTCGCTCCCTCGGCGCAGTCGAGTGGACAAACACGGAAGCATTAATGCATGCACAAAAGCTTCTACAGTTCAGTGCATCGCAAGCAAAAACCAGTGAGGATTTGTCAAGTCAACCGGATGCCCGCGCCCGGCGCGACGCTACGCTCGCAAACAGTAGCCCCCTATATAACTGCCTCCAAAGTCTCCAACCAACGCACGGCGAGCCAAGCCTACCACTACCAGTGCCAAGGCGCAAGAAGCACAAGGCGAAGCACTCGCACGCGCGCGCGAATGGATCCCAACGACGCCTTCTCGGCGGCGCACCCGTTCCGTTGGGACCTCGGCCCGCCGGCGCACGCCGCGCCCGCGCCTCCGCCTCCGCCGCCGCCATTGCCCCTCGTGGTGCCGCCGGTGGGCGCGCCGAGGGAGCTGGAGGACCTGGTGGCCGGGTACGGCGTGCGCCCGTCGACGGTGGCGCGGATCTCGGAGCTCGGGTTCACGGCCAGCACGCTCCTGGGCATGACGGAGCGGGAGCTGGACGACATGATGGCCGCGCTCGCGGGGCTGTTCCGCTGGGACGTGCTGCTCGGCGAGCGGTTCGGCCTCCGCGCCGCGCTGCGCGCCGAGCGCGGCCGCGTCATGTCCCTCGGCGGCCGCTTCCATTCCGGGAGCGCCTTGGACGCCACCTCACAAGAAGGTAGTGCGCGTGCTGCTTGGCCATTTCTGTTGTGTTTTGCTCGTGACGATGCGATTGTGCACGCATCGGTTCTCCACTTGTTCACATGCATTGACTACTAGCAGTGCTGTCCGACGAGCGGGATGGCGTGGCCAGCGGCGGCGTGGCGGACGACGAAGCCGGGAGGAGGATGATGACCGGCAAGAAGCAGACGAAGAAGGGTGGCGCCGCGAGGAAGGGCAAGAAGGCGAGGAGGAAGAAGGAGCTGAGGCCGCTGGACGTGCTGGGGGACGACAACGATGGCGACGAGGACGGCGGCGGCGGGTCGGACTCGACGGAGTCGTCCGCGGGCGGCTGCGGCGGCGGGGAGAGGCAGCGGGAGCACCCGTTCGTGGTGACGGAGCCCGGCGAGGTGGCGCGGGCCAAGAAGAACGGGCTCGACTACCTGTTCCACCTGTACGAGCAGTGCCGCGTCTTCCTGCTGCAGGTGCAGTCCATTGCCAAGCTTGGCGGGCACAAGGCCCCTACCAAGGTAAGCACACGTAGGCCAAGATGCACAAATTTTTTAAACTTTTCACTATTTATCTGTCACATCAAATGATAGGATATTAATTAAGGATATTAAATGTGGATTAATGACAAAACTCATTTCATAACCCTTGGATACTTTGTGAGACGAAATCTAATGAGCCTAATTAGGCCATGATTAGACAACGTCATGCTACTGTAAACTTTCTCTAATGACGGATTAATTAGGTTTAATAGATTTGTCTCACGTTTTTCCGTCCATCCGTGTATTTAGTTTTATAATTAGATCATGTTTAGTCCTCTTAATCTTTGGTTTAAAATTGCTACAGTAAATTTCGCAAACTTTCTTACCGAACTAAACAGCCCTTAACTGCATTTTGCGTTCCTACAGATCCAGTGACAGTTCATTTCAGCATCATGATTCACGAACAGTATAAATTGACTCCCGGCCTCCAAGATGCAAATACTAAATTGGTGTTATATAGATTAATGTTCAGAAGGAGAAGTTTCTATATACAGATGGCATATTGATAGGATAAATGTTAGTTAGAGTGTTGAGTACGGTAGATAACACACTGTTACCAAATATAGCAACAATATTAGATCATTGGCAAGCTAGAAGCTTCTGTTAAACTTAACTTCGACTCTGCTCTGGAAAGAAACATAAATTTGACACTAGCACAAAGCATGTTTTATATGTAAGCTCTCATCCGAACTTGGATTCACACAAACTATTATGCTAAACATTTTCTTTATTGATCGCAAAAAAAAAACAGTTTGTTTATTGACTGCCTAATATAAAATGTACTGACATGCAAGAAATCTGCTTGGCTCGCAACGTACCGAGTACTACCAGAAATACCAACTGGACTTGTAGTAGTATATCCTAGAGTACTAGTACTACTGGATGCACAAGCACTTGCCGTATTTCGCTGGACAGGCGCACACGCACGTCGATGTGCAAGCACCTGGAAAAAGAGAGTGACGTGTCAGCCATGGGTAGGCTGGCAAAGCCTGCTTGGCTCGTGTTGTCTTGTCCGGCCCTATCGTCAGATGGGCGTGCATGACATGGACGCCCGGCCCCTCTCGGACTCCGTGGGCCTCTGCCCTGCTGCCACCGGCTTTGGGCTCCGCCTTCTCCGAGACGGTGGTGCGGTGAATGCACGGCCTGGGCGGATACGGATTCCGGGGTGATTGGATATGATAGCTTCCTGACCGCCTGATCCGGACTGGAGCGCATCGATGCGCTCCTGCGCCGGCGCCAGGCGCACCACCACCACCAAGCTTGTTCGATCCGTGAGCTGCGTGCGTGCGTGCTTGGCGCCCGGCCTTGCTCGACCCGTTCAATCACTGATGGAGAGTTTGTGCGTGGCGTGCAGGTGACGAACCAGGTGTTCCGGTACGCGAAGAAGTGCGGGGCGAGCTACATCAACAAGCCCAAGATGCGGCACTACGTGCACTGCTACGCGCTGCACTGCCTGGACGAGGAGGCCTCCAACGCGCTGCGCCGGGCGTACAAGGCCCGCGGCGAGAACGTCGGCGCCTGGCGCCAGGCCTGCTACGCGCCGCTCGTCGAGATCGCCGCGCGCCACGGCTTCGACGTCGACGCCGTCTTCGCCGCGCACCCGCGCCTCGCCATCTGGTACGTGCCCACCAGGCTGCGCCAGCTCTGCCACCAGGCGCGCGGGGGCCACGCCGCCGCCGCAGGCCTCGCGCCGCCACCCATGTTCTAGCTCTCGGTGCGCGTCGATTCGGTGCTTTCCTTCAGTTTCAGTCAGTTCGATGGGAAAATGGATGGGGTGTGCTCTCTCTCGTGTTGTTGTCACTCGTTTACTGTGATGGGCTTAGGAAAATCGAAACAGAAAAGGAGTGGGCCTAGAAGGGGATGCTACTTGCTGGGCCCGAGCAGGCTGGGGCACCGGTTTACTACAGTTCTGATGGCCCATTTGTTAGTAGTCTGCTACCAGTTACCACGCTATGTTGTACTGTATTTGTATCTTATTTATCTCTGGTGACCATGGTTAACGAAAAGTTGTATCTCTCGTGTGATATCCATTATGCTTTCACAGTTGTGCCGTTTTTACTCAACAGAAACTTGCTCCTCGTTTGTAAATTTCCTATGTCCGCAACGGATTATCTCTGATCGATGAATTCATCGGGGAAGAGAATAAATTTGTAATCAGCAGCAAAGTCTCTGAGCTCTACATTTTTGTAGATAATGAGATAAGAACCCTAGCATGTACATCCAAGGATGCTTTGTTTCTGTTAGCGTGTTACTAAATACAATGGCGCACTCACAACAATATATATCATTTTCTTGAAACAAAAATGAACCAGGCAAGAGAGCGGTTACACGGTACACCTCACAGCATAGCGTTCGAGCTGCAAATAAATATCCACTAAAGTATGAAAGACATGACAAATCATTTGTTACACCACAGTGATTTTGGCAATTAGATGTGACTCGCATAGCACACGCCCCAAAAATTCAAGGGTTAATTGGATATATATCATTACAACTATCGCGGTTTGAAGATATACCATTACAATTCGTCTATTCGCAATCGTGCCATTACAATTTCGCAAGTCTCCTAGATATGCCATTACTTACCCCTTCAGTGCTTTTATAAAAAGTTTTGGATCAAAATACCCCTGTCTTCTACCTCCTGTACATGTACACTCTTTTCCCCTTTCTCCACCATAGCAGCGAGGGCCCTGCGGCGGCGGCGGCCTGCTAGCAGCAGCGTCAGCGCCGCGGCGGCTAAGCCCTGGGGCGCGCTGTGTTGAAATATGCTCCGAATTCCTAAGGCTTCTACATGCACCAACCATTGGATGTCTAACTTAGCTTGTCCTAAATTGGTGAGGCGTTTTGTGGTAGCATGCTTACATGCATGTTAAGGGTAGCATGCTTACATGCATGAGCCACTCGTTATTTGGGCTGCTTGCATGCTCTGGCCTATATAAACCAGTTGAACGTCGTATGATAGAAAGTAACACAATTAGCAGAGTCATTCCGCGTTTCTATTCCTCTTGAGTTGAGTTACCACTCATTGTAAATCCATTGAGTTTGTAGACCTCCAATTATCTTGAATAGTGAAGATTACCTTTGTCATATTCGTGTCTTGCTTTCATAAGAGTTTCCACACAAATCAGTGTCTCTCGTGGTTGTGATCGTACTTGTTTCGCCAATTGTTTTATAACAAGTGGTATCAAAGCAAGTTCATTGCCTGTTCAGTTCAGGTTTCTTTGACATGGCGTCCTTGAAGTATGATCTTCCATTGTTGGATCGAGACACTCGATTTTCTCTATGGCAAGTCAAGATGCGAGCGGTTCTAGCGCATACTGATCTAGATGATGCGCTAGAGAAATTTGGTGGGAAGAATTCCACTGATTGGTCTGACGATGAAAAGAGAAAAGATCGTAAGGCCTTGTCTCAAATTCACCTGCATTTGTCAAACAATATTTTGCAGGAAGTATTGAAGGAGACAACTGCTGCTGCACTTTGGTTAAAGTTGGAGCAGCTATGTATGACAAAGGATCTCACTAGCAAGATGCATCTGAAGCAGAAGTTATTTCTGCACAAGTTGCAAGATGGAGGAAAGGTGTTGGATCATCTTTCTGAATTTAAAGAGATCATTGCTAATCTCGAGTCAATGGAGGTAAAATATGAAGACGAAGATTTAGGTCTTATTCTGTTGTGTTCATTGCCTAGCTCGTATTCAAATTTCAGAGATACCATTTTATATAGTCGTGATACTCTTACTCTAAATGAAGTTTATGAAGCCTTGCAAGCCAAGGAAAAGATGAAACAAATGGTGTCTGCTGAAAATTCAAGTTCACAAGCAGAAGGCTTGTTTGTTCGTGGCAGGCAAATGGAGAGAGGATCCTCTAGTGGATCTAGAGGTAAAAGTTCAAATGGCTATAGGGGCCGTTCACAATCTAGAGGTAAACGCAAGTTCTGCAATTATTGCAAGAAAGACACTCATTACATATCAGAGTGTTATAAGCTGAAAAATAAGGAAAAGCGAAATGGCACATTTAAGCCAAATGGTAAATCTGAAGATGATGGTAAAGCTTCAGTTGCTGCTGAAAGTGGCAGTGAAGGTGATGTGCTTGTCGCTTTTGCTGGATGTGCCAAGGTCGATGATGAATGGGTTCTTGATTCAGCCTGCACTTTTCATATATGCATTCATAAAGAATGGTTTAGCACTTATGAGTTAGTGCAAGATGGTGGTTCTGTGTTAATGGGTGATAACACGCCACGTAAGATTGTAGGCATTGGATCTATTCAAATTAAGATGTCTGATGGCATTACCAGGACCTTGACTGATGTGAGGCACATTCCATCTATGACGAGAAATCTCATCTCGTTGAGTACTCTAGATTTGAAAGGATACAAATACTCTGCTGGAGGTGGAGTTATAAAAATATCCAAAGGTTCTCTTGTCGTCATGAAAGGTTATTTAAAATCTGCCAATTTGTATATCTTGAGAGGTACTACGGTTACAGGTAATGTCGCTGTAATTTCAAAGACATTATGTGATTCTGATGCTACAAAGCTCTGGCATATGCGTCTCGGGCATATGAGCGAACTTGGTTTGGCAGAGTTAAGCAAGAGAGGGCTTCTTGATGGTCACAACATCAGTAAGCTACAATTTTGTGAGCATTGTGTGTTTGGCAAACACAAGAGGGTGAAGTTCAATACTTCAACACATACCACTGAAGGTATTCTGGACTATGTGCATTCTGATTTATGGGGACCATCTCGTAAGACATCACTAGGTGGTGCACGTTATATGTTGACAATTATTGATGATTATTCAAGAAAAGTTTGGCCCTATTTCTTGAAGCATAAATCAGAAGCATTTTCAACCTTTAAAGAGTGGAAGGTAATGGTTGAAAGGCAAACTGAAAAGAAGGTAAAGAAGCTTCGCACTGATAATGGGATGGAATTCTATTTTAACGAATTCAATTCGTATTGTAAGTCAGAAGGCATTGTTAGACACTACACAATTCCTTACACACCCCAACAAAATGGTGTAGCTGAGCGTATGAACAGAACAATCATCTCAAAGGCACGTTGCATGTTGTCTAATGCAGGATTGCATAGATGTTTTTGGGCAGAAGCTGCTTCCACTGCTTGCTATCTTATTAATCGGTCACCCTCTATTCCGATTAATAAGAAAACTCCAATTGAGGTTTGGTCTGGATCCCCAGCAAACTATTCAGAACTGAGAGTTTTTGGGTGTACTGCCTATGCTCACGTTGACAATGGAAAATTGGAGCCAAGAGCTGTTAAGTGTATCTTTCTAGGATATAAATCTGGAGTGAAAGGATATAAATTGTGGAATCCAGAAACTAGAAAGGTTGTGATAAGTAGGAATGTTGTCTTTAATGAAGCTGCTATGCTACATGACACTCCTACTGATGTTTCTGTTGAGAATCAACAGAAGTCAAGTGTGCAGGTGGAGCATGTTGTTGATGCACCACGAAAAATAATTGACAGTGCTTCAGTTGAACCTATTGCTGAGGATTCCTCTACTACTGAGGATGTTCCCATTGTCTCGCGGTCGCCACCTCCAAGACAACGTTCTATTGCCGTTGATAGGCCTAGGAGGCAAATTATAGAACCAAAGAGATTGATTAATGAAATCAATATTGCCGCTTATGCTTTAAGTGTGGCAGAAGAAATTGAAGGTAATAGTGAACCTTATACTTACTCTGAGGCTATTAATTCAACCGATTGCAACAACTGGGTGACTGCCATGCATGATGAAATGGAGTCACTTGAAAAGAATGGCACTTGGGATTTGGTACAATTACCAAAAGAAAAGAAGCCTATCCACTGCAAGTGGATTTTCAAAAGAAAAGAAGGCATTTCCCCAAGTGACGAAGTTAGATACAAGGCAAGGTTGGTTGCAAAAGGTTATAGCCAAATTCCAGGAATTGATTACAATGATGTATTTTCCCCTGTTGTTAAGCATAGTTCTATTCGAACTTTGCTTAGTATTGTTGCCATGCAAGACTATGAGCTTGAGCAGTTGGATGTTAAAACTGCATTCTTACATGGGGAACTAGAAGAAGACATCTATATGGATCAACCGGAAGGTTTTGTTATTCCTGGAAAGGAGGACCTGGTTTGCAGGTTAAAGAAATCTCTTTATGGTTTGAAGCAGTCTCCTAGACAGTGGTACAAAAGATTTGACTCATTTATGATCTCTCAAGGTTTCAAGAGATCTAATTATGATAGTTGTGTTTATTTAAAAACTATCAAATCCTCAACCATCTATTTGCTCTTATATGTGGATGACATGTTGATTGCTTCAAAGGATAAAAATGAAATAGCAAAACTAAAAGCACAGTTGAACACTGAGTTTGAGATGAAGGACTTGGGTGCAGCAAAGAAGATTCTAGGCATGGAAATTGTCAGAGAAAGACATGCTGGAAAATTATACCTTAGTCAACAAGGTTATATTAAAAAGGTTCTTCGTCGCTTTAACATGCATGATGCTAAGCCAGTGAGTACACCGTTAGCTGCACATTTTAGATTATCTTCAGCTATATGTCCACAGTCAGATGAAGATGTTGAGTACATGTCTAAAGTTCCATATTCAAGCGCAGTTGGTTCTCTTATGTATGCTATGGTCTGTTCACGTCCTGATTTATCTCATGTATTGAGTGTTGTTAGTAGATACATGGCTAATCCAGGTAAAGAGCATTGGAAAGCAGTCCAATGGATTTTCAGATATCTGCGTGGAACTTCAAACGCATGTTTGCAATTTGGAAAGTCTAAAATTGGACTTGTTGGTTATGTGGACTCCGATTATGCTGGTGATTTAGATAAAAGAAGATCACTCACAGGTTACGTATTCACTATTGGTGGATGTGCTGTTAGTTGGAAAGCAAGTTTACAAGCTACCGTTGCTTTATCTACCACTGAAGCGGAGTATATGGCTATTTCTCCGTTGCTTTATCTACCACTGAAGCGGAGTATATGGCTATTTCTGAAGCATGCAAAGAAGCTGTTTGGCTGAGAGGTTTGTACAACGAACTTTATGGTGATACTTCTTGTATCACTATATTTTGTGATAGTCAGAGTGCTATATGCCTTACAAAGGATCAAATGTTCCATGAGAGAACAAAGCATATTGATGTTAGATATCACTTTATTCGAGAGGTTATTGCCTAAGGTGATATCAAAGTACGCAAGATTAGTACTCATGACAATCCCGCAGACATGATGACAAAGTCAGTTCCTATTTCTAAGTTTGAGCTTTGCTCGAACTTAATTGGTGTTACCGTTTAGTCCATGGAATTTTTAGGCACATTGTGATTGTTGTCATTAAAGGCATTCTACTATTGATTCTTCATTTGATTGAAGAGAATTCGTCTCAAGGTGGCGTTTGTTGAAATATGCTCCGATGTTGCTCCTTGCTGTTGGAATTGAGGAGTGACATCCCCTTGCTGTTGGGAATGACGCCATGAAGCATTGTATTTGTAAGACGTAGCAACTTGCCGTTCAGCCCTCTTTGCAAAATGAACCAACTCAGTGAGACAAGTGTAATTTGTCATATCCACTTTATCAGCAATGGATTTATTGAGGCCAACCATAAACCGGGCCATTGTGGATTCCTCATCTTCAGTTATCCCTGTACGAAGTAAACACATTTCCAATTCTTGAAAATATTCATCAACAGTACGAGTACCTTGCACAAGACGTTTCAGCTTCAAATGTAGGTCACGAGAATAATATGCAGGAACAAAACAACGTCGCATTTCCCTCTTCATGTCTAAAATGATTTGAGTTAATGAACTCACAGTTATTCAAACTCCACTTGATATGTCTCCACTTAATCTGCTATACCAGCTAATGAGGACATGCCTAGCATTCACTCATCTTCAAATGAAACTCCACTTGATATAGCTGGTCCAATTACAAGGAGTAGAGCTAAACAATTGCAGAAGGAAATTCATTCTCAGGTGAACGCTAACCTTATGTTTAATAATCAGTCTATGTTGAATGAGCCTATGCTTTTGAGTTCTTGTTTCAATGTCCTTAGGAATGATGGAGTGTATGAACCAGCATGGGATCAAGATGGATTCAAGCCTCTGGACATCTGAACCAAGAAGCCTATGGTGTGCATGAATAAAATGGTGGTTCATCACCTTAGCATGGGAATGCAACCAGAAGCTAGATGATTGACACATGGTACGAATTCCAAGCATCACTGCGGACAGAATACAAGGAGTTAGATGGTGTTCTATAAGTGGATGGAAGCGTCTTCAAGTCTACTTTCCAGCCCATCAAACGGTTCATTATTTGGACGTCCCAATAAGGAGTTATGCTCATTTTAGTAACTGCTGCCAGAAGCTGAAAAGACGCGCGAACCAGCCACGAAATCCACTAGAGCATGCGCATGCAGCCATTTACTCAAAGCTAAACGCCACTATCTCTATATATATCCTTGTACTAGACAATGAAAAGACAGATCATATATTTTTATTGAATTCAGAATACACAAACTCGTGGAGTTTTGTTTATGCGTGAGTCTTGAGAGGCTTGCAACATTTGTTCTTTCGATTCCTGAGGGAGTTGTAGAACGCCGAACTGCGGTTCACCCAGTTCGTGCCTTCACGTCTATAGGGCGTGATTGCGTGGGCTGTTTCGTCGATACGTGGAAGGGTGATTGTCTCGGTAGTTCGTCGCGTGGACAGCCTCGCGGTGCGCTGCCTCTTCACCAGGTCACGCAGCGACAATTTATCAAGTTCGCAGATCCTACGAGAAGATCGGGCCACAACAACTTGCTACACGTGCTGCCTAGGCGTGTGCATATCATCTGGTATCAAAGCCTCCGTTTCCTCAGTAGGATTGTTCTTGTTTTTGGTAGGATAGATTTTATATACCTACTGTCCACTAATAGCCAAAAAGAAAACCTACAGCCCAAATTCATACGTGCTACTGATTTTGTAGTTTGCTTTATCGAGTTTTAATCCTTTAAGATTTGTCTAGTTGCTGAATTTTTTTTCCCTCATCGTTCTAGCTGTTATCTTTGTTCCATCCCATCCTTGATCTGATCGTCATTGCTTGCTGCATATATATAAACAAAAAAATACCCACCCGTCCCACCCTTGTTTTCTACCCGCCACATATTTCCCTCCCGAGTTTCTTGTTTTTGTGCTGCACCATCCATCTTGGTTGATCCTTGTGCGCCCCCTCAGTTGAAAGTTGTGCTGTGTTGTCACAAATGTTAAAAGAAAAGATGTATATTGGTCAAAAGAAGGAGTGAAAACAACGAGTTCTTGTTCAAAAAAAAAGGAAAGAAAAGAAATAAAAGAGAATTGTGTTCAGCACACCAAAAAGGGGTTTGGGCAGCAACAAGTTTCGTTTGGTGCAATTGGTGTTCATCTATCCACTTCCTACATCTTGTTCCTTTCTTTGTGCATCTTTTCCTTTATATTCAGCAACTTAGACTTGTGTTCTTGGATTATTATTCGGTTTTGCATCACTACATTTTTCAGCGCATTCCACTTACATATTACCCCACCAAGCTCCACTTAAAAAGCACCGTGAGTTGTTGCACCATCGTCGCTGTTACAATCACTCTTCCACTACAAATTGCAGCCCCGGTTCTTGCTCTTTTCAGGGAGAGAAAGAACTTGTTTTGTAAGTGGTGAGGGAGTGATTCCACATATATTTTGTCCTATTACTTTCTCCCTTTGTTACTAACATGGCAGGAAATGAAGATTCCCCTTCTCACACTGTTTCTGCTCAAGAAATTCAAGAAGTGCGTGCACAAATGCAACAATTGATGCAAGGGATGCAAGCGCTTCAACGATCACTACAGCAGCAACGCGGGGAGCATCCACCTCATGATGATGAACACATTGAGGATGATGATCAACATGCCGGTGGCGGTGGTGGTGGTCATGGCCGAGGATTCGCTGCTGGTTTTGATAACTTTGCAGGTGGCCGTGGCCGAGGATTTGCTGCTGGTTTTGGTCGTGCACGACGTGTTCCTGTTGGGAATCCTCCTGATTTTGATGCTGAAACGCTTTCAAATTATAGTGCTGAACATGGAGGTGATCCTTATGGTCGCCGTGGTGCATATGATGATCATGGCAATGACAACTTTGGCCGTTTTGGAGCTCGTGGTCGTTTTGGTGATCACCGTCGGCGTCATCCTGAACGACGTCACAATGATGATGGTTTGAGCAAGGTTAAAGTGTCCATTCCTCCATTCAGCGGCAAGGAGAATGCTGATGATTACTTTGAATGGGAAACCAAAGTGGAGCAACTATTTGATTTGTATGAATACCCTGCTGAAAAGAAGGCAAAGCTTGCAGCCATTGAGTTTAAAGGCTATGCCATAACTTGGTGGAATCAGGTCCGTACTGAATATCAAAGAGTTGGGCATGTTCGTATAACTTGGGAAGACATGAAGAGGGAAATGCGACGTCGTTTTGTTCCTGCATATTATTCTCGTGACCTACATTTGAAGCTGAAACGTCTTGTGCAAGGTACTCGTACTGTTGATGAATATTTTCAAGAATTGGAAATGTGTTTACTTCGTACAGGGATAACTGAAGATGAGGAATCCACAATGGCCCGGTTTATGGTTGGCCTCAATAAATCCATTGCTGATAAAGTGGATATGACAAATTACACTTGTCTCACTGAGTTGGTTCATTTTGCAAAGAGGGCTGAACGGCAAGTTGCTACGTCTTACAAATACAATGCTTCATGGCGTCATTCCCAACAGCAAGGGGATGTCACTCCTCAATTCCAACAGCAAGGAGCTACAACGCCCAAATCCTCATCTCGTGGAGCAAATAAATCCATTCCACCTTCTTCCAAACAATTGGATGCGAAAGGTAAAACTGTGAGTTCAAATCAGCCCACTTCTTCTACTGCAGCCACCCAACGCAAGACAAGCAAGATTGAGTGTTTTAAGTGTGGTGGTCATGGGCATAAGCAAGCTGAATGTCCCAATCGTCGTACTATTATTGCCCTTGCTGATGGTTCTTATGATTCACAAAGTGAAGAGGAGGACGAGTTTACCAATGTATTTGCAGATTTTAATCTTGACACTTGTGAGTATTCAGCAGAGGATGGTACATTTGAGCTAGGTCTAAATTGTTTAGCCATTCAACCTATTCCAACTTTTGCTCACAATGACATGTTACAAGATGTTATTTCTCCATCTTCTGACGAGATTACTAGTGCTGATTTTGATGAGTTGCTTGCTGATTTTCCTGATTTCGAGCCTTCTACAATGAATACACCATCTCCTTCTTTGGTGGTTAGGAGAGTTCTTTCCACTCAGTTTGTTGCTGCTGAACAAGGACAACGCCATAATTTATTTCAGTCCCGGTGCAAAGTGCAAGGCCAAGTGTGCCGTTTCATCATAGATGGTGGGAGCTGCAATAATATTGTTAGTGCTTTGCTTGTTGAGAAGCTTGGTTTGCAGCCACGTCGCCATCCACATCCGTACCATATGCAATGGCTGAATAATTCCGGGACAGTTAAAGTTTCAGCCATGATTCGTGTGTCATTTTCCATTGGTGATTATCATGGCGATGTGGATTGTGATATTGTCCCCATGCAAGCATGCCATTTGCTGCTTGGTCGGCCCTGGCAATTTGATGTGGACTCGGTGCATTTTGGACGGTCTAACAAATACACTTTCATTCACAATGACAAGAAGGTGGTTCTTGTTCCATTATCTCCAGAGGAGATACATACTTCAGATATGGCTCACAAGAAACGAGAGGAATCAGACAAAAGAAAATTGAGTGAGACCCCCAACCCAAGTAAGGGAGAGAGTTCTAACCCATCCAGCCACATAAAGCCTCATGCCAATCCTAAACAGCCACGCCACACTGAGTGTCTCTTTGTGAGCAAGAGTGATTTGAGAGAAGTGAGAAACACCACAGCCCCATTCTTTGTGCTCTTGCACAAGGAGGTCCTACTTTCAACTAACGATTTACCTTCATCGCTGCCTAGTGTTGTTCTTGATCTCTTACAAGACTTCGAAGATGTTTTTCCCGATGAGATACCAGCTGGACTTCCTCCACTCCGTGGAATTGAGCATCAAATTGATTTGGTACCAGGTGCTTCGCTTCCAAATCGTCCAGCCTACCGCACCAATCCTGAAGAGACAAAGGAAATTCAGCGACAGGTAAAAGAGCTTTTGGACAAAGGGTATGTTCGTGAATCCTTATCACCATGTGCAGTTCCCGTTCTTTTAGTCCCAAAGAAAGATGGCTCTTGGCGCATGTGTGTTGATTGTCGTGCTATCAATGCTATAACTGTTCGATATCGCCATCCCATTCCACGACTTGATGACATGTTAGATGAATTGAGTGGTTCCATCATTTTCACCAAGATTGATTTGCGTAGTGGCTATCATCAAATCCACATGAAACTTAGTGATGAATGGAAAACAGCATTTAAAACTAAAATTGGTCTCTATGAATGGCTTGTGATGCCATTTGGCTTGACAAATGCTCCTTCAACTTTTATGCGCTTAATGAATCATGTTTTACGAGCTTTCATTGGCAAGTTTGTAGTTGTTTATTTTGATGATATTCTGATCTATAGCAAATCATTTGATGAACATCTTGATCATATCCGTCAAGTACTTGCTGTTTTGAGGGAAGAGAAATTGTATGGCAACATTGCTAAGTGCACCTTTTGCACAGACCGTGTTGTTTTCCTTGGCTTTGTTGTTTCCGCAGATGGTATTCAGGTTGATGAAGAGAAGGTTAAAGCAATAAAGGATTGGCCTACACCGGTAAATGTGAGCCAAGTTCGAAGCTTTCATGGTCTTGCAGGTTTTTACAGGCGTTTTGTTAAAGATTTCAGCATGATCGCTGCACCCCTCAATAATTTGACAAAGAAGGATGTTCCATTCAAGTGGGGAGATGAACAAGACCAAGCCTTCAATGAGCTGAAAACAAAGCTTTGTGAAGCACCGCTGCTACAACTTCCTGATTTTGGTAAGACATTTGAGATCGAATGTGATGCAAGTGGTATTGGCATAGGAGGTGTACTGCTGCAAGAAGGTAAACCTGTTGCCTACTTTTCTGAAAAGCTAAATGGTCCACATCTGAATTACTCAGTTTATGACAAGGAGCTTTATGCGTTAGTTCGTGTTTTGGAAGTTTGGCAACATTACTTGTTCCCTAAAGAATTTGTAATCCATTCTAATCATGAAGCTTTGAAATATCTTAAAAGCCAAGGCAAGCTGAACCGTCGACATGCTAAATGGATTGAGTTCATTGAAACGTTTCCCTATGTTGTCAAACATAAGCGTGGTAAAGATAACATTGTTGCCGATGCCTTGTCTAGAAGATGTGCATTGATTACACAACTAGATACAAAAGTGCTTGGTTTGGAATCCATTAAAACACTTTATGCTGCTGATGCTGATTTTAAAGAACCTTTCTCTCGTTGCATTGATGGAAAAGGTTGGGATAAATATTATGTGCATGATGGCTTCTTATTTCGGACTAACAAAATATGCATCCCAGCTTGTTCGATTCGCCCAGTTCTTTTGCAGGAAGCACATGAAGGTGGACTAGCTGGTCATTTTGGTGTCAAAAAGACATTGGACATGCTCTCCGATCATTTCTTTTGGCCACATATGCGACGTGATGTCCAGCGGCACGTTGGGTGCTGCATCGTTTGCTTGAAAGCTAAGTCCCGCCTCAATCCCCATGGTTTATATACTCCATTACCTATTCCACATGTACCTTGGGAAGATATATCTATGGACTTTGTTCTGGGGTTACCTCGGTCTCAGAGGGGGAGGGATTCTATTTTTGTTGTTGTAGATCGCTTTTCTAAAATGGCACATTTTATCCCCTGTCATAAGAGCGACGATGCTTCACACGTTGCTGATTTGTTTTTCAGGGAGATTGTTCGTTTACATGGAGTTCCAAAGACTATTGTTTCAGACCGGGATACAAAATTTCTCAGCTACTTTTGGAAGACATTGTGGGCTAAGCTTGGCACAAAGTTGTTATTTTCCACCACTTGTCATCCACAAACGGATGGGCAAACTGAAGTTGTCAACCGTACTTTGTCAACCATGTTGCGTGCTGTGTTGAAAAAGAATTTGAAGCTCTGGGAAGACTGCCTTCCACATGTTGAATTTGCTTATAACAGGGCAGTCCATTCCA
>CM014276.1:58068165-58083969 GCA_004135705.1 Alloteropsis semialata
TGAGGATGTTAAAAGTCATGATGAGCTGATTGTGCAGTACTCTTGTACCACCGGTGAATAAGGTATATCGTACCTGACTGTTGTGTAGGGGAACCTGCATTACAAAAGAACACTCATTGTTATTGATCTTTAGAAATGTACAAAGATTAGAGAGGCATATAGCTACACTACTTCAGGATTTAAGTATTTCTTCCGTGAGAATCATATTGGTGAATACAAGTTTCAGGAGAATTAAATTTTGCTCTAAACAAGGACACGAGGCGAGTTAAGGCTTCAGTATTGATGTATAGTTGTATACTGCATGGAACATTTGGAGGGAAATGAATAGAAGAATTTTTGAACAGCGACAGATGACGCCGTGCAGATCGAACAAGAGATCAAGGGAGAAATAAGCTTGAGGGTATTGTAACATCCCGGATTTTTCCGGAATGTTCCTTGATTGTAAAATTGTGGATTTCAAAATTTTTGCTTGCATTGTTGTGTAAACACCTAGATTGTCTTCTTGTGAATCTCCCTAAATTCATAGGAAATTAAAATTGACCTTTTAATTTCTTGCATAGGTTAATTTAGGTTAGAGTGTTTTGGTTTTTCTTTGGCTTTGATTGGATCTTTGAGTGTGTTTATATTTGAATTCACATTCAAATATAAACTAAAGCTAATAACTAACTGTTCTCTAAACTAACGTGGGCCCTAACACTCTAACCGGCCCAGCCTGCTTGCTAACCCCGGCCCAGTCTACCCCAGCCCGACGCCCCTCCCTTCTTTCCCCTGCGCCGAAGCAGCGCCACCCGCACGCATGCCCCAGCGCCGCACGCACGCGCGCGCGCCCGCCTGTCCGCCCGCCGCAACGCCCTACCCCGACGTCCTCCGCCCGATGCACGCCGCGTGTCCAGGGCGCGGACGCCGAGGATCCCCGCCGTCCCTGGAGCCAGCTCCCCCTCGCGAAGCCCTAGCCGCGGCGCCCATAAATCTCCCAGGCCGCCGCAGCTCCCTGCCCCAAGCCGCCCTTGGGGTTTCACCTGCCCGCCGCCGCCGTCGTGCCCTGTTGGAAGAGAGGGAGGCAGGAGAAGAGAGAAGAGATGGAGGAGGAGGAGCCCGCGCCGAGGAGAGAGGAAGGAGAAGGAGTGGTGCGCGCCGCCACTGCCCCGCGTCATCGAGCCGAACCGCGAGCTGCGCCGCCCAGGACATGGACCGCGAGCTCCACCAAGTCGCCGCCGAGCCAGAGTTGTACCGCAAGCTGCTGTTGCTCTGCTGCCGACCGAGTTGCTGCACCACCAACGCCCAGGATGGACCGCGAGCTGCGGCTTCTGCCTCGCCTTTGCCAAGCCGTAGGTAAGCAACAGCCGTGACCTCCCCTTGCTGCCCCTTGCTGCTTCGACCGTGAGAGCCCCGGCGATGAGCTCCCTTGCTGCCCGGACTTCGTGCCGCTGTTCCTTGTGCAGCTGCTGTTGCCTCCATGACCAAGCCGTGCTCCAAGGAACCTAGCCATGGTAGCCCTTGACCTCGCCCTCTAGGTGTTTGTTGGAATGCCTAGCCCACCTCGCCGCTGTTTCGCTGCAGTTCTGTGTTCGGCCTTCGTGCCGCGGTGTTCTTGCAGGTACCGCAGCCGTCGAAGGATACCATGCCATGCCCTTGGTGCCTAACCATAGCTCCTTTTGACCCCGCCCCGCAAGTGTTCGATGAAATACCTGAACCACGTGTGCATGCCCTGGCCTTGCCAACCTGTAGCTTTAGTTCATGCATGGTCTAGTTTAGGAAACCACCCACCAGCAGGCTTCTGTAGGTAGTAGTTTAATCCGCTTTTGCCTTGCTTTGCTTTGCAATTTTTGCATGGTCCTGTGCAGCTCGTGCTTGGCCCTGAACAGCACCATCAATTGCAAGGTGAAGAAAAAGTGATGCCTCGTCCAAGACCCTGCCACCCCGGTCCTCATCCTGCGAAGACCACCGCTCCCTTGTACAGTCCGCAGCCTTGACCTGCCGGCTATCCCACGCATCCCCGCCCTTAGCCTTTGCCAATCTCCCTTGTCCAAGTCAAGCGCCCTCCAAGTGTTCGACACCATGCCCGAACCACCTGCGTATGTCCTAGCCGTTCCGTTTCGCTACCGATTGTCGTCGTCGCTTGTACGCTGACTGTCGAGTAGTGAACCTTGCTGTCCCTGACCGTCCCTATGATGTTACCTTGCCAACCACGTCGCGGCCATGGAATGCCATGAACCCGCGCTCTAGCCGAAGCCATGCCGTCCCTTTCCGGTGACGTTGCGGCCGTGGACGACCACGTGCCCGCACGCGTTCCTCTAGCCAAAGCCAAGCTACGACTACGTGTCGCGCAACCCGCATACCCGCCAAGCCGTGCCGAGTTGTTGCCCGACGCTCGCGTCCTTGTCGCGGACATGGACGACCATGAACTCGTGTGATAACTCTGTCCTCGCTCTTCGACCCGGAACCATGGACAACCTGGCTTCACCCCTCGTTATACCAACGCCTTTCTTATGACGCGGCCAAGGTGAACCTTGTGCCCGTGTGCCATCGGCCTAAACTGCCCCCTTGCCGTTTAATCCCGAGTGCATGAACAACACCTTTCGTCGCTCTTGCCTCGACCTTAAACCTAAGTTGTGACCCTTCTTGGTCCATAACCGCTTCGGCCAACCTTCGCCACCACCTAGTCTGCTCCCGGTCTAACCTCGAACCATACCAGAGACCACCCGGACTTGTGTGCAACTCGTTGCATCGAATTCGGGCTTGCTGCCGGCTAGACGAGATGCCTCGCTACCTGACCCATATACCCTTAAACCTTGTTGGCCCGGTATCACCCGCTAACAGTCTGTCTCAGCCCACTAACACCTTGGCCTCGTCTTATGACAAGTCGGGCCCACTAACTGCTTCTCAACCACTAACACTGCGGGGCCCACATGATGACATGTGAACCCCACTGACTTAATCAGCCTAGCCACCTGACCGCTGGGACCCATACAATGATGCATAGGGTTCGCTAACTGTTCTCTAACTTAGCCAACTAACTTGGCCGCTAACCAGCTTGATCGCTGACCGAACCTTGAGCCGTTGACCATATCAACCCTGGTTGTTGACTTGGTCCACCCCGACGTCGGTAGGGCCCACTACCGGTGTCCAAAACTAATCCCACGTGATGACATCATGACGATGTTAGCACAGCTAACCCGGGCCTGGCATGTGGCGCATTTCGGTGAGGCCACATATCAGTTGTTTTTCTTTCCCTTTTTGCAGAATGAATAAAAATCTAGGAAAGGGTTTTATTAAATAAAATCATATAAAATCAATCGTAGCTCAGAATAATGTGAATCCAGTTCCATAATTCTTCTAAAATCTTGGCCTACGCGTTAGTGTGAGGTTTGGTGCTTTTTGGCTCTTATTGCTTCTTATTTGGAGTTTATTCGCATTAGATGCCGTTGTTTATTTATGCAAACGTGTGCTAGGATCTGAGGAAGATCTAGAAGACTTCGTGGACTTCGTCAACTTGGACTTCATCGAATGAAGACTTGTACGACTACGTCAAGATGAGTTTGGATCGTAAAGTCACAAGGTGTCCACGCCCATCCTACTTTGAATCCTATTAGGCATTGCTACTAGTATGCTAGCGCTTTACTTTCTCGCATGATGATGATAATGACCTATTGCATGGCCTTATTTACTTAACGTTATCCTTGATAAACCCGATACACTTTGATGCTATGAACTTGCTATGCTTGCATGTGTATGGGATGGATGTGATAGGATTCTTGGCGTGTGTGGGGCAAAAACCCGGGAAAGGAGTAAGGGGTTTTGGGAACTTTGCAGGGGTGAGCAGCTTAACTCGATCTCGTATCGAGGGCTTGGGGTGCGAACTTAGGCGCATCCTGTGTGGTACCTGTGGCGGGTACATGTTCTTGTGCTACTTGAGGAGTTTGGCGGCAATACCTGTAATGGGTGCGCGAGCGGACCACTGGAGGTGCTCACCCCGGCACCAAAAACCGAGTTGGATTGCCTGGTTCACAGAACTTCGTGCACACCACTTACACCTACTGGGGGGTGTTCCAGCCAGCCTAGTTAAGTGCGGTACCCGGACTGTAAGGAGTTAGCGGAAGTGTGTGGGGGAAAAGGCGGAGACCTTTGTTCCCCCGAAGGAGGCTCATACCCTGGGACTTGGCCACCGCGGGGGAGGCCATCACAGTTCTCGGATGCCGAGTTGCGTCTTCGACATATCCTAAGCCGGGAAAAGCAGGAGGGTACCGTTCACTGGCTAGGGTCTGTGCTGTGGGCTGCGTCTCGAGGCGGCCGTACACCGCCTCGCAGCCCGAGTGGGTCCAGGTGTACAAAACTCTGCAGAGTCTAATCTATATATATAGCCGCCGTCCGCGGTCAAGGGACGCTCCTGTGAATTTCACACAATCCGCCATTGTTTTAGGGATTTCTACCTCCCCTCTAGAGTAGGGCCTGCCTCGGGCAGTTGAGATGTGAAGGGTGGGAGCTTTCACATCGCCTAGAGAGTGATGAGTGGAAGATATTGGTGACGGGTACCTGGTGCGTCAGGATTGCTCGTGGAGTTGTGAGAATGGTTTTGGGATGGAGATGCTGCTGCTTGCATAGGAATAACCTTAAGCCTATCCTTGATATTTCTTATACTAGATTTAGGCCACCTTAAAGCTTGCATTACGGATGGTGACGTGGACCTGTCCCAATCCTTGGGGGCAGTTTGTGAATGAACAGGTGAAGATCCGAAGTGCAAGACCAACTCCGTTGAAGTTGGTGAGAAGGTTGCAGTGCTATGCTCAAGTGTTGCCTGTGGAGGTGGCGTCCTAAAGATGAAGCTGGCTTGAAGCTTAGTTACCGATGCGTTGGTTTTCATATTGTCGCTTAGCCCAAGGGGCTTGTAATAGTACGCTTTCCATTATATATCCTTGTTGTAAGCTAACTCTGATGATTGTTTTCGTTGTATGGATGTGATATCCAGCTGAAATGAGTTCTGTACGTGATAGCTGTTGATTCTGGGACTATCACAATGGTACAGGGATTCGGATTCTCGTAATTGAAAATCCGGGTCGTTTCAGTTGGTATCAGAGCCGTACTTGACCGTAGCACGCAAACCTTAGATTGGATGATAGCTAGGAAGCCCTAACTTGAGTCTATTTTGATATATACATCCTTGGACTACTTCAGTAATATTCCTTGAACTACTTGATACCCAACTCTCCTTGATTTTCTTCCTGACTGACTCACTGACTTAATACCCCATCGTCTCTAGCAAAAGTGAAGAATGAAGAAGTATCAGTTACACCTCTCCGGATCAACTTACGGAAGTTTTCAACTTGTTTCAACAAGTGTTTGATGCAAACCAGAGGCAGTACTCTTCACGTCATCAATGAAAGCTGGATAGGTGGACTAAAAGAAGATTGTACCACGGAAGTCAGAACGAGAGTACCTATAGTGCAAGATTAACCGACTTCAGTTCATTTTGCCGATAAGGGCCAGAAGATCAAACTCTCGAGTAAGAAACTACTCACCGAAGGAGGACACACTTGAAGGAAGAACTCGTCGAAGCCACATCCGATTGATAACAATGAGCATGGAAGATCATATCTCTGAAAGGAATGACTACCAAGGATCCATATGATAAGGTTGCCAAGAAGACATAAGGATTGGATTTCCTAGATTTCCCATTGTACTTTTGGACTGATAAGATTCAGGCAATCAAGAAAAGATCAAGCAGTTGAAGAAAGAAAGGCAAGACAACTTCTTGAACTTGGTTGAGACTTTTTAGATGAGCAAGCTTGAAGATGTCATAATGAAGTGACGCGCTTGAGTCTGTCTCACCAGCTTGTAGTAGAAGACCACCTTTTTGGAAAATCCATCGATATAGTAGAATCGCTTAGTGTGCGAGATCTCTAAGGCATTTGGAGTTGGCCTTAAGATAGCACTTAGGTTATAATGTAATGCATGTTTGAGTGATTGGTTCTTGTGTTGTTCCCTTGTTTTTATTGCTTGTTCACCTTGAGTGTAGGAGTATATAATAGTGTTGTTTTCTGTGTTTGTACCTCAACTCCTTGTGCAGCTAGTTAGAGCACCACCCACTTAGAAAAGACCACCACTATGTGTTGCCAAAGAATACTAGCCCCCAAGTAAACTTTAGCGCTAACACTGAGGGGGGGAGAGCTAAGCGATCCCCACAGGTGTGCTGCCATGAGTTTACAAGCTAGTGATCTTTCTATCAACCATTGAAGGATGAGAATCTCAAGATTTTCTGTTGGAGAACAAGAATATTGGATAAGCTTTCCTAAAAATATTGGAAAAGGATCACCATTCTGAGGAGAATGCTAAGCAAATAGTACCTAGACATAGCCCCAGCCATAGAAACCCTTGCCGGAAACACAACATTGGTTAAGTCTTATGAAGTACTCTGGAATCACCCAAGATGATCGAGAATAATTGTACTCAGATACATGGACGAAGAGAACGTACTCTCTATAGAAGGATCCTAAACATGAGACTTTTTGTCGAGTACGCTTGCTTCCAATCTACGCTATATAAACCCCTAACCCTGAACCTTTAGGCTTGGAAGAAGACGAAAATCGAAGAACACACAACAAGGCCTTCGCAAGAAGAACCACGCAAAACAATAGAAGAAGCACCCAATGCATATAAGTACCTTTGGAATTTGCACGAAATTATCTAGGTCATTGGAATCAGTTATGGAGTTAAAAGAGGTTACATCAATGAGATAAATCCCAATAGCCAAGAGTTTCCACGGACATGGCTAAGAACTTAACAAGATAGGAGAAAGACTCCATGAACTACTGGATAAGTTGGAACAGACCTAGAAACCTAGAACCTCACCTAAGAAACAAGCTATGAGGTAACGTGAGCATAAGAAAGGATTACAACTCACTTGACGAAGAAACCATCAATGCTATGGATATCATTCACTAACTTATACGATGGTAACTCACAGTTGGAATCTACACAAAATCTCCATTGATCATTCTTTTGGAAAGATCGAAGAAGTTAAGAAGTGAAGCTAAGGCCTTTTCCAGGATAGTTGTTGGAGTGAATATCATCAGAATAAGAAGCAAAGGGATTTGTCTAACACCCGAACGATGTCAAGGACTGACAGATGCCCATGATGAACCCCGATTATGTGGAATGAGATCCTATAGAGGAATACGGAAAATCAATGGTGGTATTCGCATAAATAAGCATTTACTATCTTGAGTCTGCTATAAAGGATGACATCAAGTGAAAAGTACTACTAAGAAGATCTACACAGATGTCAGGAATACCCGAAGTACCAAGTGTGGTAATTGGAAAGAGAACTTGATCTTTTCCACACTAAGGAAAATACGGACAACCCATTGGAAGACTTTGGTCAACTATGGATGAAGATTAACTATTCATAACATGAATATGAGTAAATAGAAGAAGGATTGAATACTTCGGATGACACAAGCACTAAATACGAGAATATTTCTAAAAGTGCTATAACCAACACATGGATTAAATAAAGGATTGAAAAGTTGGTATGGATTTATGGACGAGAAGATAAGTTCTAGCGAAGTTGATTCAACCTAGAACTCGAGTAACCAAGTTGAACCAAGCAAGAATAATTTGGAACTTGAAGTTTAAAGGAGGAGCATCATTTACACGGAATCAAGATATATCTCCTTGATGGAATTTGCTAAGGTAGCTTAAGAAATAGCTATCTAAGCTACAAGACTTGAAACGGAAGATTATGGAATTACCTCGGACAAATAACCGTGGATATGCCAACTACATGTAATTAAGGAAGTGAACTCTCTCATGACCTGACCTTCTTCTCGGACAACCACGTTAAGGATTGAAGATATGAGAAAAAGATATGGATATTCATGGAAAGAAGAGTCCAAATTACCCGAGGATCTCCCAAATGGAATATTATACCTTAGGAAGGAAAAACAATTAACAACTAAGGTATATTAGGCTAACTGAGAGTATCAAGACGATACAAGCCCATCAGTTTGGAGTCTACATGGGAATAAGAAAGATGTACACCCATATGTTGTGGATTAATTAAGGAAGAATATACAAGGCACCACTAAGACGGACAAGATGCACAGATCAACTAATCAAGAGTATTTGCTAAAGTGTATATATTGGATTTCAAGTCACAACTCAGAATTGGCCGAAATCTGGAATAAGATGCAATATGCTATTTTGGAAAAGGGATATCGACTATGTTGAAAGCATCGGGAAGCAATCGAACAACTTGAAGAAGCAAAAGAACTCCGGTCAACCCCAGTGCAGCCTTAATCTCGAGGATGAGATTCTTCTGAGGGGGGAGTCTGTAACATCCCGGATTTTTCCGGAATGTTCCTTGATTGTAAAATTGTGGATTTCAAAATTTTTGCTTGCATTGTTGTGTAAACACCTAGATTGTCTTCTTGTGAATCTCCCTAAATTCATAGGAAATTAAAATTGACCTTTTAATTTCTTGCATAGGTTAATTTAGGTTAGAGTGTTTTGGTTTTTCTTTGGCTTTGATTGGATCTTTGAGTGTGTTTATATTTGAATTCACATTCAAATATAAACTAAAGCTAATAACTAACTGTTCTCTAAACTAACGTGGGCCCTAACACTCTAACCGGCCCAGCCTGCTTGCTAACCCCGGCCCAGTCTACCCCAGCCCGACGCCCCTCCCTTCTTTCCCCTGCGCCGAAGCAGCGCCACCCGCACGCATGCCCCAGCGCCGCACGCACGCGCGCGCGCCCGCCTGTCCGCCCGCCGCAACGCCCTACCCCGACGTCCTCCGCCCGATGCACGCCGCGTGTCCAGGGCGCGGACGCCGAGGATCCCCGCCGTCCCTGGAGCCAGCTCCCCCTCGCGAAGCCCTAGCCGCGGCGCCCATAAATCTCCCAGGCCGCCGCAGCTCCCTGCCCCAAGCCGCCCTTGGGGTTTCACCTGCCCGCCGCCGCCGTCGTGCCCTGTTGGAAGAGAGGGAGGCAGGAGAAGAGAGAAGAGATGGAGGAGGAGGAGCCCGCGCCGAGGAGAGAGGAAGGAGAAGGAGTGGTGCGCGCCGCCACTGCCCCGCGTCATCGAGCCGAACCGCGAGCTGCGCCGCCCAGGACATGGACCGCGAGCTCCACCAAGTCGCCGCCGAGCCAGAGTTGTACCGCAAGCTGCTGTTGCTCTGCTGCCGACCGAGTTGCTGCACCACCAACGCCCAGGATGGACCGCGAGCTGCGGCTTCTGCCTCGCCTTTGCCAAGCCGTAGGTAAGCAACAGCCGTGACCTCCCCTTGCTGCCCCTTGCTGCTTCGACCGTGAGAGCCCCGGCGATGAGCTCCCTTGCTGCCCGGACTTCGTGCCGCTGTTCCTTGTGCAGCTGCTGTTGCCTCCATGACCAAGCCGTGCTCCAAGGAACCTAGCCATGGTAGCCCTTGACCTCGCCCTCTAGGTGTTTGTTGGAATGCCTAGCCCACCTCGCCGCTGTTTCGCTGCAGTTCTGTGTTCGGCCTTCGTGCCGCGGTGTTCTTGCAGGTACCGCAGCCGTCGAAGGATACCATGCCATGCCCTTGGTGCCTAACCATAGCTCCTTTTGACCCCGCCCCGCAAGTGTTCGATGAAATACCTGAACCACGTGTGCATGCCCTGGCCTTGCCAACCTGTAGCTTTAGTTCATGCATGGTCTAGTTTAGGAAACCACCCACCAGCAGGCTTCTGTAGGTAGTAGTTTAATCCCACTTTGCCTTGCTTTGCTTTGCAATTTTTGCATGGTCCTGTGCAGCTCGTGCTTGGCCCTGAACAGCACCATCAATTGCAAGGTGAAGAAAAAGTGATGCCTCGTCCAAGACCCTGCCACCCCGGTCCTCATCCTGCGAAGACCACCGCTCCCTTGTACAGTCCGCAGCCTTGACCTGCCGGCTATCCCACGCATCCCCGCCCTTAGCCTTTGCCAATCTCCCTTGTCCAAGTCAAGCGCCCTCCAAGTGTTCGACACCATGCCCGAACCACCTGCGTATGTCCTAGCCGTTCCGTTTCGCTACCGATTGTCGTCGTCGCTTGTACGCTGACTGTCGAGTAGTGAACCTTGCTGTCCCTGACCGTCCCTATGATGTTACCTTGCCAACCACGTCGCGGCCATGGAATGCCATGAACCCGCGCTCTAGCCGAAGCCATGCCGTCCCTTTCCGGTGACGTTGCGGCCGTGGACGACCACGTGCCCGCACGCGTTCGTCTAGCCAAAGCCAAGCTACGACTACGTGTCGCGCAACCCGCATACCCGCCAAGCCGTGCCGAGTTGTTGCCCGACGCTCGCGTCCTTGTCGCGGACATGGACGACCATGAACTCGTGTGATAACCTGTCCTCGCTCTTCGACCCGGAACCATGGACAACCTGGCTTCACCCCTCGTTATACCAACGCCTTTCTTATGACGCGGCCAAGGTGAACCTTGTGCCCGTGTGCCATCGGCCTAAACTGCCCCCTTGCCGTTTAATCCCGAGTGCATGAACAACACCTTTCGTCGCTCTTGCCTCGACCTTAAACCTAAGTTGTGACCCTTCTTGGTCCATAACCGCTTCGGCCAACCTTCGCCACCACCTAGTCTGCTCCCGGTCTAACCTCGAACCATACCAGAGACCACCCGGACTTGTGTGCAACTCGTTGCATCGAATTCGGGCTTGCTGCCGGCTAGACGAGATGCCTCGCTACCTGACCCATATACCCTTAAACCTTGTTGGCCCGGTATCACCCGCTAACAGTCTGTCTCAGCCCACTAACACCTTGGCCTCGTCTTATGACAAGTCGGGCCCACTAACTGCTTCTCAACCACTAACACTGCGGGGCCCACATGATGACATGTGAACCCCACTGACTTAATCAGCCTAGCCACCTGACCGCTGGGACCCATACAATGATGCATAGGGTTCGCTAACTGTTCTCTAACTTAGCCAACTAACTTGGCCGCTAACCAGCTTGATCGCTGACCGAACCTTGAGCCGTTGACCATATCAACCCTGGTTGTTGACTTGGTCCACCCCGACGTCGGTAGGGCCCACTACCGGTGTCCAAAACTAATCCCACGTGATGACATCATGACGATGTTAGCACGGCTAACCCGGGCCTGGCATGTGGCGCATTTCGGTGAGGCCACATATCAGTTGTTTTCCTTTCCCTTTTTGCGGAATGAATAAAAATCTAGGAAAGGGTTTTATTAAATAAAATCATATAAAATCAATCGTAGCTCAGAATAATGTGAATCCAGTTTCATAATTCTTCTAAAATCTTGGCCTACGCGTTAGTGTGAGGTTTGGTGCTTTTTGGCTTTTATTGCTTCTTATTTGGAGTTTATTCGCATTAGATGCCGTTGTTTATTTATGCAAACGTGTGCTAGGATCTGAGGAAGATCTAGAAGACTTCGTGGACTTCGTCAACTTGGACTTCATCGAATGAAGACTTGTACGACTACATCAAGATGAGTTTGGATCGTAAAGTCACAGGTGTCCACGCCCATCCTACTTTGAATCCTATTAGGCATTGCTACTAGTATGCTAGCGCTTTACTTTCTCGCATGATGATGATAATGACCTATTGCATGGCCTTATTTACTTAACGTTATCCTTGATAAACCCGATACACTTTGATGCTATGAACTTGCTATGCTTGCATGTGTATGGGATGGATGTGATAGGATTCTTGGCGTGTGTGGGGCAAAAACCCGGGAAAGGAGTAAGGGGTTTTGGGAACTTTGCAGGGGTGAGCAGCTTAACTCGATCTCGTATCGAGGGCTTGGGGTGCGAACTTAGGCGCATCCTGTGTGGTACCTGTGGCGGGTACATGTTCTTGTGCTACTTGAGGAGTTTGGCGGCAATACCTGTAATGGGTGCGCGAGCGGACCACTGGAGGTGGATACGCTATTTGACGGTGACGCTCACCCCGGCACCAAAAACCGAGTTGGATTGCCTGGTTCACAGAACTTCGTGCACACCACTTACACCTACTGGGGGGTGTTCCAGCCAGCCTAGTTAAGTGCGGTACCCGGACTGTAAGGAGTTAGCGGAAGTGTGTGGGGGAAAAGGCGGAGACCTTTGTTCCCCCGAAGGAGGCTCATACCCTGGGACTTGGCCACCGCGGGGGAGGCCATCACAGTTCTCGGATGCCGAGTTGCGTCTTCGACATATCCTAAGCCGGGAAAAGCAGGAGGGTACCGTTCACTGGCTAGGGTCTGTGCTGTGGGCTGCGTCTCGAGGCGGCCGTACACCGCCTCGCAGCCCGAGTGGGTCCAGGTGTACAAAACTCTGCAGAGTCTAATCTATATATAGCCGCCGTCCGCGGTCAAGGGACGCTCCTGTGAATTTCACACAATCCGCCATTGTTTTAGGGATTTCTACCTCCCCTCTAGAGTAGGGCCTGCCTCGGGCAGTTGAGATGTGAAGGGTGGGAGCTTTCACATCGCCTAGAGAGTGATGAGTGGAAGATATTGGTGACGGGTACCTGGTGCGCCAGGATTGCTCGTGGTGTTGTGAGAATGGTTTTGGGATGGAGATGCTGCTGCTTGCATAGGAATAACCTTAAGCCTATCCTTGATATTTCTTATACTAGATTTAGGCCACCTTAAAGCTTGCATTACGGATGGTGACGTGGACCTGTCCCAATCCTTGGGGGCAGTTTGTGAATGAACAGGTGAAGATCCGAAGTGCAAGACCAACTCCGTTGAAGTTGGTGAGAAGGTTGCAGTGCTATGCTCAAGTGTTGCCTGTGGAGGTGGCGTCCTAAAGATGAAGCTGGCTTGAAGCTTAGTTACCGATGCGTTGGTTTTCATATTGTCGCTTAGCCCAAGGGGCTTGTAATAGTACGCTTTCCATTATATATCCTTGTTGTAAGCTAACTCTGATGATTGTTTTCGTTGTATGGATGTGATATCCAGCTGAAATGAGTTCTGTACGTGATAGCTGTTGATTCTGGGACTATCACAATGGTACAGGGATTCGGATTCTCGTAATTGAAAACCCGGGTCGTTTCAGGTATAGTGTTGCATTAGTTTCCTATGTTTAACTAGAGTATTTCTTGGTTTATTATGTAATATTGCACACTCTAAGACTTCGCATGCATTCCTCTCTTAAATGATATGACAGCGCTCCTGCTAATTGTTCAAAAACAATTGTTCTAAGTAACCCAGGAATCTTTTGCTTAAAGTAAATTAAAAATGTAAATGGGGCTTACATTTCAATTTTTAAAATCTGTAAAATGTAAAAAGATATGCCAAAAGGAGTAAATTGACAAAAGAAGGTCAGGAGTTCCTTACCAGATGTCACAAGCGTGGTGTTGGTGCTGCAGCCTGTTCCATTCCTGAAACCGTCACCGATATTGTTCTCGGGGCAAGAGCAAGTATAACCGCCGGGAGTATTGTTGCATAAGTTGAGGTATTTGCAACTGTTGCTACTGGGATCCCGGCATTCGTCGATATCTTAACAAACAGCACACCACTTTGTTTCAGGAAGCAGGGAAGCAACATTCGTATCCATATAAGACAATAAAACCGATATTGTTCTCGGGGCAAGAGCAAGTATAACCGCCGGGAGTATTGTTGCATAAGTTGAGGTATTTGCAACTGTTGCTACTGGGATCCCGGCATTCGTCGATATCTTAACAAACAGCACACCACTTTGTTTCAGGAAGCAGGGAAGCAACATTCGTATCCATATAAGACAATAAAAGACAGGTAAAATTCTATCTGTTGCAAATGAACTCTACTATGGACCAGACTGAATGAATTAACTTTAACTACACTCAAACCCCATTGTTTGGGATGGCCGTGTATATCCTGTTCGTCAGTTTTATTACAGCTTCCCTAGTTTTGGTATCCTTCCCTTTAATATGTTGCTCTCACATTTTGTTTTGATCCTTTGCTTATTTTTTCATTGAAAAGACGAAACTACCTGCAAAATTCTATTACTCTACTCATTTACCTTCACATCCGTCTGTGACGTACGGATTTCCGAGATACCCGTCAAGGCATTTGCAGAGATAGCCCGCACCTCTGGGCGCGTCGACGCAGGTGCCGTTGCTGCCGCACAGCAGATCGAAGGTATAGCCCTGGGTTTGGACGCACGTGGTGTTCCCAATCGCCCAATCCAAGATCATCTTGCGCTCGCCTTGTCGCAACAGGGCTCTGTTCAGCGGCCTCTTCCCTTCGTCGCCGCCGTCGAACGCGAAGACCTGCTCGTCTCTGTCGAGGAAGAACGCGGCGCTGCAGGTGCCGAACTCCTCGGCGGTGGCGTTACTCTCCGCGGCCCTGTCGAAGGACAGCGTGAACGCCTGCGCGCCGTTCACCTGGTCCGGGATGGCGATCTCGCAGCAGGCCTCCCCGGAGCAAGAGCCGCCGATGATGCCGTCGGATGTGCCGTTGCACCAGGTGCCGCATGTGGCGGGCGGCCAAAGGCTGGGGTCACCACCAGGCGGGCTGGCGAAGCTAGCGATGAGCCTGCGGTTGCAGCCAACGTTGACGAGGCTGTTGCGCTTGGAGAAGGTGAAGGGCGTGCCGTCGAGGCTCGTAGGCCCGGTCCCGGCGGCCGGCGTCGCGACGCCGTGGCGGTCGTAGCAGACCTGGCTGATGGGCCCCGCGAAGATGACCACGTAGGCGCCCTGCACCGACACGGAATGGATTTTGTACGCGTGGTCGCCGATGGGCAGCATGGCCTCCCCGTTCGGCGCGCATGCGACCTCGAAGCCGGCAGATGAGGCGCGTGTCTGGCGCCGAAGGGATACGGGACCTCGTCGCACGTCATGTTGAGGCGCGGTGGCGGAGGAAGATGCGGCACCGGTGGCAGCGCCAGCCCCTGCGAGAGCGCGCCGCGAGGCAGTGTCGTCGAGACGAGAGCGAGCGCCAGGGCGAGCAGGCGTCGTCGTGCGACCGCATCAGCGGCTGACCGGCTCTCTCTCCCACACGACGACATGCCTCCTGGCACCTCTCCGCCGGCTTCTGATCTCAGCGGTCCGGGCGCTGCTACTCCTAGGCGCTCATCTGCTAGCTTGGGAAGCCACGGCGACTCTCCTATGATGTTCACGGTTTTCTTGGGATTGGGCGGAGCTAGAGGCAGATGAAGGGGGTGCGGCACCTTTATAGGATAGCTAGATGATCAAATTTGCATGGTGAAATTTTAGATTCTATAAAGGATTCCCAAAATTTTGTGGGTGCGGCCGCACCCACAACGCTCTACCTAGCTCCGCCCCTTGGGAAGATTTGCCCGCGTGCTGGTCAATGCACATAGGTGTTTACTGCTTCTGTGTTCTTGTGTGATGCACTAGTGCTCGTGGTTTTTCGATCTTGTGTAGTTGTAGGATGCACTACTTTTTTTTGTGACCGTGTCTTGACACGTTTTTCATTAAGAGGAAAGTAGGAGGCACTACTGATGCTCGTGGTTTTCTTTTTCGATCTTTTTTTCCTGCTGGATAACGATGCTCACAGCAGCTAGCGCTAGGAGTGGAAGACCTGGCAACGTGTGAGTCAAGGCATAATGAGCTTCGAACAAACACTTTTTTTTTTTGAAAAATCGGTACAAACACTTCTTTTCAAACAAGGTAGCCTGATGCATGATGACATATGAACAGTAAACCAAAATGTTGAGTGCAGCAGAGGGACTAGCTAGTGGATGGCAATTCGATTCGTGGCAGGATAGCACGCACAGCGGATCGGATGCCATAGGTTCACCGTAGTTGGCTTCTTTGTGAACAGCTTCAAGCCTTCAAGGTTTGGAGGGCGTCCCGGGTAGGGTCCATGTCAGCATCAAGGACTCAGATCCAATTCGGTCTCAAAAGGGGGG
>CM014276.1:58085983-58112934 GCA_004135705.1 Alloteropsis semialata
TTGCACAAAGATGTGGCATGGACTATTCCTGCCGGATCATACAGCCCTTTAAAAACGGAGCCGGGCGATCGGCGAGGCACGGCGTTCGACTGACCGGGTCACGGCAAGAAAACCGCACGGAAATGGCGCAGCAGCCAGCAGAGACGCAGCCCCAGTCCGGTTGCTGCTGCTGGTGACACCCCAACCAACAGCCGAGACGACGACCTGCAGAGCCAATTAACAACCGCTAATCCTCCGTGGCTTCGAGAACAGGCACCATTATATGCTCCATATACGGCCAATGCCAAACGGATGTCCGTATAATTTGTAACCGTTAACAAATCTCGCGCTGGAGAAGTTGGTTTGGCAGCGGCGGGTTTGGTTGCAACTTGCAGCAAAGTGGAGAGTACTTTTAATTTGCAACTACAAGGCATGGAATTCGTGGCATTGCTCTGTGTTTTGGTGTGTGGATGGATGGAGTAGAGATGCAGCGGTCCCTGCAAGTCTGCAACTAACATTGCAGGCAGGCATGTATTGCTGCTGCAAGCTCATGCTTAGCTACTGCTGGTACTAACTACTAAGCTTGGTTTAGGCGATGCAGGTTGTTTTACTTACAGGTTCACTGGGGTTAACTGTCTTTGCCTCCGATAATTAGAGAAGGCAAAGGTCACTGCTTGTGCCATCTTGCCCTAACTGAACTGAACTGGTAGAGCCTGAGGCCAGAGCCTAGCAGCCTAGCAAGTGGCATGGATTTTTATACCTGGATGTCTGAAAGTTTCAGACTGAAATACCAACAGTACAGCGGGGCAGTTGGGTAGAGCGAGACACGGAGCCACGGAGGATGTGTTCTGAAGGGTACTTGCGTGTCGCCGTCGCCGTCGCCCCCACTCCATTCGCCGTTGTGCGAACGGCACCGCGAGGCTGGCGGGACGAAGACCACTGCAACTGAATACCCACCACAGCGACAGGTGCGGGTTTCAATGTCAGAGCGGCGAAGCTGGTGGAGGTTTTGCAGCGTCATGCGTGCTTCAAGCTCGATCATGGCCTGTCATGCGATCCAGATCTCGTCGGTCTCACGATTAGTCTCAAAGCTAATGCTCCAAACGTGATTAGGGAGGAATAATAGGTGTTTCTAGGCTGCTTAATTTGCTCGATGGGCGACACTCGCCCCAGGCTGGTTTCAGCGTGGAGGCGCCATTAGTTTAAGCTCCCGGGTACTGTTCGTGCCACATGGAGAATTGCTAGATTATTTAGTGACGTGATGCCATGGATTGCGTGTTGCATTATTGGTTTTTTTGTTTGTTTATTCGGAAAAGGAGTATTATGGGACAGTTTGCGGAATGTTGATATGACCATCCTATATTCCTATGCTGCGAGACTCTCATGCTTTTGTTTTAAAAAAATTCAGAAGTCCAGGAAAGCTGGACGCTGATACGTGTAACCATTTCTATTTGAAACTAATGTGTCACTCGCCATGGATTGGCCAGCTCCTGTTTATTCATTCTGCGTCCATTTTTGTAGCGATTAAACCTGTAGGCAACGATTTTGAATTCATTCACGATTTTTAACCAAGAATGAGAGAGAGAGAACGGTGTACACACATACCTGGGGGCTCCTATATGTCTACCGGAAGGCATATAAGCAAATCATCTATAAAGCCCGTTAGTAGTTATAAAGGCCCAAATACTAGAAAACACCTACGTCCGTTCGTTTTTCCGTTATGTTCCGGGCGCTCTAGACTTTTTTGACGTGAGCGTTCGTTTCCGTTCTGTTCCGGGTGCACCTGACTTTTTTGACGCGAGCGTTTCAACGCTGGGTTTCAAAACTGCGCGCGTAAAAATTTCTGGCTGCCTTTAATTTTTTTTGCTGGGTACGTGGTTCTAAGTGGGAAACATAACGGGTGGGTACCAACTCACAAAATAAAGTTGCAAGTTGCAAATTTGTAAATAAACTTAACATTCTGTAGCTTCAGATTTCAGAGTACAAATTACAGGTAATATAATCTAGTTCTAATGTAACATTTTCTTTGACAACTGATCTTCCACAGCAACTTATCAGCAAGTAGTGTAGCAAGAACCTGTTAACAATGAAATAATGCTCCAAATGTAAATTATTATGTCAATTTTTATTGTGACTTTGAGCATTACAAAACAAGAAATGTTCAATATTTCCTTTCTTAATGAATCCAACAATGTTGAACATTAAACATAGTAAAGTTGAAATGTACATATAGATATGTTGAACATTACACAAATAAAGTTGAACCTAGTTTTAGTAAAGTGTTTGAAATGTTGAAATACTGTTATAACAAATGTTGTGTACAACAACAAAAAATGTTACCAAATTGAAACTAGGCATGAAGTTGCATGAGCAGGAATAATGTTGAAGATGTTGAAATACTATCAAAACAAATGTTGATAACACAAAAAAAAAGTTACAAACCTGTATTTAGCCATCGAATTGCATGACAACAACTAGATCAGCATCTCAATAAAAATGGTAGCGAACTTGTTGTACTTGTATGACAATAATTGAAATAGAAACTTCTAACGCAAAGGTAATAAATCAGCCTATCCAGCAAAGAAGAATAAGGTTATATTTGTTCAACTAATATTCATCTAATGATAAATCTGCATGAGTCAAGTTATCAGACATACATTTGAAATTTTCTGGACGGTCTTTCCATTGTATGTCTGCATAAAGTTAAGTGCAAAAATACCTGAATCATATCTGTGAAATGTAATGTCAAAATGAGCACAAAATTATAGTGATATGAAAATGTAACTTCATAGATAACTGAAAAGAAACCCGAATATCTGCTTGGGAACCGGTACAAAGCAAATCTCAAACTCTCGAATGTTGAAACGGTTGCAACGCGGATAGGCAAGCATGAATGGTTGATATGCCCCCTCTAGCCAAAGATAGCATGAATGCATGAATGTCTGTATCCGTTAGGACGGAGTTGCCCCCTAATAATCCCCAGTCCTAACCAGTAGGGCCTTCTATGGTAGGGGGTACTTGGTCGGCCCCTAACCGGTAGGGTCTTCTATGGCAGGGGGTACGTGTCGTCCCCAAACCCACCAACCTTCTGTACCCGTTAGGACGGAGTCGCCCCCCCAACAATCCCCAACCCTAACCGGTAAGGTCTTCTATGGCAGGGGGTACTTGGTCGGCCCTAACCGGTATGGTCTTCTATGGCAGGGGGTACGTGTCGCCTCCAAACCCACCAACCTTCTGTACCCGTTAGGACGGAGTCGCCCCCCATGTGACTCGCATAGCACACGCCCCAAAAATTCAAGGGTTAATTGGATATATATCATTACAACTATCGCGGTTTGAAGATATACCATTACAATTCGTCTATTCGCAATCGTGCCATTACAATTTCGCAAGTCTCCTAGATATGCCATTACTTACCCCTTCAGTGCTTTTATAAAAAGTTTTGGATCAAAATACCCCTGTCTTCTACCTCCTGTACATGTACACTCTTTTCCCCTTTCTCCACCATAGCAGCGAGGGCCCTGCGGCGGCGGCGGCCTGCTAGCAGCAGCGTCAGCGCCGCGGCGGCTAAGCCCTGGGGCGCGCTGTGTTGAAATATGCTCCGAATTCCTAAGGCTTCTACATGCACCAACCATTGGATGTCTAACTTAGCTTGTCCTAAATTGGTGAGGCGTTTTGTGGTAGCATGCTTACATGCATGTTAAGGGTAGCATGCTTACATGCATGAGCCACTCGTTATTTGGGCTGCTTGCATGCTCTGGCCTATATAAACCAGTTGAACGTCGTATGATAGAAAGTAACACAATTAGCAGAGTCATTCTGCGTTTCTATTCCTCTTGAGTTGAGTTACCACTCATTGTAAATCCATTGAGTTTGTAGACCTCCAATTATCTTGAATAGTGAAGATTACCTTTGTCATATTCGTGTCTTGCTTTCATAAGAGTTTCCACACAAATCAGTGTCTCTCGTGGTTGTGATCGTACTTGTTTCGCCAATTGTTTTATAACAAGTGGTATCAAAGCAAGTTCATTGCCTGTTCAGTTCAGGTTTCTTTGACATGGCGTCCTTGAAGTATGATCTTCCATTGTTGGATCGAGACACTCGATTTTCTCTATGGCAAGTCAAGATGCGAGCGGTTCTAGCGCATACTGATCTAGATGATGCGCTAGAGAAATTTGGTGGGAAGAATTCCACTGATTGGTCTGACGATGAAAAGAGAAAAGATCGTAAGGCCTTGTCTCAAATTCACCTGCATTTGTCAAACAATATTTTGCAGGAAGTATTGAAGGAGACAACTGCTGCTGCACTTTGGTTAAAGTTGGAGCAGCTATGTATGACAAAGGATCTCACTAGCAAGATGCATCTGAAGCAGAAGTTATTTCTGCACAAGTTGCAAGATGGAGGAAAGGTGTTGGATCATCTTTCTGAATTTAAAGAGATCATTGCTAATCTCGAGTCAATGGAGGTAAAATATGAAGACGAAGATTTAGGTCTTATTCTGTTGTGTTCATTGCCTAGCTCGTATTCAAATTTCAGAGATACCATTTTATATAGTCGTGATACTCTTACTCTAAATGAAGTTTATGAAGCCTTGCAAGCCAAGGAAAAGATGAAACAAATGGTGTCTGCTGAAAATTCAAGTTCACAAGCAGAAGGCTTGTTTGTTCGTGGCAGGCAAATGGAGAGAGGATCCTCTAGTGGATCTAGAGGTAAAAGTTCAAATGGCTATAGGGGCCGTTCACAATCTAGAGGTAAACGCAAGTTCTGCAATTATTGCAAGAAAGACACTCATTACATATCAGAGTGTTATAAGCTGAAAAATAAGGAAAAGCGAAATGGCACATTTAAGCCAAATGGTAAATCTGAAGATGATGGTAAAGCTTCAGTTGCTGCTGAAAGTGGCAGTGAAGGTGATGTGCTTGTCGCTTTTGCTGGATGTGCCAAGGTCGATGATGAATGGGTTCTTGATTTAGCCTGCACTTTTCATATATGCATTCATAAAGAATGGTTTAGCACTTATGAGTTAGTGCAAGATGGTGGTTCTGTGTTAATGGGTGATGACACGCCACGTAAGATTGTAGGCATTGGATCTATTCAAATTAAGATGTCTGATGGCATTACCAGGACCTGATTGATGTGAGGCACATTCCATCTATGACGAGAAATCTCATCTCGTTGAGTACTCTAGATTTGAAAGGATACAAATACTCTGCTGGAGGTGGAGTTATAAAAATATCCAAAGGTTCTCTTGTCGTCATGAAAGGTTATTTAAAATCTGCCAATTTGTATATCTTGAGAGGTACTACGGTTACAGGTAATGTCGCTGTAATTTCAAAGACATTATGTGATTCTGATGCTACAAAGCTCTGGCATATGCGTCTCGGGCATATGAGCGAACTTGGTTTGGCAGAGTTAAGCAAGAGAGGGCTTCTTGATGGTCACAACATCAGTAAGCTACAATTTTGTGAGCATTGTGTGTTTGGCAAACACAAGAGGGTGAAGTTCAATACTTCAACACATACCACTGAAGGTATTCTGGACTATGTGCATTCTGATTTATGGGGACCATCTCGTAAGACATCACTAGGTGGTGCACGTTATATATTGACAATTATTGATGATTATTCAAGAAAAGTTTGGCCCTATTTCTTGAAGCATAAATCAGAAGCATTTTCAACCTTTAAAGAGTGGAAGGTAATGGTTGAAAGGCAAACTGAAAAGAAGGTAAAGAAGCTTCGCACTGATAATGGGATGGAATTCTATTTTAACGAATTCAATTCGTATTGTAAGTCAGAAGGCATTGTTAGACACTACACAATTCCTTACACACCCCAACAAAATGGTGTAGCTGAGCGTATGAACAGAACAATCATCTCAAAGGCACGTTGCATGTTGTCTAATGCAGGATTGCATAGATGTTTTTGGGCAGAAGCTGCTTCCACTGCTTGCTATCTTATTAATCGGTCACCCTCTATTCCGATTAATAAGAAAACTCCAATTGAGGTTTGGTCTGGATCCCCAGCAAACTATTCAGAACTGAGAGTTTTTGGGTGTACTGCCTATGCTCACGTTGACAATGGAAAATTGGAGCCAAGAGCTGTTAAGTGTATCTTTCTAGGATATAAATCTGGAGTGAAAGGATATAAATTGTGGAATCCAGAAACTAGAAAGGTTGTGATAAGTAGGAATGTTGTCTTTAATGAAGCTGCTATGCTACATGACACTCCTACTGATGTTTCTGTTGAGAATCAACAGAAGTCAAGTGTGCAGGTGGAGCATGTTGTTGATGCACCACGAAAAATAATTGACAGTGCTTCAGTTGAACCTATTGCTGAGGATTCCTCTACTACTGAGGATGTTCCCATTGTCTCGCGGTCGCCACCTCCGAGACAATGTTCTATTGCCGTTGATAGGCCTAGGAGGCAAATTATAGAACCAAAGAGATTGATTAATGAAATCAATATTGCCGCTTATGCTTTAAGTGTGGCAGAAGAAATTGAAGGTAATAGTGAACCTTATACTTACTCTGAGGCTATTAATTCAACCGATTGCAACAACTGGGTGACTGCCATGCATGATGAAATGGAGTCACTTGAAAAGAATGGCACTTGGGATTTGGTACAATTACCAAAAGAAAAGAAGCCTATCCACTGCAAGTGGATTTTCAAAAGAAAAGAAGGCATTTCCCCAAGTGACGAAGTTAGATACAAGGCAAGGTTGGTTGCAAAAGGTTATAGCCAAATTCCAGGAATTGATTACAATGATGTATTTTCCCTGTTGTTAAGCATAGTTCTATTCGAACTTTGCTTAGTATTGTTGCCATGCAAGACTATGAGCTTGAGCAGTTGGATGTTAAAACTGCATTCTTACATGGGGAACTAGAAGAAGACATCTATATGGATCAACCGGAAGGTTTTGTTATTCCTGGAAAGGAGGACCTGGTTTGCAGGTTAAAGAAATCTCTTTATGGTTTGAAGCAGTCTCCTAGACAGTGGTACAAAAGATTTGACTCATTTATGATCTCTCAAGGTTTCAAGAGATCTAATTATGATAGTTGTGTTTATTTAAAAACTATCAAATCCTCAACCATCTATTTGCTCTTATATGTGGATGACATGTTGATTGCTTCAAAGGATAAAAATGAAATAGCAAAACTAAAAGCACAGTTGAACACTGAGTTTGAGATGAAGGACTTGGGTGCAGCAAAGAAGATTCTAGGCATGGAAATTGTCAGAGAAAGACATGCTGGAAAATTATACCTTAGTCAACAAGGTTATATTAAAAAGGTTCTTCGTCGCTTTAACATGCATGATGCTAAGCCAGTGAGTACACCGTTAGCTGCACATTTTAGATTATCTTCAGCTATATGTCCACAGTCAGATGAAGATGTTGAGTACATGTCTAAAGTTCCATATTCAAGCGCAGTTGGTTCTCTTATGTATGCCATGGTCTGTTCACATCCTGATTTATCTCATGCATTGAGTGTTGTTAGTAGATACATGGCTAATCCAGGTAAAGAGCATTGGAAAGCAGTCCAATGGATTTTCAGATATCTGCGTGAAACTTCAAATGCATGTTTAGAATTCGGAAAGTCTAAAATTGGACTTGTTGGTTATGTGGACTCTGATTATGCTGGTGATTTAGATAAAAGAAGATCACTCACAGGTTACGTATTCACCGTTGGTGGATGTGCTGTTAGTTGGAAAGCAAGTTTACAAGCTACTGTCGCTTTATCTACCACTGAAGCGGAGTATATGGCTATTTCTGAAGCATGCAAAGAAGCTGTTTGGTTGAGAGGTTTGTACAACCAACTTTATGATGATACTTCTTGTATCACTATATTTTGTGATAGTCAAAGTGCTATATGCCTTACAAAGGATCAAATGTTCCATGAGAGAACAAAGCATATTGATGTTAGATATCACTTTATTCGAGAGGTTATTGCCCAAGGTGATATCAAAGTATGCAAGATTAGTACTCATGACAATCCCGCAGACATGATGACAAAGTCAGTTCCTATTTCTAAGTTTGAGCTTTGCTCGAACTTAATTGGTGTTACCGCCTAGTCTACGGATTTTTTGGTGCATGGTTATTGTTGTCATTATTTATTTGATTGAAGAAGAGAATTCGTCTCAAGGTGGAGTTTGTTGAAATATGCTCCGAATTCCTAAGGCTTCTACATGCACCAACCATTGGATGTCTAACTTAGCTTGTCCTAAATTGGTGAGGCGTTTTGTGGTAGCATGCTTACATGCATGTTAAGGGTAGCATGCTTACATGCATGAGCCACTCGTTATTTGGGCTGCTTGCATGCTCTGGCCTATATAAACCAGTTGAACGTCGTATGATAGAAAGTAACACAATTAGCAGAGTCATTCTGCGTTTCTATTCCTCTTGAGTTGAGTTACTACTCATTGTAAATCCATTGAGTTTGTAGACCTCCAATTATCTTGAATAGTGAAGATTACCTTTGTCATATTCGTGTCTTGCTTTCATAAGAGTTTCCACACAAATCAGTGTCTCTCGTGGTTGTGATCGTACTTGTTTCGCCAATTGTTTTATAACACGCTGCAGCTGTAGGCGGCTATGCCGCCGTGGGAGCAGGCGAAGGCGAGCGCCGCCATCAAGCTCAGCACCCGGACTTGAGCCACGAACGACGCCACCTTCGCGGGGTCGCTCCGCGGGTTGTACAGCTGCATGACAAGCACGGACGCCGTCGTCGAGAACTCCGGCGTCGCCAGGTAGCTTCCCACGGGGCCCAGCTCCGGGCAGTCGCTCTTTTCCACCAGCGGCGTCGTCGGCGCCGACCGCCCCGCCACGACCAGGTTCTTGCCTTGCCCGAGCTCGATGTCCTCGTGGATGGTGCTGAGGTCAGAGATGGCCGTCATGGGCTTCACCCTCACGGCGCTCAGGCGCTGGAACGCCACCACCACCTCCCCACCGCCGTCGTGCCCGTGCCGGCTTGAGAAGGGCAGGTCGTTGCGGCGCGCGCGCTGCACCATGGAGATGGCCAACGACTGCTCCGAGAGCTCCACCAGGTGCATGGCGTACATGGTGAGCTTGCTTCGCCGCGTGCCGCGCGAGGCCTCCACCAGGTTGATCAGCGTCGGGATGCCGCGGCTGGCGTGGAAGCACGCGAGCACCCGCAGCTCGCTGTCGGCGTCGCCGCGCTCCACGGCCCGGTGCTTGTATGATATGAGCTCCACGAGCCCCTTGGCTTTCATCATCAGCCCGAGCAGCGACACGAGCACCGTGCCGCCGATCTTGCCGGTGCAGGCCGTCGTCATCACGAGCGCGAGGAAGCCCCACGCCTTGGCCCTCGAGATGGTGGCCACGTTTGTCTTGAGCCCGCTCGACACGAAGTACAGGGGCAGGAACAGCGACGACACGAGGTCCTCCATCTTTTCGGTGAGCGCGCCGGCGTAGGCTCCTTCCTTGGGGATCAGGACGCCGATGACGAACCCGCTGAACAGCGCGTGTATGCCGGCCGCACGAGGAAGATGGCGGCGACGACGAAACTGACCCCGGAGAGCAGGACGTAGATGGACACGAATGGCGACCTGGAGCCGGAGAGCGCGATGGCCAGCGCGAGCAGTATCCACGCGGTGACGTCGATGACGGCCGCGGCGGACATGGCCATGCAGCCCAGGTCGGTGGTGAGGAGCTTCAGCTCGGCGACGATGCGCGCGAGCACCGGGAACGCGGTGATGGAGAGCGCGACTCCCATGACGATGATGAGCTGGCCGCGCGGCGCGTTGGGCGCGATGGCGGCGCGCAGGGCGAGGGAGGAGCCGACGCCAAACGCGCAGGGCGAGGGAGCGGCCACCTGAGATAGAATGGTGAGAAAGAGGAAAAGGAAGATAGGGGCAATTTGGGCAACATATTTTGAGAAACATAACGAAAGGGTAAGTAGTGGCATATCTCGGAGACTCGTAAAATTGTAATGGCACGGTTGTGAATAGACGAATTGTAATGGCATATCTCTAAATCGCGATAGTTGTAATGGCATATATCAAATAGCAAAGTCACATAATGCTGTGTGAATGTGATCTCAACATGCCTGCGCGCGAGCCCCGTCTCGAAGTACATGGCCACGCCTGCGCACGGCGCACCTTGCGGCAATGCCTATCACTGCATCACGGGTCAAGCTCAAGCAGTTCTTTATTCGCAAACTTTTCTAGTCCTAGGGCTTGTTCAATTCCAGCAACTTTTTAAAAAGTTTTCACCTCGAGAATCATATCAGTTCATTTCTTCTCTATGTGCTCTGGCCCAATACATAAACTTTTCACCAGAATTAAACACCTCCTAATTCCTCCCCCAATCCCCCCCCCTTTTGAGACCGAATTGGATCTGAGTCCTTGATGCTGACATGGACCCTACCCGGGACGCCCTCCAAACCTTGAAGGGTTGAAGCTGTTCACAAAGAAGCCAACTACGGTGAACCTATGGCATCCGATCCGCTGTGCGTGCTATCCTGCCACGAATCGAATTGCCATCCACTAGCTAGTCCCTCTGCTGCACTCAACATTTTGGTTTACTGTTCATATGTCATCATGCATCAGGCTACCTTGTTTGAAAAGAAGTGTTTGTACCGATTTTTCAAAAAAAAAAAGTGTTTGTTCGAAGCTCATTATGCCTTGACTCACACGTTGCCAGGTCTTCCACTCCTAGCGCTAGCTGCTGTGAGCATCGTTATCCAGCAGGAAAAAAAGATCGAAAAAGAAAACCACGAGCATCAGTAGTGCCTCCTACTTTCCTCTTAATGAAAAACGTGTCAAGACACGGTCACAAAAAAAAGTAGTGCATCCTACAACTACACAAGATCGGAAAACCACGAGCACTAGTGCATCACACAAGAACACAGAAGCAGTAAACACCTATGTGCATTGACCAGCACGCGGGCAAATCTTCCAAGAAAACCGTGAACATCATAGGAGAGTCGCCGTGGCTTCCCAAGCTAGCAGATGAGTGCCTAGGAGTAGCAGCGCCCGGACCGCTGAGATCAGAAGCCGGCGGAGAGGTGCCAGGAGGCATGTCGTCGTGTGGGAGAGAGAGCCGGTCAGCCGCTGATGCGGTCGCACGACGACGCCTGCTCGCCCTGGCGCTCGCTCTCGTCTCGACGACACTGCCTCGCGGCGCGCTCCCGCAGAGGCTGGCGCTGCCACCACTGCCGCAGCTTCCTCCGTCACCGCGCCTGAACACGACGTGCGACGACGTCCCGTATCCCTTCGGCGCCAGAAACGCGCCTCATCTGCCCGGCTTCGAGGTCGCATGCGCGCCGAACGGGGAGGCCATGCTGCCCATCGGCGACCACGCGTACAAAATCCATTCCGTGTCGGTGCAGGGCGCCTACGTGGTCATCTTCGCGGGGCCCATCAGCCAGGTCTGCTACGACCGCCACGGCGTCGCGACGCCGGCCGCCGGGACCGGGCCTACGAGCCTCGACGGCACGCCCTTCACCTTCTCCAAGCGCAACAGCCTCGTCAACGTTGGCTGCAACCGCAGGCTCATCGCTAGCTTCGCCAGCCCGCCTGGTGGTGACCCCAGCCTTTGGCCGCCCGCCACATGCGGCACCTGGTGCAACGGCACATCCGACGGCATCATCGGCGGCTCTTGCTCCGGGGAGGCCTGCTGCGAGATCGCCATCCCGGACCAGGTGAACGGCGCGCAGGCGTTCACGCTGTCCTTCGACAGGGCCGCGGAGAGTAACGCCACCGCCGAGGAGTTCGGCACCTGCAGCGCCGCGTTCTTCCTCGACAGAGACGAGCAGGTCTTCGCGTTCGACGGCGGCGACGAAGGGAAGAGGCCGCTGAACAGAGCCCTGTTGCGACAAGGCGAGCGCAAGATGATCTTGGATTGGGCGATGGTGCTCCCAAACCCAGGGCTATACCTTCGAGCAGCTGTGCGGCAGCAACGGCACCTGCGTCGACGCGCCCAGAGGTGCGGGCTATCTCTGCAAATGCCTTGACGGGTATCTCGGAAATCCGTACGTCGCAGACACAGACGGATGTGAAGGTAAATGAGTAGAGTAATAGAATTTTGCAGGTAGTTTCGTCTTTTCAATAAAAAAATAAGCAAAGGACCCAAACAAAATGTGAGAGCAACATATTAAAGGGAAGGATACCAAAACTAGGGAAGCTGTAATAAAACTGACGAACAGGATATACACGGCCATCCCAAACAATGGTGTTTGAGTGTAGTTAATTCATTCAGTCTGGTCCATAGTAGAGTTCATTTGCAACAGATAGAATTTTACCTGTCTTTTATTGTCTTATATGGATACGAATGTTGCTTCCCTGCTTCCTGAAACAAAGTGGTGTGCTGTTTGTTAAGATATCGACGAATGCCGGGATCCCAGTAGCAACAGTTGCAAATACCTCAACTTATGCAACAATACTCCCGGCGGTTATACTTGCTCTTGCCCCGAGAACAATATCGGTGACGGTTTCAGGAATGGAACAGGCTGCAGCACCAACACCACGCTTGTGACATCTGGTAAGGAACTCCTGACCTTCTTTTGTCAATTTAGCACATACTCCTTTTGGCATATCTTTTTATATTTTACAGATTTTAAAAATTGAAATGTAAGCCCCATTTACATTTTTCATTTACTTTAAGCAAAAGATTCCTGGGTTATTTAGAACAATTGTTTTTGAACAATTAGCAGGAGCGCTGCCATATCATTTAAGAGAGGAATGCATGCGAAGTCTTAGAGTGTGCAATATTACATAATAAACCAAGAAATACTCTAGTTAAACATAGGAAACTAATGCAACACTATACCCTCAAGCTTATTTCTCCCTTGATCTCTTGTTCGATCTGCACGGCGTCATCTGTCGCTGTTCAAAAATTCTTCTATTCATTTCCCTCCAAATGTTCCATGCAGTATACAACTATACATCAATACTGAAGCCTTAACTCGCCTCGTGTCCTTGTTTAGAGCAAAATTTAATTCTCCTGAAACTTGTATTCACCAATATGATTCTCACGGAAGAAATACTTAAATCCTGAAGTAGTGTAGCTATATGCCTCTCTAATCTCTGTACATTTCTAAAGATCAATAACAATGAGTGTTCTTTTGTAATGCAGGTTCCCCTACACAACAGTCAGGTACGATATACCTTATTCACCGGTGGTACAAGAGTACTGCACAATCAGCTCATCATGACTTTTAACATCCTCACTTACTGGAACTTTTAGTAGTCATGCCATTTTCTATTTGGGAGAAATATCTCTTTAATCGGATTGATGATCTTTGTCTATCAGGTATCAGCGTGTGTAGTCACCCTGAAAAGAACCCCTGCAAATACATTAGTCACTGCACTATCGATGTGCAAGGAGTTGCTTTGTGCGGCTGCCCTGAAGGGATGCGTGGTGATGGCCAGAAAAGGGGTAGCAGCTGTCGAAATGACTTCCCTCTAGACACTGCATTGGGTAACTTGCATGATACCTGGCATACCACATTACATCATCGCATTTATGTTTATGCCATTCTTTTTCTTCCATAAAAAACAAATTCCATAAATAAAGCATCATCATATACACATTATAGCAGTTTATGTCTTTATGAATATAAAAAGGTAGATTAAACACGCAATTGGTAATGATAAAGAGAGAAATTATAGTTTACAGCGGTCCTCAAGGTTACCTCAATGTTGCATCTGCACAGAGGCAGTTAGAAACTCAGAACACACAAGTAATCTGAACAATATTCAATTCATCAATCATCAATAAACCTGTCCTATATGTATTGCTTGTAGAGTTACTCCCACTGTCCCACATGAGAGCTATTTGGAAATAAGACTTGCATTTTTTCTCCGACATCTGCAGGTGTAGGTCTTGCACTTATGGTTACAGTGACCACCGCTGGGTCTTGCTACTGCTGGGCGACAAAAAAGAGCTGGGAAGAAAAAAAGCAGAATTATTCAGGAAGAATGGAGGCTTGCTACTGCAGCAAAGATTTTCACAATTACATCTCAAGGCGAGGACCAATCAGCAAAGATATTCAGTGCAGAAGAGCTCAAGGCTGCTACAAACAACTATAGCGATAGTCGAATTCTTGGCAGAGGTGGACATGGGACAGTGTACAAGGGCATTCTAACAGATCAAACCACGATCGCCATAAAGAAGTCCAGGTGTTTGATGACAGCCAGGTGGAGCAATTTGTCAATGAGATTACCATCTTATCGCAGATTGATCATCGGAATGTTGTCAAGCTTTTGGGATGCTGTCTAGAGACACAAGTACCACTATTGGTTTACGAGTTCATACCTAATGGAACACTCTTCCAGCACATCCACAACAGAAATGTGCCTCGCCCTCTAACATGGGAAGATTGTTTGAGGATAGCAGCAGAAATTGCAGAGGCACTCGCCTATTTGCACTCCACATCTATACCAGTCATACACAGAGATATCAAATCAAGCAACATTCTGTTGGATGAGAACTTCGTGGCCAAAATAGCAGACTTCGGTGCATCAAGATCAGTCCCATTCGATCAAACTCATATAACTACTCTTATTCAGGGGACTATTGGGTACCTTGATCCTGAATATTTCAAAGCGGCCAGTTCACAGAGAAGAGTGATGTTTATAGTTTTGGAGTTGTTCTTGCAGAACTATTGACTAGGCAGAAACCTATTTCTACAGCCAGGCCGGAAGAATCATGTAACTTGGCTATGCATCTAGTGGTTCTATTTAATGAAGGGCGCCTACTTCAGGAGATGGAGCCACACATTTTGGCAGAAGCAGGTGAAGAGCAATTCTATGTCGTTGCAGAGCTTTCAGTAAGGTGCTTAAACGTGAAGGGAGAAGAACGGCCCGCTATGAAGGAGGTGGCCTCAGTTTTAGATGGACTAAGAAGAAGACCATTCACAATGGAGCAGACTATCAGCAGAAAAGATGAGTCGGTACAAAAAAGTAGTGAACAAGAAGAGAACCTTCTACGTGAGACCAGACCAATTTCCAGCTTGCAGTCATCAGAAGTTAGTACACAGTGCAGCATGGATGCTGAAATGTTATCTTCTTCTTATATACCAAGATGATGTTCCTGTTGCAGCTGGCACACATTGTGCGATTGATTATGGATTAACTTTGTAAAACTGTTCAAAGAAACATCTGTTGAGGTCACTACTAACTACTAGTAATTGATATGAAGTCCTTGCTGTCCCAACTTTTGGATCAAATCCAATTAAATTTGGTCTCAGTCATGCCTTCCAAACACCTGGTCTTACCTCCATGTATTCATAAAAAAAGAGACCCAACCTAGGAGGAACTAGGTGGTTTTTCATTAAGAAGAAGAAAATAGCCACCCAAATTCGAGCTAGAGGGGACTCGAACTTGGGTGGTTAAGGTGCACGACCACAACACCTCCCACCCTAACTAGTTGAGCTAGGCTCACTTCCTACCTCCATGTATTAATGGAAGACAAGTCAAACCTAATGAGTACAGTCCAATATTTGGTGTCATCTTTCCGCATGGCACCCTGTAGTTTAACAGAATTAGGTGTGCAGCTTCACACGGAAGGAAGATCAGGGTAATTTGATTCTTACAGACTTATTCATGTCGAGCTGGCAGCCACATGGCAGTCAGAAGTTCATTTGCCGTATCTGTCGTGAAAGTGGTGAGCCCGTGTTACCCAAGCCTGATACTTAGACTATGGTATAATATGCAAATGCCAGTTAGCTATGGCTATTATATAAAAATCGTCTTAGGGATGGGTTGAATTTACAGTGAGAAGCAAGTGAACCTGCAAAACCGCGTGGACAGAATGTATGCGAGTAAAGGTTGATCAAGAGAGATAAGTGTAAGCCTCTTGATTTCTTTCTTAACTTTTGATACAGTCTACAAACCAACTTTAGCCAAGTTGTCATCACATTTGAATAACAAGTGGAAAGTAGGAAAATATAGCTGAATAAAGATTGGCCAAATAATTCAGAAAAAAGACCTAATATAGCCATATTCCATTAACCTGAGTGGGAGCAAACGACAAGAGGAAGGGTTCACTAAGATGGAATTGAGAAGCTATAAACCAGCTAAACCTTATATTTATGACAGTTAATGAGTTACTATGAGAGACTTTTGGGTGGAAGTAGAATGATCTCCATGCTTTCATCTCCAGCAATGCCATCACCGCTCATCTCTTCATGGCACCATGACTCCTGAAGCAGAGACTCGCCCTTCAGGATAAAGTGTTGTCTCATCAACCTTCTCAGTGCTTCAAGTTCAATTGCAACCTCTATCATTCTTGGGCGTTCTTCACCTTTCAACCTTAAGCATTGTGATGCCAACTTTGCAACTGTTTCAACATGTCTTATTCCAGCTTCCTCAGCTACTTCAGGATCAACAATCTCAAGCAACTTATTTTGGTTGAATAACATATCAAACTGCACAACTAGGCTTCTCACATCATCCATCATACCATTGTCCATAATAGGTTTCTTCCTTGTTAGTAGTTCAATGAGTACCACACCAAAGCTGTACACATCACTCTTCTCAGTCAACTGGCTTGTTTGGAAGTACTCAGGGTCCATGTACCCTAGTGTCCCTTGCACTAATGTTGTTACATGGGTCTGATTGCACGGTATTAGTCTTGAGGCACCAAAATCAGACACCTTTGCAGTGAAGTTCTTGTCAAGGAGTATGTTCGATGACTTGACATCTCTGTGAATAATTGGTATATTTGTAGCTAAATGTAAGTATGCAAGTGCCGACGCAGTTTCAACTGCAATGGTGAGACGGTTCTCCCATGACATCGGGGCTGATGTATTGTGAAGATGGTGAAAAAGGGCCCCATTCGTAATGAATTCATAAACTAATAAGGGAACTTCTGTCTCAAGACAACATCCTAATAGCTGGACCACATTCTTGTGGTTCGCTTGTGAAAGAATGATCAGCTCATTGACGAATTGTTCCATTTGTGTTTGATCAACTCGTTGTGCCTTCTTGATTGCCACAACCACTTGATTGGATAGTATGCCTTTGTACACAGTTCCAAATCCTCCTCTGCCAACAATATTGTCATCACTGAAGTAGTTGGTTGCTTTGTCAAGCTCACTAGAGGTGAATATATGCAGTGGTGCCCTCTCAGAAAACATCTGCTGCTTCAGCAACAAGCCACCATTCTGCATAAAGTATCTCTGTCTTGTCTTTGCAAGTTTCCTCTTCTTAACAAGCCAATGGGTCCAGAAACCAAGAATGAGGAGAAGCACAAGCAGAGCTAGTCCTGCAACTGCAATAAAGGCGCAATAAAATTCAGAACTTATTTTATTGGATGCAGCATTAATTCAACTCATCATGACTCATGATTGAATAATCACATCCATCACTTGTTCAGATATGGCTTCAAAGTTCAAACACTTACTTACTGCAATGAGTAGTGTGCCTACTCCATTGCAACCGTTCCCCTCCTTCAAGCCATCGCCGCTCATCCCTGCTGGGCACATGCACTGGAAACCACCTATTGTGTTGACACACTTATGCGTGCATGGATTTCTGGTGGAGCATTCATTAATATCTTGCCAACATCCACATGAAAACAATACAGATATCAGACATGGACTGTGCTTCATGTTCAAGAAACAAAAGCAGGTGACTATGAGACCCTAAATTATAAGCATAAAAGCGTATGTTACCTTGGCATCCATCAAACCCTTGCATGTATGGGTTCCCCTCAAATCCATGGGAGCAATTGCAGCGATAACCAATTCCATTTGATGAATTGTAGCAGTCTGCATTCTCCATACAGGCATATGATGTAGACTGTTTTGCCTCTTCACAGCTGCCATCTATAGACCACTCAAGCACAACAGGTCGGTATTGAGGTTTTGTATTATTTGTGTTGCTCAAGTCAATACTTGAAAACACATATGAGTTCTGCTCCACGATGAAGGCTTCACCACATGGCAGAGTACTGTTGTCCTTGTTGGATATAATACTGAACTCTAACTCCAGTTTCTGTAACCCTTTCGGCACCGGAGCTTGGCAGCAAGCCACACCAGAACAGGAACCATTAACGATATCATTTTTGCTAGAGCAAAAGGATGCACAGCCGCCGCTATACCCACTATTGCTATTCAACAGCATGGCCACCACATTACAACCCAGAGCTATGAACTTGTTTCTTGTATCTGAGAATGTGAAGATGGTCCCCTCAAGGTTAATGGTAGAGTTTCCTTTGCACTGCTGAGAATTGACACTAGCCAATATGCTCACAAAACCATCTAGCAATGAGATGTCACGAATCCCAAACACACTGTCTCCAATAGACAGCACCGGACCACCTTGTCCTATGCCAGACCCAGAGCCACATGATATCTGGAACCCTCGGGAGAGGAAGGGACTCTTACCAGCAATACCAAAAGGATAAGGAATGGAAATATTGGAAACACTGGAACACCTGGATGTGCTTGGTTCCATAGGATGAACAAAGGATGAAATGAAGCATGAGAGGAGGAGCAATTGCAGGAGAAAACGGAGAAGCATTTCCTTCTGTTTTCTTTGACGAGAGAAGATAGGCTATGGGAAGAATACGGGAACACCTGTTTATCAACTAAGTCTGGACGACTAAAATCATGGAAGCCGAACCTGGGTCATTTATATGTTGATCTCAGCTTGGGTTTTGTATGGACAAGTTTGTCAACAATCCAACAGGACAGAGAAATTGTAGAAGTATAGGGCAAAGTATTTACTTCAGGATTCGTTTGAGAAGAAAAGGTTGTGGTGGTTAATCATCAACTAACACTCTAAGTGCACAAAAGTCGAAGAAAAAAATATTTGTCTTACCAAGAATCTATGTGACCATGTTGGGAAGACTAAGAACAGAGACCACCACTTCCCTCAATTATTCCACACTCCTTGTGATGGGCAGCATCCCCAGCAGCACACAGGAAGCAACTACCATGCTGAAATCCTTGCTCCTGCTTCCAAGATGCCTAACTTTCTCTAGTTAAGATGGCCCTATTTCTTTATAAAATGGTGATCCTGTCTACATCTTGACCGACCCACCATTGACTCAATGGTAGAATTGCAGTAAGACGAAGTCACTACCCCATAGCCAAATCATGAATTCAGACTGAAAGTGACGAGCTTCTCTTTTCCACGTTCCTGGACGTGGGATGCGGGCATCAGTTGCCCCCAATTGACTATTGCTGTGATGCAAGTGGCTGCCCTTGTCATTGAATAGGTATTAGTGAGATATTAAGAAGTTATAAACGCGAAAATATCTAATATTCTTTTAGTGAGTAAAGTTATGTTTCATAGTTTCAGTGGAACATTACTGAGTTTGCCAGGAAACCGTTGCGCTGTCCTGTGTGTCTTACCTTACTCCGGTTTAACTCTAAATTAGGAACGCACAGAACTGCAGGAGTAAAAAACAAAACCTAGATGAGGGGGCGGGGGGCAACAAACCTACTAACCTAGGGTTTACGTACCTCGTCCTTGCCTCCTTGGCAGATTCAAGTCGGCCGCGGTGTCCACGACGGTCGCGGCGTAGGTTAGATCGGAGGAAGTACGCGCGACGGCGTCTCGTTCGTCTTCTCCGGCGACGGTAGTGTCTCCGCATTTTCGACTTTCGAGCGTGCGGGTTCGGCAATGAGCTTGGGCCCTGGGGAGCTAACGGACAAGCTTTTCATGGGCTTCAAACACGCGACCACCACGATCTCATCACAATCCTGCAGCCCACGGTTTTAGTGGGCTGGTAGCCCATCAGGGCATCACTCATCGAATTTGAACTTTTAAAAAGCACGCTAGGCTGCTAGCGCCATCACGCCAACGGTGAGCAAATTCATTTCTTATCAGTTGCCATTTTTCTCACGACATCCAAACAAGCATTCGTAGTTTTGGGCTTTCTTCACAGCAAAGACGTTTGACACGCATTTTTGGTAGACGCCCTAAATTCGGGAACTGACAACATGAAACCACTGCAAACAAACAACTCCTATGTCCCCTTCCCCTTCGGACTGAGATCCAGTGCAGTCGCTACAGCGACTGTAACTTTGGCAGTCGCAAAATCTCTGACGTTCAGCGTGAATCCAAGGGTGCTGGTTCCATGGTTCCCTACAACTATAACAACGCTGGTTGGATTCTGGAGGGAAACGAACAGAGACTTGGCGCCATTTTCTTTTACGGCAGCGGTGGCGGCGGCGGCCGCCGCGACGGAGGCCCGCGAGCTGCCGCGCCATGGAACCTCTAGCGCCACCTCCTCCATCCACGCATCTCACCGGACCCGCCCCGCCTGCTCTTACATCCGTGGAAGCCATTGCTCCTCCAACACTGCTCGCTGCGACATGGAGTGCCCCCAGCACCGCCACTGCTCCTCAGGGGTCCGTCCTCCTGCGCCCTCATCGCACTGCTCATGGAGGCACCGCGGAATCCGCACCAATGCCGAGCAAAAGGCGAACGTCGAAGAAGGTAGGCGCTGCACAGCCCCCCTGCACCCCTGTAGGTTCTTCCACAGCGCACAGCACGCCGGCAAATCCCAGTGTAGCAGATGATGCCACCATAAATGACGCCCAACAGGTGGTTGATGAATTTCCTGCAAGGTTTGTGCTCTAGATAATCGGTAGTTTCTATTCTATGTACCTAAAAGTTTGCAAATCGCATTGGTTGATAGGTACTTGAAATTCTAACTGCATTATTTGTTACTACAGAATGGATGCAATTCCCTTTTGGATTCCACAAATTGGCATGACATTTAGCAGTTTCGATGAAGCTTGGGATTTTTGGTTGACATACGGTGGTCGGATAGGTTTTGATGTCCGAAAGTGTTACACAAACACCAGTGATATTGATGGATTGGTAACATCAAGTAGGTTTGTTTGTTCAAATCAGGGTTCTCGGGCTGAAAGTAAAAGGTTTAGTGTTGGCAAGCGTAATCGAGCTCATACAAGAACAGGTTGCAGAGTTCGTATGGGCATTACTCTTGAAAGAGAAAATGGGACCTACAAGGTGCACGACTTATTTGTTGAGCACAACCACATTCTTCAAACTGCACAAACAAGTCATCTGATGCCATCACAGAGAAACATTTCTAAGCATCAGGCTGTTGATATTGAAGTGGCTGATGATTCTGGTATTGCACCTAAAGCGGCACATGAGTTTCTTGGTAGATATGTTGGTGGATCAGCTAACCTGGGGTACACCCATCGTGATCATAAGAATTATCTGCGTACCAAACGGCAAAGGGAGATGATGTATGGTGAAGCTGGAAGTTTGCTAAAATATTTTCAAGATAAAATCAGGGAGAATCCCTCATTTCAGTATGCAACACAAATGGATTGTGAAGAGCAGATAACCAATATATTTTGGGCTGATGCAAAGATGATTGTGGACTATGCTCACTTTGGTGATGTCGTCACATTTGACACTACCTTTGGAACTGTCGGATATCAATATCCGACCCTCTCACCGACGGGTGGGACCACGCAGTTTCAGGAAGAAGATGGGCATAAGAAAACCCGAAGAACATCAGATTAGGGGAGGATCGATTTTCCCCTAACTCGGCCGACCCCCGTCCGCCTCGGCCGACTCCCGTCCGCCTCGGCCGACCCCCGTCCGCCTCGGCCGACCCGCTCCTGTCGCTATCTCGCCCGACCTCTCTTCGTCTCGCCCGAGTCGGCGTGGGCCCGAGACGAAGTGGAGCGTCCGGAAGACCCGGCGCAAGGATGTGTCACCATACGCCCAAGCCATTTCCCATTGGAGGCCGCCCGACGAGTCTCCGGTTCGCCCGAGGGGTTCTCCGCTCCCGAGTGGTCTCCAGCTCCTCGGGTAAAACTACCCGGCCACGCCCCGGCCCGTCTGGCGCCGTACCCACTTGGTACTTGCCGCGTCAGAACATCATGGTTGTCCGTCCTTCGCCACGGCAGCCACAGTGGCGCCCGTCCCATCCGAACAGGAATGCTACAGCCTGGAGAAGGAATGCATGCGCTACACCGGGCACTCAAGTACGACCCCAGGCGCCCATGGACGACACCTGGAACCCGAGCAGGACACCTGGAACGCCCGAGGACCTCGAGCAAGTCAACCACGACCCGGGAACCACCCGGGAGCTTACCCAGGAAGGCATCGACTCCAACCACTCGGGATGTACGATTCCGGGTCCGGCGGGACGCCCACTCCGTCAACACCTGCTCCCTGTACGGCTCGGCGAGCGACGCAGCTGGAAGCTCTCAGGAGCAGTAACTCCCCTTGTAATTTTCTCCTTTTTACCCCCCGCTCCCTTCTCCCCTTGAGGCTATAAAAGGGGACAAGGGGACATCAGGGGGGGGGATTTTTCGGACACTAGTTGAACACTCACACCGCTCAGGGACTTGGGATCTTCTCCCTCTCCCGACTAGTTTGTACACCCCTACTACAGACTGGGACGACGAAGAAGAACACACGACACACACACACTCAGAGACTTGGGAGCCCCTCCCTCTCTCGACCGCTTGTAACCCCTACTACGAGCAACGCGAGTAACACGAGCAGCCTCGAAACTGGACGTAGGGCGTTCGTGCCCGAACCAGTATAATCCCTTGTGTCCTCTCGCGAACCATCCGGAGCCCAGACGCGCAATCCACTAATTTACTTGTTGGTTATTTCGCACACCGACAGGAACCAATAGAGAATATAGACCTTTTGGTATGTTTGTAGGTTTCAATCAGTTTAGAGAGACCGTGGTTTTTGGTGCAGCTTTGATGTATGATGAGACTTTTGAGTCATTCAAGTGGTTGTTCAATGCATTTTTGGCAACACATAATCAAAAGCAGCCTCAATCAATTTTCACTGATCAGGATATTGCTATGGGAAAGGCAGTGGCTGAAGTCTTCACTAGTGCATGGCATGGTTTGTGTACTTGGCATATATCACAAAATGCATTAAAGCACTTGAGATCTGAAGAAGAAGAAGAAGAGGAAGAAGAAAAAGAAGAACAGACTCAGGTTAAGAAAGAGCCAAGTATCCTATCAGATTTTAGTTCTTGCATGTATGAGTATGAAGATAAGGCAGACTTTGAAGAAGCTTCTGATGCTATGAGAAGTAAAGTTAATAAATCAACTTGGCTGGACAGCATTTACATGTTGAAACATAAGTGGGCTGAGTGTTACATGTTGAACGTATTTTCACTTGGAATGCGAAGCACACAGCTAAGCGAGAGCATGAATAATGCACTGAAAGGCCATTTAAAATCAGATCTTGACATCATTAGGTTCTTAAAGCGTGTGGAACATGTTGTTCAAGACAAAAGAGAGAAGGAACTGCAGGCTGAATATGAATCTAGAAAGAAGCAACCAAGGATTGGGATGATGGCACCTATATTACTACAAGCAAGTGCGATTTACACACCTGCAATATTTGAAGTCTTCCAAGCTGAATACGAAAAGCACCTGGCAGCCTACACAGTAGGTTCAAGTGGAACTAATGAATTTGTCATTGCAATTGGAGCTCTTGGAGGGACAGTAACAACTGAAGTAGAGCGCAAGGTTATAGTCAACCCAGCTGATCAGATGGTCTCATGCAGTTGTAGGCTCTTTGAGAGAATCGGTATATTATGTAGGCATGCACTGAAAGGCCTTGATTTAGTGAACATTAAGCTATTGCCTGAAAGATACATTTTAAAGCGATGGACTCGAGATGCAAGGTCAGGGATTATCCAAGATATGCACGGGATGGATATAGTTGAAAATCCTAAGTTAGATGCCGCACTTCGGTATAAAAATCTTTGCAAAAGATTCATTCCATTGGCTTCACGATCTGCTGATTTTGAAGACTGCTACTTGCTTGTGGAAGAAGCACTTCATAGCCTGTGTAAGCAGGTGGAAGAAAAAATCAAAGGAACTCCTAAAATTGATACTGAAAAACCTAGCGTTCAAGAAACATTCAGCTTACCTGACCAATGTGCAAATGTGGCTGGTCTAAAGAAGAAAGAAAGGCAAAAGGGTGGATCAAAGCGAAAGAAAAATTGGGCTGACAAACTTCGCAAGAAAAAGAAAAAACAATCAAACAAGAAGCAAGTGAGTAAACCTATGCAACAGGAAGAATTTGGAAGTACTGTACCAGAATCACAAGCATATGAATCAATTCAGAGTTTTACACAGATTCTAATGGTATGCTAACATTTCTTTTTTGACATAAAAATAACATTCCAATATTTATTGTTTGTCTCTGTATATCACTCTCTGTATCCCTCTCTTTTCAGAGTTCAAATGTTGTTCAAAATGTCAACATTCCACACTACTTAGAAGGGATAGATGACTGGAATTTTTAGCAAACCATTAATGTAAGTATAGGTCAATATACATGTTGACTCGACTTGAGAAATCATCATCTCTAAAATACTTCTGTTTGCAGGCTGTGTACTGAAGGCATGGCTACTAGTGGGCGATTCAAGTTTTTGTAAAAAGGATATCAGTTTACCATATGCTCTTTTGTGTTAAAGCATATGCACTTTTGTAAATGGAAGTCTGCTACTAGTGGGGGATTCAAGATTTTGTATATGAATAGCAATAGAGAACCTTGCTATATACAAAAGGATCTCAGTTTAGTATATGTTCTCAGTGGTAAAAATATATGCATTTATTTAATTGCAATGTAACATTTCTGGCTTGTCATCTTTGTTTTTAGTTTTTTTTTTCTAAAGGAGCAATGGCTAACCCCAAAGGCTGGGGTGAGAAGTGGAGAAAAATGGCTCTAGAATGCTAGCCATTGATCGTCTCATGAAGGGCTGAGATGTAGCTACTGCCTAACTTACAGTAGCAGTTACGACTGCACTGGATCTCGGTCCCCTTCGAAGAGCCCAACAGGCCAACACCAAAAAATTGGTAGACCTCCGAGCTCATACAAGATACAAGTGAGAAGAACCCAAGCAACAAACGCATCTTGGGACAAGAACTGAAGCTTTCCGAGCTGTTGGACTGGATGCCTAGTCGATCGGAAGCATCACTGTGATTCTACATCCAGAATGCTTGCGCTCCAAACCCCGTAGTGTACGTGTACCTCGACACGACGTAGGAACGCGCAGGGTACAGAGCCGTGGTTTCCAGCTCGCCCCTCTTATCGTACCTGACGTCGAATACGGTGGCGTGGAGCACGCAGCCGTCTTCGCCGTTCAAGGCTTCCATCACTCTGAGCCCTCGGCGAGCCGCGCACTCGACGAGGCAGAACCTGGCGCCGCCCATGTACGTGAGCGTGGCACGCCCCACGTGCCTCGCCGGGTCCTCGCGGAACAGCGTCTTCCTCCCGACCTTCCATTCCGGCCGCGCCGCCGTCCCGCCCCGGGAAGCCACGGCACACGAGCAGAGGAACCCGTCGCGGCGGCGGAGCCCGACCCAAGCGTCCAGCTCGTCGACGTAGTGGCCCTGGTCTTGGAAAGGCAGCTGCCACTCGCCGTGCCACGTCCACGCCGCGCTACGGGCGTCGAACGAGTGGGTGCCTTCCTTCCTCTCGCCGTCGAGGGTACGCCAGTTGCGCGCGGACACGAAGATGGTGTGCCCGTCCGGGTGCACGGCGTAGGCGGTCACGGTCTCGTGCTTGAGCAACGGCATCGGCGCGGGGACGCTCTCCACGGACCACCGCTCGGCGCGCCGGGACAGCCGGAACTCGTCCTCCTCGTCGCGGGGCGCCCGCGACATCACCTCGAACGAGCACTGAAGGTCCGCGCGGCGCGGGTTGAACGCGTACAGCTGCCGGCCCACGGGCACGATGAATATGAACCCGACCGGGCGCAACGCCGGCGTGGCGCGAGGGCCGATGGCCAGCGACGCCGTCTCCGTGTCGTAGATCAGCATCGGAGCCTCGTCCCTGGAGCGGTCGGTGATCAAGAAGATCTTGCTGCCAATGGACGCGAGGGTCGCCGGGTAACGATCCGCCGGCGCCTCGATGCGAAGGGCGCAGGGCTCGGGGAGGCGCCGCAGCCTGTTGCTGCCGCCACCGCCGCCGCCGCCGGAGTCCGACTCGAACTCGTCGACGTCCAGCTTGTGGATGCTGTAGCCCATCTCCCAGTCGTCTATTACGAGGTAGAGGTGCTTCTGTCTCCGCCGCGCCCTCTTGGCCGCCGCGTCGTCGTCGCAGGGCTGCTCCCGCCCCCGCCGCCTGGAATCGTAGCTGGACATCCTTTTGTGCGGGCTAGGGCTACGATTGCGAGAAAGTTCCGGTCTGCGTGCGCTTTTGTTCGTAGATCTCTCTGCATATATATGGACTACTAGAGTGCCCGCGTACGGATCGGACCCCGAACTCAATGCGAATTAATTTTGAAGTCCAAGTCGGACTCGAGCATCACCACGAACCTTGCAGACTGGCAATGGCCGCATCCACGGAATCCGACTGGCAGGGAGATCGGAAAAAGCTGACGTGGCAGTTGACTGTGAGGGCGTGAGGTCAAAATGTCAAAAAGCTCAAGCGGGGAATCCCATTCTCAATCTCGTCTTCAACATTAGTACAGCAAGTTACGTGCTGGGCAGGAGCGGCGGGCGGCCGTCAGCGACGCGAGGCACACGGTGGCACCAGCAGCGCGGTGGGCTAGGGGAGCGACGAAGGACATCGGGCGAGCGTGGCAGGGCGCCCTTCGCCGGCGCCTCCGCCTCGACTGCTGGGGACGCAGCTTCCGCGCCGCTTGTACAGCGTGCTCAGTGGCAGCAGCATCAGGAGGCGGGGACACCTCAGCGGCGGTGGATGCCTCCTCTTCTTCTCCTCCGCTACATGCATGAGCGTCTTCTTCCTTCTCGTCTGTGGCTTTTCCTCTTTACCTTCTTCTCGATAGCAGCAACTGTGCGCGTGATGAATACCCGAGGTGACCGACGCCCGCACTGTGTGGAATAATCGAAAATTTTGCTGCACGTACAAGACCGTTCACCAACCTACCAAACAAACCGTGTGCACTAGCTGGGCATGGCTGAGCTTGATGCACCATATCAATCGAACCCATAGACGCAGTCGCTTGGGCAGAGGCACGGTCGAACAGTGTCTTGTGCCACTTGTCACAGGAGTAGAAGCTGAATG
>CM014276.1:58126728-58138877 GCA_004135705.1 Alloteropsis semialata
TATCAGGCTTTTTAGGCTTCCTGTGTTGCTGTCTCTCAAATGAGACATACTGCGGAACAGAATAAATATTTTCTGTCTGTTTATCTGGAATGGAACACATAATGGGCTTATTATCATCCAGCAAAGGGTCTCCATTACCCTCAAGCACGACAGATTGTCCTGTTGGGTCTATACCATCAACAACCAACATCTCTTCGGCATTTGGACTCTCAATTCCTCCTACTGAAGTTGGTGACATTGATGGAGCCACCTTTTCTACGTCATTTGCATCGGTCAAAGTGGCTGTTTCATCTTCACCTGGAACTTAATTACATAATATATAGATGCAAGCTTGGCATTTTACATTTATAGATATAGATATATAGATATATAGACTTTTAAATTATCTCATACTACTTATATGAACTTTCAGAGTGTGTTCTTGTTTGGTTTGCTTAATAATAGTCAAGTTTGTTTTTATTAAAAATGTTTAATTCAAATTTATGAATGAAATTGTTCTTTGTGGAAAAGATAGATTCGAGTCCACTAATTCTGTGTGGAATATGTCCTGGATGCTTGCTTATTAAACCCGGCCTTTATTTCATATATATATTCCCTACTAACTACTAATTCTGCACCTGCCATTTTTATTAAACACATGAAATTTGAAACCATACAAATCACTAATTCTCCCGACAACGCACTATTATTGCGATACCTAATGCTCGATAATTATCGAATTGAATGATAGCAAAGCCAATTCCAAAGCTGGAAGCTTGCTTAATAAGCGCAGGGTCACACGTTTTCTAAAAGGAAACATTACTAATCCATACGGCAATGAAGGAAGGATTAGTAATCTTGAGATTCAGAATCAAATCCTATTTCTAAATTTCGCGTACGTTTCCTCACAATTAGACCGTCGGCAAATATGGCAGGTACGATGAGGCACATTCTATTTATGTATATAGTCTGTATCTGTATAATCACCATTTATATGGCAGGTACGATGAGGCACAATCACAATTCATATATACGTTTCCTAATAGGAATCAAAATGAATCCAAAGACAAATATGGCACGTACGATTAGGCTCATTCTATCTATACTATATATAGATATAATTACCATCTATAACTTCATTCTTTTTTTTTTTTTTTTTTTTTTTTTTTTTTTTTTTTTTTTTTTTTTTTTTTTTTTAAAACTTTTCTTATAGTATTAATCTACAGCATACAACAAATAGATGTTTTAATAAAACTGAACTTAATTACATAATATAAAGAATTAATTGTTTAATAATTTACCTTGTGATGTAACAGCGATCATATCAGGCTTTTTAGGCTTCCTGTGTTGCTGTCTCTCAAATGAGACATACTGCGGAACAGAATAAATATTTTCTGTCTGTTTATCTAGAATGGAACACATAATGGGCTTATTATCATCCAGCAAAGGGTCTCCATTACCCTCAAGCACGACAGATTGTCCTGTTGGGTCTATACCATCAACAACCAACATCTCTTCGGCATTTGGACTCTCAATTCCTCCTACTGAAGTTGGTGACATTGATGGAGCCACCTTTTCTACGTCATTTGCATCGGTCAAAGTGGCTGTTTCATCTTCACCTGGAATCAACTCTACACTGCTTGCATTCTCATCACTCAAATCATTCAAAGATGGTACATGTTCCTGCACGAATATATTGAAAGAAAATGAAGGTACTTGCCACATTAATCATTCATCTTTTAGGCACAAACTCAGAAACAATTCTACGGAGCAAATAAAATAGACTCATACAAATAGTAATTAGCAAAGAGTGCGCTGAGATTACCATTGGGACGTACACAGCGGAGCACGATCTTGTCCTCGGCGAAGCCTACTCGTTTTCGTTTGTCGTCTACCGTGCAGAGGCAGCGATGTCGATCAAAATGACTGCTCGTGCAGGCGTGTGAGCGAAGGGGATTCGGGGTTGTCCGGATGATTTTATATACCCGACGCGATGCCGCATCCAGGGATATCCTCCGTGATGAGCGGCGTGATTTGCTTTTCTGCCAGCTTGCTTGTCGCGGTGAAGCAGTGCATACAGTACAGTGCAATTTGTAAAGGAAAGGCGTAGGGGCAAGAAGGAGAGGTACATACTATAAATGAAACGATCTATAAAGGAATAGTCGTTCCAACAAATAGAAAGAAAAATTCCGGTGCTAGCATTCCAAAAGAAGGGCGTTCATTTGGAGAAGATTACCATGCATGAGATTAATTAGAGTGATATCAGATCGGAGTAAATAAGGAAAGAAATTCAATGTGAAGATGTACCATAGATGCAATACCATTCATATATATTATATATATATATATAGCCAAACGACTGTCTAAATAAAGAAAGAAATATACTTGATTATGTTTTAATATGCAAGAAATACATCTAACCTACCTTATTAACCTGTTTACAGATGGGATGAGCTAATTGTTTTCCCGGTGGTTTAGCTAGCGTACATATAGAGGCAGCCGCATCTGTATAGCAAGGAACCAATCAAATCATAACGGCCGTAATTGAATTCAATTTGATGGGGTGGTTAATTATTATTTCCTAATATAAACGGAACTAAAATCTGATTGATATTTTATTTCCTTATCTACTATTACTATATACTGCTATAATTACTGTTGGGCAGGCAAATACGGAAAATAATATACCATTTATACGCAAAATGATTATAGGCGTGACAGGTACAACTAAAAAAATACCAGAATGGTATATTTCTAAATATTTATTATTTATCCGATAAAAAAACATCTTCTATACTTGTCATATATATTGAGTGTGTTGGCACGTGCATGTGCATTTTGTCCAATTTTGTCAGATCGGAGTAAATAAGGAAAGAAAGGCTACGATTACAAGGGAGGCAAGCCTCCAGCGATTATAATCCCTGGTTTCCTATAATGCATTATCTTAAATTTTCACCTTTTGAAAAAACGTGCGGACAAAAGTTCTTTAAAATGTAGGGAAACACGTCAATACACTATTCCTGAACGGAAATAAAAAACATGTCGTAAAAATGTGCACACAAAAGTTATTTAATCCATCACTTTCCTTCTGGTCCAATAAACGAACCATTTTTCGTTGACATGCATTTAAAAATTTTCAAATTACAGCTTAGTCAAGCAAAACAAAATGATATTTGTGCCACCACAATTGACAAGCCGTACGATGATCATAATCTTCTTTTTATCTAAACCATTCACGTCGCATTCCGTTGATCATGTGTTCGTACACATCCTCCATGGAAGGATTATCAGGTCTTTGATGCCAGTTGAATCCGAACCTTCTGACATCATGAAAACGTGTTTCAACGGCGACTTTGATGCCATCATGGAGAACAGAGTTTGTGCGTATTCCTGTTCTGACTTCTGGAAGAAAGATTGACCACTTGTAAGTCAGATAATTTCATAAACTATTCTACCTAGCCGCATCTTATTTCAACTATTCTATTCTACTATTATAGTATAGTAGTATTGAAAAAATTGAAAAAATTAATTCACCTTCAAGGGATGACATCCATGGATAACTACCACTTTCAATGAAAGTGATTGAACTCTCAGCGGTAGTCTCCAGAGAAGCTATAAAAAATAACAAAATATATAACAAATCACATCATCATAATATGTTAGAGAATATATTTGTATATAAATCAATGAAGCAGAACCTCACATCTATCTTGGTTGACAACAACTCCAGTAGCCATTATAAAATGGTTACGGATGTCTGCATCAACGAATTGTTGGCTAATTCCAACAGCATGGTCGGTCAGAATTCGCAGGAACGCTATGCGACTACAAAAAAGCAAGAGTCACAACAAACAGAAAACTGAATTTTTTATGTAGCGTGGAAAACTTTTAACCTTGTATCCTTCAAGCAAAGCTCCCGGGTGCCAAATGGATCGTATTCGTGATGATCCCAAGGTCCAACCCAAGTGACCGCAGCCATGATGCCCACGGTAGTCCCATGGCTTTGTGCCATAGCAGCCTCAAGACACATAAACGAAGCGGACGAAATCATAGTACGAACAATGGATGTATCATGAACAATGAACAATATAGGTAGTTTTAATAGAACTTGTACGTGGTTTATATAGTAGAGACCTCGACCCCTGCTCATGATTTTTTTGGAAAGAAATGAAAGCAAAATTACTGCAAATTCGATATGTTTCCAAAAAATATTTTAGATAGAATAAAGATTTAAAGAGTAATAAAGGGAAGGAAATCATATGCCACGAGTGCGTGTTACGGTTTTAGCATCATTCATCAAAACAACCAAACCACACGGGTAAAACAAGGTATTGCTTCATGAATTGAACATATTACTATCTTTATTCATAACAAGCACACATGATCATCCACACGTCTCCAGACGGGACACACGGTTAAAAGCAATAAACGATCTCCCTAAAGTAAATTTATTGTCTAACAAAACTTGAACGTCTTGTGAACTTCGCACTACAACGTAAGCAATCGGGCGCTTGCTGTCCATGCAAATGGAGAAATTTCCGTGGCCAAGATAGTTTTGAATCATGTTTTCGACAGCGCCCATGGATGGATTATTCATTGAATGAACATAGCACCAAACAATCTTATCCTGTATGCCACGAATCACTCCTAGCTTCTGAAAGTCTTCATCTGAAACATGGATGCACCATCCATGTGCTATGGGATCTAGATAGTCAATCTTAATGCACTGATCACGATCGTCAACCAACTTTTCCATATGAAACCCTAGGGCAATACCTATAAAAAAGAAAAAAATGATGAGACATACCACAAACTTAATAAATTCAATGTAACATCAACAAGCATTAGAAGTACCAAACCTTCAAGAGTTGATAACAATTTATGCCGAGCAATTATTGTGACATTAGAGCGTGCACAAACAGTAAGGCAACCTAAGATACATATATTTAAAGAACATTAGTCAACAAATAATATCTTGTGCAGTACAGAATGATGATTATGCATAATACATACCCGTAATTTGGTCAACAACAGCATTTGTTGCCAGCAGAAACTGTTCATTGCTACAAGCTTCCATAAAGATAGGAAGATTAGTATCCATTTCATCCGTGAGAACACGAATGAACGCTGCACAGCTGCAAATACAAAAATTATTTTTCTACTTCACCTGAATTCACAATAAATAAATCCTAAATAAAAAAAGTATACCTCCAATCTTTGATGCAAATTTCTCTGATTCCGTGTGGGTAAACCATGCACTGGAAAAAAAGTCCAATGTGGCACACAACACCTGCCACATCCACAAGGGATCCATGGGGACGCTTCATCGCTTCTTCGAGAGAAATTACAGACGCACGGGAAACAACCGACATATTATTACGCTGGACACGCCAGAAAAAATTCAATGTGAAGATGTACCATAGATGCAATACCATTCATATATATTATATATATAGCCAAACGACTGTCTAAATAAAGAAAGAAATATACTTGATTATGTTTTAATATGCAAGAAATACATCTAACCTACCTTATTAACCTGTTTACAGATGGGATGAGCTAATTGTTTTCCCGGTGGTTTAGCTAGCGTACATATAGAGGCAGCCGCATCTGTATAGCAAGGAACCAATCAAATCATAACGGCCGTAATTGAATTCAATTTGATGGGGTGGTTAATTATTATTTCCTAATATAAACGGAACTAAAATCTGATTGATATTTTATTTCCTTATCTACTATTATTACTATATACTGCTATAATTACTATTGGGCAGGCAAATACGGAAAATAATATACCATTTATACGCAAAATGATTATAGGCGTGACAGGTACAACTAAAAAATACCAGAATGGTATATTTCTAAATATTTATTATTTATCCGATAAAAAAACATCTTCTATACTTGTCATATATATTGAGTGTGTTGGCACGTGCATGTGCATTTTGTCCAATTTTTTGACCTCTATGGTTTCTTGAAAACTGTTAGGGACAAAGGTTTGAAAACTGCAAACAACACGATGGCCATAATGCATTCATATGTCAAGTTCATCAAGTAAAATAATATCGAAACCACTTATTTATATGGCTACAAATTCAGTTTGTGCTTGCAAAGCACAACTATTTAATAATTATAAAATAATAAGCAAAATATCTCATTTGTACTATCTCTTATTTCATATCTTTTGTAACTAAGAGTAGTTGAATAAACAGGATCCCAGATCAATCCAGACCAAGGCCATCACAAAGGCTTGCATGTCCGTTGACGACGCATTCACTCCTAGTGCTATTTAGCATATAGTCGTATAAATATTTCAATGATCGGACACTGTTTGTTGGACTCCATCGTGCGTCTTTAATCTTAATCAGCTTAGCTCTTGCATCCACGCATCTCTTAACGACATCACGCTCCTTAATATCTGAACGCAGCACATTCCTAATATCTGCAAAATAAAACTAATTAAGGTTAATTGAATGAAGAATTGACATTAATAACGATAACTACTATATTTAACCACACCTTCAAGACCAGGCAAACATGGATATCCTTCAGAATAAAAAAAAGTGAACGAAGTGTATTCCGATTCCTCGAAACAATCTGAAATATTTACGATGAAAATGTCAATCGAACAACAAGATGTTTACGTACACTCTGAAGATGAACATACACAAGGACAATATACATTACCTAAGTCACGATTTACACGCACCCTAGTAGCCATTACAAAACTGTTACTTATTTCGGCTTCAACAAATTTTTCTGCACTTTTAGAACCGTGAGATGCAACAATTCGCAGGAATCGAATTCCACTACAGAAAAGAAACGGCAATGCATCAGTCAATATACAATTTTAAACACTTTGTAACTTGCAACATTGATGATTGAAAGATCATGCAGAACAGGTTAACCTGGAGTCACGGAGACAAATCTCCCTTGCAGCATAAGGATCGAATGAGCAATTGAGAGTCAATGGCCCCACAGACGCCACAACAGCTACCAAGTCCACCTCCTCTCTATGGCCTTTAGCAAGAGCATCACCAATGCACAAGAGGTTGACATAAGAAACCGCCATATCCTCCCTAGTCGATTCGCTTCTACGAACCCTCTTTCTCAATGTCTTTCTGTATTTATAGATTACCTAAACCTATGCTTACCTACTCGCCTGAAAAAAATCACGGGATGTGATATCATCACGAATCTCGCAAATCTCGGAAATCAAGGAAAAAAGGAAACTCGCCTCAATTGCAAATCTTATGTTCTTTTTATAAAAGTCACCATTAACTTTCTATCAGCTATGTACCTTAATTTCATCCTCCATACCAAAAAGGAAGCCATTAATCCATCCGGAAAATTAGGGGATACGATTAGTGCCAGAAAAATAAAAATCTTCCGCCATAAGTGACTCCCGCGTCAACACCTGTGGTCTGTTAGGGAGAAAGAAATAAATGAATTTCCTTAATTGTTGTCTAGAGATCCTAGATTGCCTTATATTTGGGTACAAAATTTGAAACCTAGAATGCCCTTTATTTCAGGACGGAGGGAGTATAGTAGAAACACAAACTCGCCTGAAAAAAAATCATGGGATATGATATCATCACGAATCACGAATATTGGAAATCTCAGAAATCAAGGTAAAAAGGAAATTCGCCTCAATTGCAAATCTTATGTACTTATATAAATATAAAAGTCACCATTAACTTCCTATCAGGTGTGTACCTTAATTTCATCCTCCATACCATAATTACGTTTAGATCTCGCGTTGGCGCAGGTGACGCCCGGCCAGCGGCAGGGGTCCGCGATGAACGATGGGAGTATTTGACGCTACATGAATCGAACAGGATTGATTTATGGAAACAACATGAATCAACGTTACAAGGAAACAACGAAAGAAGGAAACAAGGGAAACAGTGGGCGGGTAAGGAAACAGCGCGGAATTCAAATTTGGATAGGCGGGTACAGTGGGCGGGTAAGGAAAACATCGCGGTAGCAAAAAATTTTCAGTTTTCGCGAAAGTATTTTCTATCTATAGCTTTTTCAATCTCCCCCCCCCCCGGCTGTCAAGCTTCTTACCTGGCAGGTGGGCCTTTTGCATAGGTTTGTGAGGGGTAGGGGTGAAGAAGCCTGGGTGAGAATTGTTTTCAAAAGTTATTCTCTTTATAGTATAGAAATACATGTTGACCTGCCTTTGAATATAATAAGCAAATATGATGGGACCCACCTTGAATGAGTTGGAATAATTATATCAGGAAAAGCAATATGCATGCCTCACAGTTTACTTAAAAGTAAATTCTAAAATTTTGGGAAGTAAAATTAGTTTAAATAGTAAATATTTGTGCTAGTGTCTTAACAGGAGTAAATATAAGATAATTAGAACAGTAAAAATCTTAGATTCCGATAGAGCTACACTCAATATTTGTAGTAGTATAACTAATAAACATAGACTGATTTTGTACATATTGTGAATAAAATTTGAACCCCTTAAATAATAATTTGGTAAATTCTAAATCCCCATGCATTGGACACGTAGTAATATGAGATAAATATGAGATAATGATTCAAAAAAGTTAGTCCAAATAGTCCTAGTCACACACTCAAAAGTAAATTCTAAAATTTTAAGAAGTAAAATTAGTTTAAATAGTAAATATATGTGTTAGTGTCTTAACAGGAGTAAATATGAGATAATTAGAATAGTAAAAATCTTAAGTTCCGATAGAGCTACAACACATAGTAATAACTCAATACTTGTAGTAGTATAACTAATAAATATAGACTGAGTTTGTACACATTGAGAATAAAATTTGAATCACTGTACAAATAATTTGGCAAAATCTAAATCCCTGTACATTAGTAAATATTTGTGATAGTGTCTTAATATGAGTAAATATGAGATAACTAGAACAGTAAAAATATTAGATTCCAATAGAGCTACAACACGTAGTAATAACTCAATATATGTAGTAGTATAACTAATAAAACATATACTGAGTTTGTACACGTTGTGAATAAAATCTAAATCCCTGTACAAATTTTTTGAAATCATACCTGTGACCTTATTTCAAAAACCAAATATGTAGAGTGCTCGTTGAGAGTTGGGGTGCGTAACAATGTCGAGAGCTCATCCTTTAAATATCCGGAGTATGCCAACCTCTCATCAACTCCACCTCCTTGATCACCGGCCAAACCTCAAGTCTGCAAACATAAGTGCCCAAAAATGACCGGAAAACTCACTTTTTGAAGCACAAAGTAGAAGAATTTTTAAGCACAAAAACTCATATCATTCTGAGACGAGGCAAAGACTGACCTGTAGCTCTTAAAGAACGCTTTGGGCTGGTGCCACATAACCGTCACGCCGGCGAGGACATCGCCGAGGTGCAGCGCGGCCGTCCTTGTGAGGCCCGACTGTCTGCTCCTTTTGCCGCAAATCTCCAATGGCGAGGGGTCTCTAGCCAGAGCTCTCGATGGGGACGGTCGCGAGTGCCGTTCTCCTAACCGTGAGGATGTGGCCGTCAGCGTCGCAGCTACCCATGCATGGCTTCTGGATGAACATCGGAGAGCAGCGAATGGAGGCTTGGTGATATCCATTTGATTGTCCCAGCCGCAGATTGGGATAGCTGTGTTCGGTTGGAGGGACAAATTTTGTCCCTCCATTAAATGCTACTTTGACCACTAATTAGGGGTATTAAATAAAGTCATTTTACAAAACTACCTCCACAACCCTCTAGCAAATTCGTGAGACGAATCTAATGAGGCCTTTGACCGCACGATTAGAGGATGGTACTGTAGCACTACTGTAGCAAATCATGGATTAATTAGGCTCATTAGATTCGTCGCGCAAAGTTGCACTCATCTGTGAAAAGGTTTTGTAAATAAACTTCGTTTAGGGCTCCATACATGCGACAGTATTTAGGGACAAAAAAATTATCCCCAACTGCTGAACACGGCCTAGTATAAATATGTTTTATGAATGGAAACAACATTAATGCGTTGCATGCATGCCAGGCAATAAGCCACGCCATCTCTCTCCTTGATTTGTGCGCACTGGTTACATGTATTGACTTTTGGTCTACATGCATTCTTTTATGGTTTGGTGGAAGTTTTTGGCAGTGTTTAGATGGTGGGGTAAATTTTTTGCACCCTACTTTGACCACTAATTAAGGGTACTAGTCCATCAACCCGTGCTCCCGCACGGGCTAATATTTTTAAAAGCTATTATATTTTTAAAAATGAAGGCTACATTGCTACCAAACTATTACCTTGAGCTATCTCTCATTTGTTAAATATTTGAACACAATACCTATATAGATATATACTTATTATTTTTATTCAATTGTGATAGATTTTAGTTAGTAATTACTCTATAATGTTTCCATACACATTTATAATCTTTAAATTTCACTTTGCATCACATGTATGCCTTTGAGTTTATTTAATAAACCATAAGTTTGAACTATAATTTTAACATAGAAATATATATTCTCGTCACTTCCCCTATATATTTATAAATGACAACGCACATCATGCGTATATATCTTAATCACTATATCATATACCAATAGTATATGAAATACACAATTTAGAATCTTATATTGGTGTATATTTTTAATCAGGTGATTTGGATTCCAATGTAGGATTACCTCATGTTATTTTTAATAGTGACATATGTGGGTAATATAGATGTAAAACAGTTAATTTAAGTTATTTTTTAGGTATTCGTAGTGGGTAATTTAGTTGCAAATTTATGAGGTTATTTTAAATATTGTTTATAATGGCATCATGGGTAATTTTGATGAAGATTAGGGGGTTACTTTGGTTTATTTTATATAATGGCAGAGGTGGGTAATTTTGATGTAGATTTAGGGGGTTACTTTAAGCTATTTTCATAATGGCATAGGTGGGTAATTTTTTAGAAAATATAATAGATCTAATGGCTACGATGATTTGAGTGTTCCAATTGATGGCTAGATGTTTTGCTTTTTTGTGAGAATTTCTAGGATTTCTCTTTTTTTCTAGAGTGTCCACCTAGGATCCTAGGTGGCTTCATCTGGAGGCTTCTAAAGGAGTCTCCAATTAGTAATAGTAAGATTAAATAAAGTTAGTTTACAAAACTACCTCCACAACCTCTGGCAAATTCGCGAGACGAATCTAATGAGGCCTTTGACCGCACGATTAGAGGATGATTACTGTAGCATTACTGTAGCAAATCATGGATTAATTAGGCTCGTTAGATTCGTCGCGCAAAGTTGCACTTATCTGTGAAAAGGTTTTGTAAATAGACTTCATTTAATACTTCATGCATGCAAGATTCTTTGGGGACAATTTTTTTATTCTTGAATCTGAACACGGCCTTTATCGCTGCGGTTGGAGAGTAACTGACACACACCAGCCGGCCGGACTTCGGCGGCGCTCCGCCGGCGCGTTGAATATTATTCAACGCGCTGGCTGTAGACTAGTAGTTCTATATATATATATATATATATATATATATGCATGCGAGGTAGGATATAAAGATTGATGGGTTCAGTTAGGACTCAAATCAAATTAGATGAGCCGATGTCAACAGTTAGAACCGTGGTTACAGTTCATCGCAATAGATGGGACCCACCTGTCAGAACGGACAAAAAAAAGGAAGAAGCAATCCTCTCTTTAGAAATAGGTAAAGATATGTGAGAAAGTAATGAAAAATATTGATTTTTATGTTAAATATAATATATGGAGGCGCAATACAAAATGTAAGAAGTGTGAATGTGGATGAAAAAGTGTATAGAATAATTACTAATTAAAATCAATCACAGATGGAAAAAGATAAGTACATATATATGAGCATTATGTTGAAGTATCTATTATCTTAATACAACAGTGTTAAAAGAAGCCACCACGTTCGCCGAGAGGGCCTAGAAATTCCCACGTTAATCCAAAAAAGAAAAGAATATACACCGTTGGATTTTATGTATATCTAACGGTTCTAAAAATTCCCACATTAATTCAAAAAAGAAAAGAATATACACTTTTATGTATATCTAACGGTCCTAAAAATTCTCACGTTAATCAAAAAAAGAAAAGAATATACACCGTTGGATTTTATGTATATCTAACGGTTCTAGAAATTTCCACGTTAATCCAAAACAATATACACCGTTGGATTTTATGTATATCTAACGGTCAGGCCCGGC
>CM014276.1:58139877-58157517 GCA_004135705.1 Alloteropsis semialata
CAACGCCGGCGTGGCGCGAGGGCCGATGGCCAGCGACGCCGTCTCCGTGTCGTAGATCAGCATCGGAGCCTCGTCCCTGGAGCGGTCGGTGATCAAGAAGATCTTGCTGCCAATGGACGCGAGGGTCGCCGGGTAACGATCCGCCGGCGCCTCGATGCGAAGGGCGCAGGGCTCGGGGAGGCGCCGCAGCCTGTTGCGCCACCGCCGCCGGCGTCGGAGATGGACTCGAACGCGTCGACGTCCAGCTTGTGGATGCTGTAGCCCATCTCCCAGTCGTCTATTACGAGGTAGAGGTGCTTCTGTCTCCGCCGCGCCCTCTTGGCCGCCGCGTCGTCGTCGCAGGGCTGCTCCCGCCCCCGCCGCCTGGAATCGTAGCTGGACATCCTTTTGTGCGGGCTAGGGCTACGATTGCGAGAAAGTTCCGGTCTGCGTGCGCTTTTGTTCGTAGATCTCTCTGCATATATATGGACTACTAGAGTGCCCGCGTACGGATCGGACCCCGAACTCAATGCGAATTAATTTTGAAGTCCAAGTCGGACTCGAGCATCACCACGAACCTTGCAGACTGGCAATGGCCGCATCCACGGAATCCGACTGGCAGGGAGATCGGAAAAAGCTGACGTGGCAGTTGACTGTGAGGGCGTGAGGTCAAAATGTCAAAAAGCTCAAGCGGGGAATCCCATTCTCAATCTCGTCTTCAACATTAGTACAGCAAGTTACGTGCTGGGCAGGAGCGGCGGGCGGCCGTCAGCGACGCGAGGCACACGGTGGCACCAGCAGCGCGGTGGGCTAGGGGAGCGACGAAGGACATCGGGCGAGCGTGGCAGGGCGCCCTTCGCCGGCGCCTCCGCCTCGACTGCTGGGGACGCAGCTTCCGCGCCGCTTGTACAGCGTGCTCAGTGGCAGCAGCATCAGGAGGCGGGGACACCTCAGCGGCGGTGGATGCCTCCTCTTCTTCTCCTCCGCTACATGCATGAGCGTCTTCTTCCTTCTCGTCTGTGGCTTTTCCTCTTTACCTTCTTCTCGATAGCAGCAACTGTGCGCGTGATGAATACCCGAGGTGACCGACGCCCGCACTGTGTGGAATAATCGAAAATTTTGCTGCACGTACAAGACCGTTCACCAACCTACCAAACAAACCGTGTGCACTAGCTGGGCATGGCTGAGCTTGATGCACCATATCAATCGAACCCATAGACGCAGTCGCTTGGGCAGAGGCACGGTCGAACAGTGTCTTGTGCCACTTGTCACAGGAGTAGAAGCTGAATGGAGCTCCTCGACGTCGTGTCTGTCAAAACGGTGGCAAGCGGTAACCGATCCAATAGGAGGGTGGCGTGATGAAGATCCAGGAGGAACGATGGAGCAGAATGGATGACGGTCAAACCAAGAAGGAACGGAACTGAATATGCTATCTTTAATTTAGTTAGGCAAACATACGTGTGCGTAACTACGGTGAATATCGTCGATGATATCGATATGTATTATTGTCTTGTCTGGGTTCATGGATGAGAGCTTGAAAGTTGTTTTTTTTAACCTTTAACAGGCTCAATTAGGACTCCAACCCGATGAGGAAACCATGTCGAGAGTTGGAGCCATGGTTGGAGTTCGGTAGACCAGGTGGGACCGGCGGAACCCACGTGTCAGGTTTGACCAAAAAAAAGGCAAAAAGCACTAGTCGCTTTAGAAATACTCACTTATATCTAAATATTTGTCACTGTTGACCTTTAGTTGTAACGTTTGACCATTCATGTTATTCAAAAAAAATACTGCAAAAATATGAAAAGACAAGTCATGCTTAAAATACTTTTGATGATAAAATAAGTTACAAATAAAATAAATGCTACTTACAATCATAAGTATTTCAATACGGAGGTATTACATAAAGAGCAGTAGTACTATGATTTGCCCTGTACGGTGCTGGACAAAGGAAATGAAGTGATGATCCTTTCTGAAAGAAATATACATAGTATGATTAGTTCTAATGTTTCCCGAAGCAACTCTTCAAATTATGCCCAATTGTTTACACTAACGTCTGTTTACTTCTCCAGAAACAATGTCACTCGAGTAAGTTTCACATCCAGAACGTTTGCGCTGAAAACACGGGGCCATACCTAGAGACAAGGTACGAACGTGCACGGTGAGCCGTAGTTTGCAAGTCGCCCTTCTTGTCATACCTGACGCTGAATATGGTGACATGGAGCACACAGCCGTCCACTTCACCGTTCATGGCCTCAACCCTTCCAACTCCTTGGCAGCCCGCGCACTCAACAAGGCAGAACCTGCTGTCGCCCATGTACGTGATCGTGGCACCTGGTTGCCCTACGTGCCGCTCCGGGTCCTCGCGAAACACCGTCTTCTTCCCGAGCTTCCAGTCCGGCGGCGCGGCTGTTCCGCCGCCGCGGGGCGGGACCGGGCAGGAGCAAAGGAATCCGTCCCCGCAAAGCCCCACCCACGCGTCCAGCTCGTCGACGTAGTAGCCCTGGCCTTCGAAGGGCAGCTGCCACTCGCCGTGCCACGTCCACACCGAGCTACGGGCGTCGAAGGAGTGGGTCCCTTCCTTCCTCTCGCCGGGGAGCCGGGACCAGTTGCGCGCCGACACGAAGATGGTGCGCCCGTCCGGGTGGACAGCGTAGGCCGTGACTTTCTCGTGCATGCGCAGGGGCATCGGCGCGGGGACGCTCTCCACGGACCACCGCTCGGCGCGCCGGGACAGCCGGAACTCGTCCTCCTCGTCGCGGGGCGCCCGCGACATCACCTCGAACGAGCACTGAAGGTCCGCGCGGCGCGGGTTGAACGCGTACAGCAGCTGGCCCACGGCCACGGCGAATATGAACCCCTCCGGGCGCAGCGCCGGCGTGGGGAGGGGGCCGATCGCCAGCGACGCCGTGTCCGTGTCGTAGATGAGGATCGGAGCCTCGTCGCTGCGTCGGTCGGTCACGACGAAGATCTTGCTGCCCAGGGCGGCGACGATGGCGGGGGAACGGTCTGCCGGCGCCTCGAAGCGGAGGGCGCAGGGCTCGGGGAGGCGCCGCGGCTTGCCGCCGGCGTCGGAGATGGACTCGAACGCGTCGACGTCCAGCTTGTGGATGCTGTACCCCATCTCCCAGTCGTCCATCACGAGGTAGAGGTGCTTCTGTCTCCGCCGCGGCCTCTTGCCCGCCACGTCGTCGTCGCAGTGCTGATTCCGCCCCCGCCGCCTGCAGTCGGAGCTGGGCATTTTTTATTTTTGGGCGTGTGTGCGATGTTTGCGAGAGAATTCCGTTGTCTGCATGTATATATAGGGTTGCCGGCTTGCCGCGTGCATATCGGATCCCGAATCCCGAATCACATACGAACCGGGCAGGTTGGCAATGGCTGCAGCCGCGGAATCCGAGTATCCGACTGGCGGGACGATCGGATAGGCTGACGTGCCAGTTGACCGTGAGGTGAAAACGGGGATTGCTATTGCCAAAAAAAGCATGAAGCTTGGAATGCCAATCTCAAACTCAATCTTTTCAATTTGCTCAAAAAAAAAACTCAATCTTTTCAACATTAGCCCAAGAATTTATCGGAAGTTCTTGGGAGCATATTGAGAATGTTAAACTATTTTGCCAAGAAAAAGGCAAGCGTTAATGACTACAGATGATAAAGGTTTACAAAACAAAATATCTAGAGTCATGGCGACACAGTAATCCGCACGAAATATTTCTGATAGCTGGAGAACTTAGGTAGACTTCGAAATTTAGAATTATGGCACCAATTATAATCTTTTTTTTGCGGGTACACCAATTATAATCTTTTACATCTAGAACGTGCAGCCATAGTTTGTAAGTCGCCCCTCTTGGCGTACTTGAGGGCCAGGGGCGAAGCCAGGATTCAGAAATAGGGGGTGCCAACGTCGACAACGGTTAGAGAATGCTTAGAATATCGATGTTATCAAATGCCATGTTGGCATATTTACAGCTCTTTCTTGTTCATCTTGAGCTCCTAATGGTGCAGGAATATTCTCTGAACATAACTATTATCTTGTATGCTGCTTGTGTTAGGATTTTTAGTAGTGTTGACACTCATACCCACTGCCTTATAAAAATAATGAAATGTCTTTAACACCTTTATGTTGCTTGATGAGCAATTAAAATGCAATTCAACGGATTGGCTCAGGTTTCTAATATTTAAAAATGCTTTCTATACACAAAATCATATATAGTTAGGTAGATACATACAGAGGTGAATAACTAGTAGTCTAGTGACTAAAAGGATGTGAGATTGGAATTGGGATCGATAGAGAGACTTGACAGGCAGAGATGTATATAACTTTACTGTCACTATGGGTTTATAATTGACACATGTATAACTTAACTCCTACTAAATACAAGAGCATGAGAATGTTGGGGGGTGCCAGGCCCCCCTCCGCACCCCCCTGGCTTCGCCACTGAACTTGAGGCTGAATATATATACGGTGACATGGAGCACACAGCTACCTTTAGCTGCCATGTCATACCCTCCGTTTCGCAATGTTTTGTCTGGCGAGCATATACCACAAGCAGCAATGTTTAAGATCCGTTGCCTATATTTATCACACAGTGAAATGATTCTATTAATTCTAAAAAAAGTGTCTACGATTTGGTGCACGCCACATCCTAGAACGGTCAGAGTACGCAGTCTACTTATCCAAGCAAAACATTATCTTTGGATGCAGTTTAATTCGGTACTCCATCCATCCTAAAAAAATGGCATTCTAAATTTATTCAAAATCAAACTACCTCTAATTTTCATCAGAACAATATCAATGATTATATATCCTATAAAAATATATTTCAGGATAAATCTAGTGATATATGGGAACGAGGGAGGCATGGGTGTTTAACTGCTCTAGCTTTGGAGTAAGTAGTCTATATTAGGGCTAGTGATATATATATTTGGTATAATAAATATTGGTATTTTTATAAACATTTTTAGATTGTTTGATTTAAGACAAAGACATAATGGTTTGTTAGACAGAGGCAGCAGGGTCTTGCAAATGCTAATCATTCGGCAAATTTCATAATTCATTTAGCACTGTTTATTTTTTTAGCGGATTATAAGTTAGCTTACGGGTGAGGGCCGCATGGTAGAAAAACACTATGCTGTATTTTAGCTTATTTTGGTGGTCCAAGGTGAGTTTTTATCATGCTGTATTTGACCTATAAGCTAGCCTATACAATCCGCTGAGGAAACACACAGCTGTGCTTGCGTCACGCTTATTTTCCTGTATTAGAAGGTGTGTAACCACGATTCACGCCTACGATTCTTTTTTTTTTAAAAAAAACTAGAGCCATGCGCCACTTTTTTCTTTTGCAAAGCCAGCCGTAGACTTTTGATTCCAACTCCGACCTGGCGACCTCGCCCAAGGCCCAACCATGACATAGACAATTTGTTTTGTAAGGCGCATTTGCATCAAAGCGATCCCTAGCCTTGCTGTGCCCATGGCGGAGTCCCTGTCAAGTTTCTTGGACACATCCCCACGTCGGTGCCATCGTCGCGGCACCATGTAGTGCACATTAGGCCTTGCAAAGACTCCTCAGAATGGATGGATTCTATCAGCTGATTAGAAAATCACAACAGCAGATGAATGATTGCCTGCGGATCCTGCTTAGGTTAAAAAAACTTTCCCATCCACTGAATGCCCAGCAGCATCGCTTTCCACCCAATTGCACACATCCGCTGTAATTTTCCTTTGTAATTTTGTGGCCTCTACTTTGTGGAGTTTGGCTCTAGCATCCGGCGACGGTTGGGAAGCGGTTTGGATGGCGGTGACGAACGGATCCCTGAAGTCGTCGAGGAAGATGATTAGAAGTTTTAAACTTCTTTGTAATTTTTCTTTTTTCTGGGTTCTTGTTTGTAAAAGAGCCGGTGTACTGTGCTGAGATCAATACATGTTCCTTCTCAAAAAAAAAAAATTGCACACATCCGCTGATTTTATCCAAGTTTTTTAATCGCGACGAATCGACTCTCAGTATGCATCAATTTCCTTCTGTCTTTCATGCACCGTCTTCTCCAGTTGTTGCATCGACTCCTACAGCTGCCACTTAGGATGATGAATGGTCTGTAGAGAAGCCCCAGTGGAAAGCGAATCACAGATGCCACCTCAGTACAACTGAATAATAAAAAATTGCTCCTACAGATTTCCTCTAAGTGGACCCCACCATATAAGGTTAAACAACTAAAGTTTCTGCTGTTTCTAACCAGCTAGCTGCAGTCAGACGTTCAAGCCCGCTACTATGGCTGGCAAGTGGGGTTCTTCACTTTTTATCCTCCAGGATCCGATGCAAAAACATGCATCGGTTCTACTCTCTCTCCTAGATGATTCGCAGTGCTCCACCGGTGGATTCGACTCGTGCCAATACCACATCATATATGCATCGCTTTCAACTTCTCACTGGAGAAGCCCTTATATGTCCTTATATGTTCCGTATAACTTCAAATGACAGAAGGCTAGGGAAATAGTCACATGGCCAAAAGAGCAACAAAAACATAATATGGCAAGTTGCTCGCAACATAATGCCTCTGGCTTCCTGTGCCCATGGCGGAGTCCCTGACAAACTTTATGTTTTAAGAGGAAACCAATGATTCCCATTGCAAACAGTGGGGGTCACAGTTCTGTTTCACAAGGTGGTGTACGTACTACGTGTGAAGCCCGAACGGCCAGAGTACACCAGTTGTTTACGTAAAACTTAATTGCGACAAAGTCTACTTATCTATCTATACTATAAAGAGAATAACTTTTGAAAACATTTCTCACCCAGGCTTCTTCACCCATACCCCTCACAAACCTATGCAAAAGGCCCACCTGCCAGGTAAAAAGCTTGACAGCCAGGGGGGGGGAGATTGAAAAAGCTATAGATAGAAAATACTTTCGCGAAAACTGAAAATTTTTTGCTACCGCGATGTTTTCCTTACCCGCCCACTGTACCCGCCTATCCAAATTTGAATTCCGCGCTGTTTCCTTACCCGCCCACTGTTTCCCTTGTTTCCTTCTTTCGTTGTTTCCTTGTAACGTTGATTCATGTTGTTTCCATAAATCAATCCTGTTCGATTCATGTAGCGTCAAATACTCCCATCGTTCATCGCGGACCCCTGCCGCTGGCCGGGCGTCACCTGCGCCAACGCCTCCTCCTCCTCGCCGGCCTCACCCCACGTCGTCGGCGTCGCCGTGGCGGGCAAGAACATCTCCGGCTACATCCCGTCGGAGCTCGGCTCGCTGCTCTTCCTCCGCCGCCTCAACCTCCACGGCAACCTCCTGTCGGGCGCCATCCCCGCCGCGCTCTCCATCGCACGGGCGCCGCAGAAGTGTTTGTATTGTGTTCGCCTGCGGACGTCCATCTTGAATTGAGCCGAGGTATTTTCTCTATTTACAGATCGTTTATCGTTTCAGATACTGATGTGAGCACTGTTTTCTCATATCAGATTGAGATCCGATCAATGTAATGGAGAATCGAAAACCACTTGGTGACATTACAAACACGCGTCTCGGGAGGATTGGTAAAAGAAAGCCTTCGAACTCAGAATCAACGCATGTGGAAAATGAATATGATCCACCTATTGGTAATTTGTATTTCTACTTGATAGTTTGCTGTGTTCTTTGTCGTCGGATCATAACTGATTTTTCTTGGCAAACTGTTGTAGAAATTGATCAGAGGGAAGTTAAACGTCAAAGGGCACGTGAGAGATATGCAAATATGCCTTCGGATAAAAAGGCAGAACTGAACGCGAAAAAGAGGGAATACTATCATCGTACGAAGGCAGAAAGGCAGACGTCAAATGTGCCGCAACAAACGTCGTCGAATGCAGTGCTCACATCAGGTTATTTTAAGTTGTATATCCATGTAACGGGTATTGGGTCGTTGCTTATCCATAGCGCCATTTTTCAGGTCCAAGTAATGTACAAACATTTGCCTCTCCGTCTTCTGTGGAAGAAACAATTGCAGCGAACACATCTGGATTGTCTACCATGGATGGATTTGCTTCTACCTCCCGTCTTGACGGGATAGCAGGTTAGCATTTTTAGGTACACGAGTATTTAAAACGCAGTAGAATGTAAAAATATACTTGTGTGCTGGAAATTTGTTGATCCTAGAAAATAAGTATTTATGTCCTAGAATGGTCATAATCAGCTATGTGGTTTTCAGAAAATAATGGTGACTCTGGAATAGACAACGAAGATGATAGTTGGCTTTTCCGTAATGACACGTATACAAGAGCTTGTCCCAACACTCATGGTGGTGTTGGCACGACGCCAACTGGTATGCGTTATTTTTTTGAATTTATCTGAAATTTGTTTTAACAGTTTCACTATTGACTGACGAATTATTGCACACAAGATTGCCGTAGGGATAAGGAGAGGAATAAGGCTAGGGAGAAGTCCAAGAAAAGATATGCTAGATTGACAGATGCGAACAGGGCCCTAAAGTACGAAAGAGCCAGACAAAATTATGAACGTAGGACTGCTAATGATAACATGAGTGCCATGGCCACTCCACAAAACTCTGTTGTAGTGAGTGGTATGGTATAAGTATACAACTCTTATGATTATGTTTTTTTATGTATAATGTATATTCTATGGACAAATAATCATTTTATATTTGAAGGGCTGGAAACTCTATCTGGGATTACGCAAGTGAGTAGTGGTCCATGTACTAGAGCACGTTGTATGAAAAACAGTGTGAGTGGCCGAACACAATTTGATTCAGGTATATCGAACCCCGATGATCGCACCCATGGAAGTGTTCATGATTCTGGTATTTGGGAACCAGACAATCCGTTACATGGAATCGAAGGTAACTTCCTTTTATAAAATTGTTGATTGCTATGCAAGTTAAACTCATTTTTCCATTTTGTTGACTGGAGAGAGAATTGTACGTTAAATCAGAAAATGATCTGGATGAGATGGATCCTGATGAGGATGGACCAGACATTATGGAGGACGATGAGGCAAGAGTGTTCCACGAGAAGGGTGAGATACAATATTATAACCGATCTGGTAACTAATATACTCTGGATATGAATTATAATAATAATGTGTTACACATGTATGTTGTTTCTCCTTTCCAGATGTTCATTATGAATATTATAGAGATCCAGCCATGTTTTCAAATGCTCCCGATGCGTATGATTCAGTATTCAAGGACCTTCCTAAGAAGCAATTCATATTGAAAAAGGCTAATAATTGTGAGTTCTGCCAAGCAAAGAGATTTCCAGGTGAAGGGGCGGCCTTTTGTTGCAGGAAGGGTAAGGTTAGTTTATTCATTCCAGAAGTGCATGATGAGATCCAAAGGTTATTCTCCAACCAGAGTGTTAGGGATGCAAAATATTTTCGCAAGCATATACGATACTTCAACTCACACTTTTCGTTCACAAGCTTTGGTGTTTCCATTGATCGTCGCCTTGCATCTGCCAGAGGAACTGGCGTGTATACGTTCAAAGCACATGGGCAGATTTATCATAAGCTAGACCAGCTTGTTCCCGGTGGTAAAGGGCCACGGCACATGCAACTGTACTTTTACGACACCGATGTCAGTATTGCCCACAGGATTAAGAGGTCACCAAATCTGAATGTGGATTTAATACGTCGGATTCTTCATGTTTTAAATGAAAAAAACCCTTATGTTCAGGTGTTCAGGAACCTTGGCAGTGTTGCGAATATTAGTGAGTATACAATTGAGCTTAATACTAGCATTTCCGTCGACCAGCGGAGGTACAATGCGCCTGCCATGGATCAAGTTGCGGCTATTTGGGTTGATGGAAATGATCCACAGCAAAGGTTTACACGCAGTATCATTATCTATGGTAAAGATGATCGGCCGCGCTACATACGGGCTTATCACGGTTGCTATGATCCTTTGGCGTATCCATTATTCTATCCTTGTGGTGAGACTGGTTGGGAAGACAAACAAATAGAGTATAGAGAACCTCCGCCATCGAGGACAAAGAGAAAATATACAAAACGTAAAAGAGAAGGTCAGCTCTATATTGGTTTCAGCATTTATATATGAAGGCACTCAATATTTCTTTAAAAATTCACTAAGGCACTAACTATTAATTTCTTGTGATGGACACTTAGACGGATACAATGCAAAAACTGTTCATAAGCGTAGTAGACAAGGTAACATAACCGACATGAGTGCGAATACTGTTGAGGAAATTGATGCTGGATTTGACGAGGTTCTCATGGATGAAGGTATGTAGATCTCCTGTTATAGCTTAGTCATTTATGCTGCTACTTTTATATTAAAAAATGAAGTTTGCGATCGCATGTTCAGGTGAACGTGATAATAGTGACAATGAGGAGGCACATGATGGTGATGTTGAAGGTTAGTATTTGTGTGTCACATAATAGATATTTGACTTAATTAATACGGTAGTTTATAATTTATTTATTAATTTTAATAAATGTTATTTCAGGTGGTACTGGCAAACGCCGTTATGTTAGTGCTAGAGAATATTATTGTTACAAGCTACAGGTACGACTTGGAGAGTTTAATGTACTATTCCACGGTGGCCGGCTGTTTCAGCAATTTCTGGTCGATATGTACATCAAGGTCGAATCAATGCGACTGGACTGGTATTCTAAGCCAGAGCACCAAGCACTGATTCGCGCTGATTTATACCAGGTTCAGTTTTTTTAACTATAATAATAATAATATAATTTTATATTATAATGGGTTAATCTTAGATTAATCATAGGTTAATCTTTAGTGTTAAAGTATTAATATCTTTATTCTGACACTTATTGTACTGCAGGGTATTCTTGACACACTTGCTACTGGCGAAGCTGATGCGTCTAAGGCGGGTCTTAGAATTGTTTTGAGCAAAGATTTCCCTGGAAGCGACCGTGATGTTCAAGCAAGATTCATGGATGCAATGACCTTGGTTACAAGGTTTGGGAAGCCTGACTATTTTGTCACAATGACGTGCAACCCTTATTGGGATGAGATAATGGCTGAGTTGCTACCTGGGCAAACACCACAGGACCGCCCTGATATTGTTGCAAGAGTCTATCATGCTAAGCTTGCTGACATGCAAGATTTCTTGATAAAGAAGGGTCAATTGGGCAAGGTTGCAGCATGGGCACATGTGACAGAATTCCAACAGAGAGGTCTGCCGCATGAGCATTTCCTTCTGATTCTGGAGGCCGGCAGTAAGCTAAAAAGTCCTGATGATTATGACAAATTTATCTGTGCAGAAATACCAGATCCAAATAAATACCCTGAGTTGCATACTCTTGTTTGCAAGCATATGATGCATGGTCCGTGTGGTACACTTAACAAAAACTGTCCATGCATGGTTGATGGTCAGTGCCGTTTTCGGTTTCCTCGTCAGTTCAGTGCCACCACCCAACAAGGAAAGGATTCATATCCAATTTACAGAAGAAGAGATGATGGACAGAAGGTTAATATAAGGAAAGCGTGTCTGGATAATCGGTGGGTGGTTCCTTATAATCCTAAACTTCTCATGAGATACAACTGCCATATCAATGTTGAGGTATGTTGCAGTATTAAGTCTGTTAAGTACCTCTACAAGTACATATATAAAGGTCATGATCGTGCATCATACACAGTTGAGGGTAAGGAAAATGTGCAGCGTGTTATTAATGAGATCAAGCAGTATCGTGACGCAAGGATGATAACTGCTATTGAGGCGGTTTACAGGCTTTACGGTTTTAAACTGTATTCGATGTCACCACCAGTGCTGCAGATGCAGGTGCACCTGCCCGGTATGCATATGGTAGCTTACAAGCCTACTGACAATCTCAATGATGTCGTCCAACGAGATAAGTCACAAAAATCAATGCTGACAGAGTATTTTGCGTATTATTCAAAACATCCAGGTGCACCCAAATTTTTATACAGGGATTTTCCAGAACATTTCACATGGAACAAAACAGACAAGATTTGGAAGTCAAGAAAAAATAAGAGAATCCAAATTGGACGACTTGTATATGCAAATCCTTCTGAAGGGGAGAGATACTACCTTCGTGTGTTGCTCAACCATGTTAAGGGTGCCACTGGATACGATATGCTTAGGACTTATCACGGCACGACATATCCAACTTTTAGAGAGGCTTGTGAAGTTATGGGATTTGTTGAGACAGATAAAACAATAGATGACTGCATGTGTGAGTGTGCAAGATGGATGTTCCCTTCTGGTCTTAGAAGAATTTTTTCTACAATGATTGTTTTCTGTGAGTGTGTGAACATCCGTCGTCTATGGGATAAGCATTTTGAAGCGATGTCTGAGGACTATCGGCATGTCCACAAGGGAAGTTCATCGTCTATTGAGCAGATGGTCCTTAGGGACATCTCGTACCACCTCACATCTATGGGAAAAGATATCAGGGTCTATGGGCTTCCAGATCTGCATGAATCAGGTAATTCTGTGTTATAAACAACTCTGGTACTTCAAATTTCTTACATATTGAGTACGCCATATACTTAATAATCTGGTATGTTACAGATATGCACTTTAGAGACCATTACAGGGAACTGACAGAGGAGCAGAATATTGGTTTTGATGAGGAGCATTTAAAAATTATTGATAACCTTAACCCTGAACAAAAGGCAGGCTTTGATGAGATACTGGATCATGTCCTCAAAAAAAAGCCTCAAGTTTTTTTTGTGGATGGACCTGGTGGAACCGGTAAGACATATCTGTATAAGGCTCTAATTGCTAAAGTCCGATCAATGGATTTGATTGCCATTGCCACGGCAACATCTGGTATAGCAGCATCCATTATGCCTGGAGGTCGTACCGCCCATTCGCGGTTCAAGATTCCTATAAAAATGGATCAAAACACTATGTGCAATTTTACAAAACAGAGTGGTACGGCCGAACTGTTGAGAAGGGCAGACTTGATCATATGGGACGAAGTGGCCATGACTAAGAGACAGGCAGTTGAAGCGCTTGATAGATCGTTGCAGGATATAACTGGTTGTGATATTCCTTTTGGTGGCAAGGTTATGTTGTTTGGAGGTGATTTTCGACAGGTCCTTCCTGTCGTAGCACGTGGTACAAGAGCCCAGATCACTGATGCTACTTTAATTAGGTCTTATATTTGGGATAGTGTACGAAGGATTCGGTTGTCACAAAACATGCGTGCCCAGACGGATATCTGGTTTGCTGAATACCTACTTAGGATAGGAAATGGGATTGAGGAAACAACTGAAGATGACTATGTTAAATTGCCTGATGATATTCTGATAGATAATCCTACAGACGAAGGTTCTATTGACACGCTCATTAATCATGTGTTCCCAATGCTACAAGATAACTCTACTTCAGCACAATACATGCGGGAACGTGCAATCCTTTCTACAAGGAATGAGCATGTTGATGCAGTAAATGCATTGATGATTGATCGGTTCCCTGGGAAAGAAAAGGTGTACTATAGTTTTGACTCGGTTGATGATGACAAAAGGAACAACTACCCGATAGATTTCCTGAATTCAATTACACCTAATGGACTGCCACCCCACGAGCTTAAAATTAAACAAAACTGCCCTGTTATATTGCTTCGTAACCTTGATCCGCATAATGGTCTTTGTAATGGTACTAGGCTTGTTGTTAGGGGATTTCAAAATAATGCAATCGATGCCGAAATTGTAAATGGTCAGCATGCTGGAACGAGAGTATTCATACCAAGGATACCTATGTCACCTTCGGAAGATCTTTCACTTCCTTTCAGGTTCAAGCGTAAGCAGTTCCCCATCAGGTTGAGCTTTGCTATGACCATTAACAAGGCGCAGGGTCAAACAATACCCAATGTTGGGATTTATTTACCAGAACCTGTTTTTGCCCATGGACAACTTTATGTGGCTCTTTCAAGGGGTGTATCCCGTGATACGACGTGGGTTCTGTCAAAAGGAAACACACAAATAGATATATCTGGGAAGACAACCAAAAATATTGTGTATAGGGATGTTCTGGAATCCTGAGGTATGTTTCTTCTATATAGTATATAGTATATAGTATGAGGTTTTTCTTTAATAGTATACATGACGTTTTTCTTTTATAGTATAGATAATAGATATGATATATATATATTTTGACCCTGGTCACACGAATCAGATGTGTATCTTTAGGTGCGATTATAGACAGAAATCAATTGGTATAACTTGGGTATTTTGAATTGCCATATAATTAGTTGTATTGATTGCTTGCCATGTATATATCTAATTTAACTAGATGAGATGGATCCTTTGGTCGCATTGATGCCTTATATAAAATATCAATTTATGGGAAATAAATTTATCCCCTTGCATGTCTTACCATATCCATCGTCTATTTAAACCAGCCGTAGAGGTATATAAACATAAACAAGACTGCCATTAGCTGTGGTGCCTCCGAGCGCGACAATGATATCTTGTGCTGCTTTCATCCCGCTTGATGTGGCCATGACGCAGCCTCATGGCACAATTGTTGATGTCCTTGCCATCATCTGCCATGTAGGACTTCTGTTCCATTCATCTGGTGGCGACTATGGTGTCAGGGAATTCGGCGTGAGGGATAACAGGTAGGGTATTTACACTGTTTAATCTTGTGAGTTATATGGGTATATGCTAAATGCTGAATTGCTCATGTGTGTTATTACTTGCTAGCCGCGTGGCGTTTGTCCGCATTGGAACAGATTTATCTGAAGGGCATTTTGGCTTTTTAATGCAAAATTGTGTGATGAATAATTTTGTCATTGCAACTAAAGTTGTGGTTGATCGGATCTCTGGTAAATCTCTGTCAAAAAAATATTCTTTGAATCAATTTTTTGGATTTTTTTGATTTTTTTGATTTCTGGATTGGATTCTGAAAATTGATGTGATTACAAAATAACATAGGTTGCCTATCAGTTCGTGAGATGAGCTGCATCAATTTTGTTGCAGGTGGTGTGGGCAGCTGGTTATCAGCAATCGAAGGTATTTTATGTAGAGTAGTGGTATATCATATTAATTTCACTACTTTCTATATAGTCTAAAGTCTAATGTGCCCAATGTTGTTTTCTTCAGATGTTAGGACATCACTGCAAGTGAACGAGTTGATTTCTGAAAAACAGATGGTTCGAACTGATCAAATCTCAACAGACGGAAAAGCCATAGTTATGCATGTATGCCCTGATGTTCTCCAAAAGTTGGGCCTATACGTTGGTGCACAAGATAAGGTGTTATGGTGTTACGGTCCCGCCATGGACAACGATCTATTGCATGCAGTATACAATATGATACGTAAGCGACTTGGAAATGAATTGTTTCATTGCTGCATGGATACCACACGCCCCGTTATTTATGTAGCATTGACGAATATAGAAGAGGTCCATGTTCTGGAAGGTTATAGTTTCCAGTTCCGCAGTGCCTCAATAACTTTTCAGCGTGTGCGACGTTTGCACCTATACGCATAGAACAGATACTCTGTTCAATAAATAAATAAAATAAAGCAAGTGTTTCTCGATGAGCTTCTCAGAATCCTGTTTCTTTGTGTGGTAACAATACTAACCTTATATAAAAAACAGCGTGCAATCAGTAAAAACATGTAAAAAATGCTACATAAAGAAGTTTGGCGCAGAAGATCCGGGAACAAATGCCATCGGTGGGTCCCAGTGTGATCCCATCTTCCTGTGCCCTGTCGCCGGCGTGTGATCCGAGAATGATCCGATCCTGTCCTCTGTGGCGAGGCACCTGACGGCGTGTGATCCGAGGGAGATCCGATCTTGTTCCCTGGTACACATGAACTAACGACTGTTTTAGAGACCAAATTGTACTTTGTGTCATACCATGGCGAGATCTAAACGTAATTATGGTATGGAGGATGAAATTAAGGTACACACCTGATAGGAAGTTAATGGTGACTTTTATATTTATATAAGTACATAAGATTTGCAATTGAGGCGAATTTCCTTTTTACCTTGATTTCCGAGATTTCCAAGATTCGTGATTCGTGATGATATCATATCCCATGATTTTTTTTTCAGGCGAGTTTGTGTTTCTACAATACTCCCTCCGTCCTGAAATAAAGGGCATTCTAGGTTTCAAATTTTGTACCCAAATATAAGGCAATCTAGGATCTCTAGACAACAATTAAGGAAATTCATTTATTTCTTTCTCCCTAACAGACCACAGGTGTTGACGCGGGAGTCACTTATGGCGGAAGATTTTTATTTTTCTGGCACTAATCGTATCCCCTAATTTTCCGGATGGATTAATGGCTTCCTTTTTGGTATGGAGGATGAAATTAAGGTACATAGCTGATAGAAAGTTAATGGTGACTTTTATAATAAGAACATAAGATTTGCAATTGAGGCGAGTTTCCTTTTTTCCTTGATTTCCGAGATTTGCGAGATTCGTGATTCGTGATGATATCACATCCCGTGATTTTTTTCAGGCGAGTAGGTAAGTATAGGTTTAGGTAATCTATAAATACAGAAAGACATTGAGAAAGAGGGTTCGTAGAAGCGAATCGACTAGGGAGGATATGGCGGTTTCTTATGTCAACCTCTTGTGCATTGGTGATGCTCTTGCTAAAGGCCATAGAGAGGAGGTGGACTTGGTAGCTGTTGTGGCGTCTGTGGGGCCATTGACTCTCAATTGCTCATTCGATCCTTATGCTACAAGGGAGATTTGTCTCCGTGACTCCAGGTTAACCTGTTCTGCATGATCTTTCAATCATCAATGTTGCAAGTTACAAAGTGTTTAAAATTGTATATTGACTGATGCATTGCCGTTTCTTTTCTGTAGTGGAATTCGATTCCTGCGAATTGTTGCATCTCACGGTTCTAAAAGTGCAGAAAAATTTGTTGAAGCCGAAATAAGTAACAGTTTTGTAATGGCTACTAGGGTGCGTGTAAATCGTGACTTAGGTAATGTATATTGTCCTTGTGTATGTTCATCTTCAGAGTGTACGTAAACATCTTGTTGTTCGATTGACATTTTCATCGTAAATATTTCAGATTGTTTCGAGGAATCGGAATACACTTCGTTCACTTTTTTTTATTCTGAAGGATATCCATGTATGCCTGGTCTTGCAGGTGTGGTTAAATATAGTAGTTATCGTTATTAATGTCAATTCTTCATTCAATTTACCTTAATTAGTTTTATTTTGCAGATATTAGGAATGTGCTGCGTTCAGATATTAAGGAGCGTGATGTCGTTAAGAGATGCGTGGATGCAAGAGCTAAGCTGATTAAGATTAAAGACGCACGATGGAGTCCAACAAACAGTGTCCGATCATTGAAATATTTATACGACTATATGCTAAATAGCACTAGGAGTGAATGCGTCGTCAACGGACATGCAAGCCTTTGTGATGGCCTTGGTCTGGATTGATCTGGGATCCTGTTTATTCAACTACTCTTAGTTACAAAAGATATGAAATAAGAGATAGTACAAATGAGATATTTTGCTTATTATTTTATAATTATTAAATAGTTGTGCTTTGCAAGCACAAACTGAATTTGTAGCCATATAAATAAGTGGTTTCGATATTATTTTACTTGATGAACTTGACATATGAATGCATTATGGCCATCGTGTTGTTTGCAGTTTTCAATCCTTTGTCCCTAACAGTTTTGAAGAAACCATAGAGGTCAAAAAATTGGACAAAATGCACATGCACGTGCCAACACACTCAATATGTATGACAAGT
>CM014276.1:58158517-58193070 GCA_004135705.1 Alloteropsis semialata
GTTAATGCTATGTGATTTCATATATCAAAATAATCAGCGCATGCATTGCCTTGATTTAAAAATGACAGCGAATGTCAGACATGACGGTGGCGGCGATCGCAACTTTTAGCTATGGTCAAATAATTATTAGCCTTAGAGCGATTTTGTATTTGATTCGGATTGTATGTACATAAGCCATTACGACTTCAAGATTTGGAGATCAAATTTATTTAATTTGAATTGTACGTATCTGATGTTGACCATACGGTACCCTGCATTATCGTCGCAGCATTCATGGTAGATGCAGCATTCCCTATATCAATATTAAGTTCTGTTTTAATAATTTTGATTCAGTGAGCCCTCCGTCATTTATGTTAGTTGGAATATCACAAATTTTCAGTGAATCTTCGTGAACACAGCAATGGCAGGTCAGCAGGTGCTTGCTCCAGACTCCGCCGGGGGACGAGACTGACTCGAAAGCGTCGCTTGTGGACGCTGCTGTACCCATCCTACGGTCTTACCTCGCCGCGCCGTCAGGACAGTGCTGATCCCGCACCCGTCGCCGCACCGCCTGGAATCGGACTGTCGGAGCTGGACATCTTTCTGCTTTTATGCTTCGATCGCGAGAGAATCCCTCACTTATGCGCGGTTTTGTTCACAGGATCTCTGAATCGCTGCATGTAATGCAGGCTAGCTGAGCCGACCCGGTCGCATACAATCCAGACACCGAATACGATTTGTACTCGTGATCGCGGGGCTGGGGCTCGGGCATCACGTTACCGCCATTGGCAGCAGCCACGGAATCCGAGTGACAGGGCAGTCGCCAGTCGGAGAAGGTGACGTGCCAGTTGACCGCGAGGTCAAAAACGTCAAATGCTAGCGCTGACCGGGGAGTTACGTTTCGGGATGAAAGGGTCCAGGGGGGTAGAAAGTGGAAGGCCAAGCGGCGTTGTCTTGTTCCTCGCAATGTGCGGGCGGCTTCCCGAACCGATCCTCACGAATCCCAGTCTCTCCCCACGGCCGGCGACCCATGCGCGCTCCAAGCTCAAGCTTCTCCCCGCGCTTGACTCTGTGCAGATCGCGCTCGCATCTCGTCGTAACTGCGATTTGCTAATCCGCTAATGCCAGGTAATTGAAGATTTTGGTGGGTGTTTTTTACTGATATGGACACCACATGACGGTGGTGCCCACTTTTTTCATCTCCCTTACTTTTCTCCTCTCTCCTCCGCTGACAGCCGTCGAGATGGTGGGACGGGAGGAGTGAGTAGGCAGGCTAAGGTCCTCACTATCTTCGCCCTGCTGGAGGCCAGGGTGAACGCGAGCACTATTGTGCCGGCATTGGGTGCGGAGGCCTGGACGGTGTTCGGCGCTACTGACAGGGTCATGGAGGGCCTCGTTGCGTTGGCGAGGACAAGGCCCATGCCCATGCCCGCACCGTATGCATCAGGATCTGCGGCCTCTTCGCGTTGCGCCTGGTAAAGGAAAACCGGCCCTGCGCGGTGTGTGCCGATGCTGAGTTCGCGCTCGCCTGTCGTGTGGCAGTCGATTCTCACAATGTTAAGTAGTTGATTTTAGCCACCTGATAGATGGCAGTCCAACGTCATGGGCTCTGTTTAGATTACAAATTGGTCACTATACACCTATCATATCGAGTCACATTTTCTCTCACATGTACGTTCCCAAATACACAATTCTAACACTATTTATACCTCCAATTTCCTCGTCTAAACACCCCATAGTATATAAAGTTTCAGTTTTGAAGTTGATAGCTCCCAAATCGATTTTACAACACACCGGAGCTGGCTTTAGCCATCTTAGTATTGGAAGATTGGTTTCCCTGTGGAATTGGCCAATTGGGGGTCAAATGTTTCCTCCTGCCTACCCTACAAACCGAATTGAATTGCAACAATTCCGATTCTAATGCTCACAACCAAACGGCACGCTCAATTATTTGAATTCCGGAATAGAGATGTTCTTCCTTTGTCTCACTCTCCGTCACCGTGCCGCGCCTTGGACGTGGTGGGCCCAACTTTTAGGAAAAGGCAGCTGATGCACAAAGCAACAAAAACCAGAGAGGGGAGGGAGATGCAGCCTCGCCCTCGCCGCCTTCTGCTGCTCGCGGATCGATCGCCATCATGGCTGCTGAGATGTGAGATCTCTCGCCGGCCGGGGATCTCTGCGATGTGCGATCGATGCGCTCCAAGTTATTGCATACTCCTACCCAAACCCACTACATTTAAGCTTGGACATGGATGGTTCCAAGCAAGCTCGTAAAGAATAGAGATTTGGATATGCAGCGAACCTGCATTTCATGTGTAGCACTGCATCCATTTGTTTACTTTTCGTTTTCTGATTTTCTAGGGTAATAACGACGCAAACTTTATCAAGATATAAAAAACATACATTTCCCATGCACCAAATACATGTGATTCAGTTGACAGAGAGCAAGTAGAGTAAGTATGTGTTTAATTGGGAGAAGGGTGTATTTAGTTGGGAGAAATGTGGTCTTCGAAGATGCTCATAAGGGTAGCGTTTGCGTGCATGCGTCATAGGGGTGGCTGTGCGTGCGTTGTGGGTATCTCTGTTGTACTGTGTAATTCGAAGAAAAATTGAAGATGATGTTTAGATGAGAAAAAGTGGTAAATGATGTGATGACGAATATTGTATTGAGAAGGAAAATTTGCCCTTCTAAGCAAGACCTAATGCTGTTTTTACATACCTATACTGTAATACACTAGTACAGTCTGTGAGACAAGTCAGGAAGAATGGAGGCGAAACATGAAAGAAAAGGTGAGGGATTATTTGAAACTCGGCTTAAACCGGTAGCTAGACCGGTTTTACGGGGCCGGACCGGCTTTTTATTTGAAAACACCCGGACCGGCTTTTGGTTGCGGCTTTCCTTCTCCGCCTGGCGAAAAGCTGCTGCGACTGCGAGCCACCCACCATCATCACAGCGCATGAGCACAGGGCACAGACAAAGAGGTGGCGGCTAGTCGAGAGACAAGGGAAGGAAGGGAAGAGGGGGAGGCATGAGGAGCAGCTCCGCTTTCCCTTTGCATTATTGCCCGTCCTCCGCTCCGGCGAGCAGCTGGCTACTGTTGGTGGTGGAAGTTGGAACCGCAGCCGGGTGATGGCGTGCGACCCGGGGCCGCAAGAACCGCCGCCGCCCGCGGCCGTTGGAGCAGGCCGGGAGCGGCGGCGCCGTCGCCTCCGTTCGTTGGTGCCGGGTGCTGCAGCAACTCGCCACGCGCGTGCCCAGGTCGCTGCAGTGGCCATGCTCCGACTCCGGCGACGAGCCCTGGCCGATGAGGAAGAACAAGCCGACGCCGTCCACCATGGCGTCGCGGCCGAGGTACGTTCTACTTGCGCCGCCTGAGCCCCTAGCTTCCTTGGTGATCTGTTCTGGAAATGCCTTGGAGATCTGCCTCCTTTGGTTTGGTTACCCCCCACACATGACATGACATGACATCCACCGCCGTAGCTGCTTCAGCTCTTACGCTTTGCCTAGCGGAGATCATGGTTTGAAGGGATTCATTCGATTTTTGACTCCGAGCAAGCATTTCCTTCGTTTCTTCTTCTTCTTGTCCCGCCACCCTTTAATTTGCTCAACAAAAAATCTCAACTTTCAGGGTCCAATTGAAGAAATGACCGGCCGTACCACTGTTCCGCCCCTCTCATCAGAGGTAGTAGGGAGCTTCAGCAAGGGCTCATCTGCCCCAGCAAGTGCCTCCAGGGTGCACGGCCCAGTAGTGGCGCGTGCAAGGCTTCAGCTGGCACAGGAAAACCTCTGCCTTTTTGCTCAGACACACTCAGCAAGGTGCGTTGGCCTGCTCCTTTCAAAGAATGCACAAACTGACTGTATTGCGCTTGAGATTGAACCAGTGAGCGCAAGCTGCGTCTGTGTGTCCTTAGTTAGCCTGCATTGACTGTATTGTGTTACTGTCTTCATATTCAGAGCTCAAGTTGTATCGCCGACAGACAACTCAACGGAACATCTTATGTCCTATCTGCAAGTAAGGGTTAATCACTGTACTCATCCATTGTCACATAGGCGTATCGGATCCGTAGGACTGACTGAATGCATCTTTCGGCCCGAAATCGTGACCATCTCTGTGTAGGATCCCAAGTCAGTAAGGCTCCTGGCTGAGAAAACCAGAGAGGTTTGGAAGGTGTCTTACCTGGACAGCATGGAGGAATGCGTTACTGCATTGGCAATGTTGCTTCTGGTGGTTCAAGAGAATATATCAGCACCAACGAAGAGATCGTGTTATAACTCAATTGCTGACGAGGCTCTTCAGGTAGCTATTTGCTCTTTCCATTTACTTGACACTAATGTGACCTGTGAATAATTGGTGCCATTTCATTTTTTTTATATAATATGTTTCCGCTTAATCCATGGGATTATGTTGCTGTGATGAGCAGTTTTGTGAATTGTGTTAGACTCCTGTTGGGTTTACATTTAATTATTGCCATTGTACTTCTGTTCATTTTCTGTTTCCTGTCACAGTTTCAGCTATTTTTAAATTTAGTACATGGAAGCAATTAGGGAAGGTTTATTAGCATTTTTCCGTTAAACGCTACTATGTGGTGACACTCGTTGCCCCTGCTCAGTGGACAAAGAATGAAATAACTTAAGTGGCCGGTTCGGATTTGGAGAACCGGCTATGTTGTTGTTGTTGTTGTTCGGATTTGGAGAACTTAAGTGGCCCCTGCTCCCGTGTTTTTTAATGTGCTACTCTGGGTACTAGGGAACTTGATTATTTGGTGTGTGTAGTTCCATGCCTAAACCTACTTCACTTTTTTTCAATAATTAGAGCCACCGATTTTTCTAAAATTGGTTATTGCAATAATACTTCGAGTGTGCTATGGTCAAGCCTTAGGGCTCAGCAGTATCTACAGGCAGGCTTATTCTGATTGACCTTTCTGTACATATTGGAGATATGAATGTGACAAATATGCTTCTGATGGGAAACACTGATGTCGATGAAGCTGATCCTGAACTAGACACAGAAACTTACTTGTGCTGCAGTGTTAGTTCAAGCACACAGGAGCCAAGGTTATCTCATTTGAAATTCTTCTTTATTAACCACTAAGTCATAATGTAGGTCTTGTTCCTCTTTCCACCTTTCTTTCTCAGGCTGTCTTCTGTCTTTCTGCAGGATTTTGTGGCTCCTGCTGAAGAATGGTGCTGGAAATTTCCAGGCGAAAATGCATGATCTTACACCAGCACAAAGCGCTGCAGACAAGCGCAGTTAAAAGGCTCTTCAGGTATCCTTTCATTATACCTTTCCAAGCACTAAACACTGTTGTGTATGTTGGTTAATTGGTTCCCTTCATGTTTTGTTCTATAATTCACTTCTGCTTTGTGCACAGGATTTTGTTGTTGGGAAGAACGTTTCTATGAGCTGTGTGAAACCCCTTTGGCGTTTTGGTGCTAATACAGAAGTTCTGAATTTACGGTGGGTAATACCTTGGTTTCTGAACAATGCTTCCATTTGATGGAATAATGCTATCAGGCTGTAATTCTTTGATTTGGAACAGAAAGTATGGGCCAATACTCATGACAGCAGTCCAGGACATGTGTTTCAATATAAACTCTGCAAGCATGGTACCATGTAAGATATTTTTCCCGCTCATTTCTTTTTAACCCATTTGATTTGCTCTACTCAGAAAGAGTTCACTTTAATGGATATAAACTAAATGTGGATATACATCAAAGTTCCTTTTTGACCGAATTATGTTTAAAATTTAGGGGACAACTCACTTCAAAATAGTCAAGTCTTGAAAAAGGACAGCTGCAACAGACTTTTGGATAATGAATCAGATGATTCTAAGGAGAGGTATGCCTGGTCTATATGTGATTGCATTTGCATGAAAAAGGACAGCTGCGATAGACTTTTTTTTTGTCATATGCATTCCAAACTGATATTTTGCTTGAATATTCTTGCAGCTGTACTGACTATATGAGTAAAATTACCACGGGCTGCCTCCCAACTTCAGTGAACCCTGGTAAGTCTTTATAAACTCCAAATTACTTTCGTCCAATGAAGTTAAAGTTAGTTTACTTGTATCACTTTCTCTATTGCTCTTTACTGGCAAAGTACCCTACTCACCTCATTACTGCTGAACTTGGACATGTGAAGAAAGCAGTACCCTACTCTAGAGCTTGAAAGAGAGGAGGGTGTGGTAATTGCAAAGGACTGCATGCTTGGGAAGAGACTGGATGTAGGCGCTGTTGATAGATTGCAAGCAGAACTGCAGAGTACTACCGTTTGTGCAGGAAATGGCGCTGCAACAGACAATGTTGTCCTGCCACTGCTCTCGCAACCAAAGTGTGGACCCTTGCCAGAGCCTTCTTCCTTTCACCTTATTGAATTCCAATCAGATCATCAGTCCCCAAGGTCTTCACATACCGACCATGTCAATGTTGCCTCTGCTCAAGATATTGACAGACAGCAGCTTGCTGCATGCAGCAAGAGCAATGCTCAGATCCAGAAAAATGATGAGTGCAGCAGGAGCAATATTGAAGGCAGATGGATGATGCTTCCAGAACCAGATGCCAGAAGGTTCCAATTTTCATTAGGCACTGTTCTGGGGAGATAATCTTAACAGTCAAGTTAGATGAACCTTCAGAACATATGATGCACTTGTATGAAAAGCAGACCAAAATGAAGCTTGTTCATCAATATTTCAAATATGGCAACTATAGGATTGACCCCAAGTGCAGTTTGTTATCTTATGGGATAGGACGTGATGCTATAGTTCATGCGTGTACCCGGCCGCTTGGCGGAATGTATATTCAACACTTTGACCTCAATATTACTGATGTGCGGTTCATTTCAGCTGTAGTTTTATTTTGGTGTTTTTGTTTCACTGATACGATTGTACATATTACAGGTATCCTACCTTGGAGGAATATTTTCGTGATAATGGAGATGCTCTTTTAATGGAGGTTACTCTCCCAGATGGAAAATTTTCATTAGAGATAACTGAGGAAGGTTGCAGAATTCTGTCTACGTGGTTAAGCTGTTTCATGTGGGCATTCTCCGAAGGCAAGAGCTGGGGTGGAAATTTCACACTAAAAGATTTCTATGTTCTTGGTAGCCATGTTCGGATTAGTAATCACACGGGTCCGAAAGGAGGCCATGGCTTGGGTTCAATGGGAAGGGACATAGAGCTGTTACTCGTGCACATAAAGAAATTCTTTTGCAGGAACAAAAGAAAACTGATTTCAGAATATCCACCTTTTCTGAAAAATCTTACTGATTTTCTACAAAAGCTGACGGTGATGCAAAGTATTGGAGTGCCTGATAAACTATTTATTGAGACTCATGTCTCTTGCACGACCTCTTTTAGCAGGGGAATGCTGTTATTTAAGTTGCACAAGAGATATCTGGGCTTAGCTGAAGATGAGAAGAAAAATTGGGATGCTGCAATAAATACTGCCGTGTTGCCCCATGGGTGGCACTCAAGTCTGTCTAAAATGATAGTATTTAAGGACATGTTCAACAAGACACCATATAGAGAATCTAACATTAGTGCCTTCACCCTAATGAGAGATATGGTGATGCATGCTCTTGATTGTGATGATGTAAGTTGAGTTTTAATTTTAACTAATATTTGAATGTTATGTTTTTTCTCCTTAAAATGTTCCAACATTTCAATTATGCTCTGGACATATATTTTGTTCAGTCATGCCCCCCAAGCAGTTTAACTCTTTTTCGGCTTCAAATGATCTGCTGTTGTATCATGCATAGTTTTTTAGTTTTGTTGTCTGTCTTTCAAGTGCATTTCTGAGCGAGGGACATGTATATATCTATCATCTTTTGGCCCAAAGACTAAAGCTTGTGTTTTAGGATAAGTTCTAGGTAGGACCGAAAGTGGACTTCCTTATCCAATTTTTTAGTAGGAAAGGTGAATAGGTTGTGACTTCATATGGCTTGAGTTACCTACCATTTCAGCTTTATGTTAGTTAAGAAAGATACATATGGCAGTGTAGTAGGTTCTTCTAAAGTTCATTTCCTCCGCTATCCCAACAGTATAACACTATAACTCAACTTGTGCGATAGCTCATTCAGTCCTGTATATGATAATTCCTCCTTTTGTTATAGAATGATATCACTTGGTCAATAGTTGTTAGTTCTGATGGCTTGAGTTAACAGCACATGCCCGCTTTATGTAAGTCAACTATTAGAAGGTCATTTGTTAAAATTAACAAAACAAACAGTTTGGAGCTTACTGGATGAATCAAAATAGTTTAGGCCTTTGGAGTTTAAAGTGTAACTCTAGTCTTTATTTTCATTCTGATTCATTTGTTTTATTCTATTCCACAAGCCAAAAATTATGGAGAAGTATCAAAACTCCGATAAACTTGCATTGATGATACCTGCTCACAGGCTGGATTTTCTTCCAAACATCATTGAGAATCTGATCAAGAGACAGATTGACATCAGTGCAGAGTATGGTTACATAAACATAACATCACCTTAACAAGCATAAGAATTATAAGTCTTAACAGCTTACATGTTACATCTTACTACATGCAGGTTGTCCGCAGCTAAGGTTCGGTGTTTTTGCGCGACATGCGCCCCCTCATATTAGGTATCCTCTCTGCTCTTTTTAATACATGTTGAATAAAGTTTGTGGCTTCCTGGATTGAATATACTATATTTATAATTACTAAATCATATATTTAGATAAAGCACGACCTTATTTGAAGAACAGATGTAATCACAATATTGTGAGCACAAATATGGACCAATTTTAGGGAGTTTCGGGAGACCTGTTAGCTTAATCTCTCCCAAACACAACATTTCTTGTACATGGTGTAATATTTTGTAGTGGTTCTTCTTAATTGTCAGACCTATTGGTGGGTTTGGTTAAAAATGGATTAAACGGGTTAGGTTTTCACATATTAGCTGGCTTTTTCATGGGTGGAACAGAATAAGGAACCTATAAGCTTGTGTTAGTGTCAGAAAAATCAATTCAAACAGTTCACCCCATGCGTGGGTGGAGCTTGGGCCTGCATAGGAATGATTACTTGTATTCTGCAGCCGAATAAAACCATAGATAATGCCAAGATGAACCTGATTGTTCCTTTTATAGTTGATGGATGACATATTCACAAAAGAGAATGAATGACTTGCCATGAAGTTTATCGTAATAGACTGTTTTGTCACAATTAAACTTTTTTTTTTGTGGGTATTGTCACAATTAAACTTGATGGATCAATTACGGCAAAATCACTAATTGCATTGTATAAAATTAAAGTACTGCTGCTCTATGGGCTTGGTTTATATGCGATTCACGAGCAATGTACAGCTGATGCTGCATGCCCTTCTCTGTATGACTGCCCTTTCCACACGGGCATGCCCTCTTGATGAAGGTGCAAGGGCATACCATTATCTCAATGTCCCTGCAGTATTGCTCCTATTTCCTATCTCCCTTACAGGGGCGAAGCTATGTTGTGTTTGCCTGGTGCACATGCACCAGGGAAAGAATTTATTTTACCACTAGTCACACTCATATTTACCATATACTGTCGTATGCTCCTTAAGCGGTGCACCACTATAATTTTGGAGCTAGCTTCGCCCCTGCTCCCTTACCCTCCATGGCCCCATTGTCATTAGCTTATTTCAGGTGGACAGTGATATGGGTGGTAAGGTGCTTATTTAGCATAAAAGTTGCTTCCTTAACCTCATTCTTTCTGGACTTGAGTTGCATAAAACGAGTTTATCTAAGTGGAACCAAAGATAGTTTCTTTGTGCAACTTGATATAGCATGTCATTAAATTAATAGAAGAACAAAAAAAGTACAACTAGGTCCAGAAACAACAACAGAAGGCACACAGTGAAAAGTTGCTACCTGAACAGCCCTACTGACAACAAACACCACAACACCAATATTCGTATGTTCCACTCCCTGACGCATGGCAAGCATTGTGATTTGTATGCTGGCATACCGCCAGTCAATAAGGATCATGCCATTACCAGGCCTGAGCCTTTTATTTCTTGTCCGAAGGAAAGCCAGGTAGCAAAGAAGATGTTATATTGAAACAATGAGACCCAACCTTGGATGGATTAGGTATTTTTTCATTAAAAAGTAATAGGCGCCCAAGTTCAAATTGAAGAGGACTTGAACCTAGATGGTGAGAGTGTGTACACCTTATCTCAGATGTTAAGAAGGGGTTAATTTGACCTAGGGTTCTCTCCTCTTGTATAAAGGTGGCTGAACCTGAGTTGAACAGGAGGGTCTTCATACTTATTTAGCACCAAAATGTCCTGCAAAGTTTGTTCCTTAGATGCTCTTCACCTGTGTGTTCCCCTTGTGTATCTTCAGTTGAGTGCTAGCCATGTATTCATTCATTTCTTATCTAGAGATTGTGAAGTTGTTTGGTTGATGGATTTTATAGAGTATACAGGTGCTTTTGGGGTTAGATCATCGTGCAAAAATATGTATTTGTACATTGCGATCATTTGTTAGTATTTGTTCTCCCTTTTCTAGTAATAATTGAATGTAGGATTGCTGTTGGTGGTGCATCTGGATTTACCATGTATTTCCATGCTTGCAAGAACCAAAATGAAATGCCACTTTTCTTATTTCACTAGTGTAGGACATGAAGCTGACTTGGCAACCCGAACCTGCATGAACAATGTTTGGCAAGATTGTTACCTATATGATAATGTTTTGAATATTTACATGAAGAGTCTCTATCATCACTCAACCTAGCCTAAGATGTTTCAGTTCCATCTAGAATATCTGATGCTGTTATGATTTTCACACGGCCACTTTGTTTCTGTCAGTGCAGCAAGATCTGAAGACAGCGATGCATTGGCTCTGCCCATGGAGGTCCAGAGACCATCTTTGTTCTATCTGTGATTGATGCAATGCGTCCTGCTGTGCAAGCAACATGTAGCATACTTATTTTATTCAGAACGGGTGTAATCTTTGACCATCTTGTATGCTACGTTTCTAGATGAACTGTAACCTATTTATCTCCAAAACGGATGTACTTTTAAACTAACTCTGTATGCTAGTTCCGACTTCCGACTTCCGACATTGATGTTATGCAATCTCCCTATTCTGGTTGGTATTGCTCATGTCTGCTTACAAGAAACAAAACAAGGAATTTGATGAAACTTCTGATAAGTTGTGTGTATTTATGCCTCTAGTAGGTACATTAGTTTGGAAAACATAGAAGAATTACACTCTGTCCCCTGGTATGATATTCCTCTAATCCTCAAACATAGAAAATTACAGTCAATTGAAAGGGAAAATGCACCAATTTGAACTGTCGTTGGTCCGAATTTGAACAGAGCCATAAGAATTTGCGTTGAATACGAATACGTCTCCGTCTCGAAGCAAAGGATACGATGGTAATTTTGGACAGGAATATAGCTGAAGCGGCGGATAGGATACGGTGGGTTGCCTCCGTCCTCTTTGCTGTTGGAATAAACCACGCCGTAGTGTGGCTGTGGCGTGTCTGTGTCGCGCGCGTGTGGCGTGCGTTGAGTCGGCGTCGCGTTCGTCGCGGGTGCACGGGCGTTCTTGACGCATAGGTGGTTAGGATTCGTGTCAGTCGAGTCGTGTAGGTTCAGGGTGTCCGTGGCGTCGTGTTGGTGCACGAGTTCGAGCTCGGGGCAGCGCCATGGATTGGATCGGGGTCGGAGCGCGTCGCGGGCGCGTTCCAGGCTGAGCACGGCGTGTTGGCGCGTGTGGGCCTGCAAGGGGGATCAGGCCGTTGTGGGATGGCGGCTGGAGCTTGGCTGGCGAACCAGAGGGGCCGGATGGCGCGGACGAGTTCGTTGCTCGACGTGTGGAGGAGTCCGGGTCTCCAGGGAGTGCGTGCGTGCGCCGGGTTCGCCATGAACGTGTGTGCGTGGGCGCCGAGCTCGCCGGGGTGCGTGTGTGCGCGTCGGCCTACAAATGGTCGTGTAATCCTTGTGTGTGACCTTGAGTCGAGTCCTTGAGTTCAATAGAGATCGCCAACATACAGGCTGTACGGCGGCCGGGGCGTTCATCTCAGTTCTGTGTGCGTGCACTGTTCATCTTCCACCTCCGTCCGGCGCGAGTGAAAGTGAGAACTGAGGGCTCAATTCCAACAATTGGTATCAAGAGCTTCGTTTGCGATCCTCCATGGTGGATGATGGCGGCAAGACTCCCCCGGGCTCTCCCAAGAAGCCGTCCGGCGGCAAGGGAGGTGACGGCGCTGGCGGCAGCGGCAAGGGGGAGGTCGTGCGCGTGGTCCGGGAGGTCGGCGGGGCGCAGTGAGCTGGCCCATGCTCACGAAGACCAACTACACGCAGTGGGCGCTGGTCATGAAGGTGAAGCTGAAGGCGCGCAACCTGTGGAGCGCGATCGAGCCCGGTGGAGTGACTGTGCAGGAGGACTGCATGGCGCTCGACGCCATCACAAGTGCGGTGCCAACGGAGATGGTGGCTTCACTGGCGGCCAAGGATTCCGCGCTGGAGGCATGGAACGTGGTGAGGACCCGGTGCGTCGGCAGTGATCAAGTGCAGAAGACGGAGGCGCAGCGTCTTCTTCGACAATTCGAGAACGTGCAGTTCAACGACGGCGAGGGCGTCGACGACTTCACGTTGCGGCTTCAGAACATAGTTGCTGCGTTGGAGACGGTGGGGGAGACGATTCCTCCCCGGAGGGTGGTGGAGAAGCTTCTGCGCGTCGTCCCCAAGTCTCTCCGGCAGGTGGCCGTCGCGATCCAGGTGACGGCGGACCTCGCCACACTCACGCTGGAGGATGCCAGCGGGCGACTGCGTGCGGCGCAGGAGGTAGAAGCCGAGGATGACGAGGTGGTGACGGGGCGCGCCGACGACAAGCTCTACCTCGCCATGGACCAGTGGGACGCGCGGCGTCGCGACAAGAAGACGGGCCGTAGCGGCGGCCGGGACGAGTCGAGCGACGACGACGACGATGGCGTGAGCAGCGTGCGTTCGGGCGCAAGCGGACGTCGTTGGAGCTCCGGCAAGGGGCGGTGCTTCAACTGTGGCGTTCGCGGCCACTTCTCCAGGGAGTGCCCCAAGCCAAGGAAGGAGGAGGCGCTGTTCGCCGGCGCCGACGACGAGCCGACGCTCCTGTAGGGCAGGAGGTGCGGCGGGGTCGTGGTTTAGGGGGAGTTTGTTGGAATAAACCACACCGTAGTGTGGCTGTGGCGTGTCTGTGTCGCGCGCGTGTGGCGTGCGCGTCGCGTGTGGCGTGCGTTGAGTCGGCGTCGCGTTCGTCGCGGGTGCACGGGCGTTCTTGACGCATAGGTGGTTAGGATTCGTGTCAGTCGAGTTGTGTAGGTTCAGGGTGTCCGTGGCGTCGTGTTGGTGCACGAGTTCGAGCTCGGGGCAGCGCCATGGATTGGATCGGGGTCGGAGCGCGTCGCGGGCGCGTTCCAGGCTGAGCACGGCGTGTTGGCGCGTGTGGGCCTGCAGGGGGGATCAGGCCGTTGTGGGATGGCGGCTGGAGCTTGGCTGGCGAACCAGAGGGGCCGGATGGCGCGGACGAGTTCGTTGCTCGACGTGTGGAGGAGTCCGGGTCTCCAGGAAGTGCGTGCGTGCGCCGGGTTCGCCATGAACGTGTGTGCGTGGGCGCCGAGCTCGCCGGGGTGCGTGTGTGCGCGTCGGCCTACAAATGGTCGTGTAATCCTTGTGTGTGACCTTGAGTCGAGTCCTTGAGTTCAATAGAGATCGCCAACATACAGGCTGTACGGCGGCCGGGGCGTTCATCTCAGTTCTGTGTGCGTGCACTGTTCATCTTCCACCTCCGTCCGGCGCGAGTGAAAGTGAGAACTGAGGGCTCAATTCCAACATTTGCGTCCCCCACTTTCCTCACCCCCTTCGTTCCCCACAACCGCCGCCGCTGGCGGCGAGCGGAACCCTAGATCCCAACTCCATGGATCTGTTCCCGGCGGCTCGCGCCCGCTGCCCCCCTGGCTAATCCTCGACCGCTTCATCCACCGCAGTGACCGGGACGTGTACGACGAAGCGGACGGCACGGCGTCCAAGATCTGCTACACCTGCACCGGCAGGCCCATCCGCGCCTCCCTCCGGATCGCCGACTCTCCCGCGGTGTCCCGCCTGTACCTCGACTGGCCGAGCTGGCCGGAGTTCGGAGGCCGCCTGCGGGAGCCACACGTGATCGCCGCCCACCACCACGCCATCCTCTTCAGGGCGATCGTGCCCCTGGAGGATCCGATATGCTGCAAGAAAGTCTGCAGCTTCCCCGTCGACCTGTTCGTCTACTCGGCCTTCTCGTCGCCGCCGTCGCTCCATCGGCTTCGCACTTGTTTCACCGGTGGCGTCAACACCCCTGATGAAGACATTTACTTCAAGCCGCACCGGCGCCAGCAGCAGAGAACCATGGTGGAGGAAGAGATTGGCCTCCTGTGCCACGGCAGCGAAGGCGGGTTCATGGTCGTGGATTTCACCAACTTCGGCCTGGAGAGCGAGCTATGCCTGCTGCACCCCCGTGCTCTTCCTGCTGCTGCCTCGCACGAGAACACTCAAGAAGCGGACTGGATGATTAAGAAGGTGCAGTTACCCAAGGGCCCCAGTGTTGGCCGTTGGATCACTGATGCCATCATCCCCCTCCGTGGGCGCTTCTTGTGCTGGGTTGACAATTACCAGGGCATACTTCTTGTTGACGTCCTCCGTGCCAGCAACAGAGGCACCAAAGATCGGCTGCTCCGTTACATCTCGCTGCCTGACGAAGCTTTGCAATCTGACCGCCCAGATCTCGATGGAGACTGCCCTGACTCAGATCGGTGTGTCTGCGTCACTGTTGACGGCATGCTCAAGCTCGTCTGCATCACCACCCCTAAAGGCCGAGCGCGATCTCGTTTCACAATAAGGTCATGGACAATGCCTGATTTCTACGGAAGTGGGCAATGGCGCAGAGGTCACACCATGGAGGCAGAAGAGTTCTGGGGTCTTTACAATGGCCAGAGCCTTCCGCAGGTGAATCCTATGTATCCTTTGGTTAGCTTGGTAGATCCAGATGAATTCTGCTTCCTCTTGGAGGAGGACCATGAAACTTACTGGATAATTGAAGTCAACATGGGGAACAAGATGCTCAAGTCAACCGCCATCTATATCAATGAAGAGGAAGAAGGGTGCACCACTGACAGCGCAGTCAGGGCTCGCAGGATCGTCTTTGATGGACACTCCTTCATCCCTAGCGGACTCTCCAATTACCTGGGCGCGGATGCCATCAAAAGGTAACTTTACATCTTCTTTACTTGTGCCATTTGCACTTCCAGTCTTTAAACTACTTTTACTAAATTACTCAATTTATCGTGCTTAGCAGCGTCTAGTGCATTTTTTTGTACATTTTGAAGCATGAAGCGGACACCATGGGGATGTAGGTGATTAGCATATTGAAACATAGCAAATCTTCCTTTTTGGTTGAGTTAAATGAATGGCCAACCTATATCTGGACAGTATATGTAGTTTGATGGGTTTCCTAGTCATTCTTCTAAATAGCTATTCAACTGTTTCTTGGTATTGTACATTGTATGTATGTACTCTAGGATTGAATGTTACCCCTCAAGTAATTTTTATCCCATCAATCTTATCTGGAGTAAATTTAGACAGGCAGACCATCATCTAGTGGCAAATTGTTGTGATTTGGCAACACATGATATTAACTAATCAATGTTTTAGGTCCTACTTTAATCCTTCATACTCTTTATGCTGGAAAGAAACCATTCTTGCTTTCTTTAGCCCGTGCATTTTGTCATCAAGGATTTTATAACCTTCAGTTGCAAACTTGTGATGACATAGGAAACACAAGGTAAATATTGCAACACATAAAGAAGCTTGATTTTATGAAGTTGTCAACTGGGCCAGCTGACTGAAGGCTGAGGGAAATGAATTGAATTTCTAAAACTTCGCCCTAGAACTTGTACGGACACTTTTAGGGTTAGGAAAGTGGAACATCTATTCTACGTGCCACCCTCAGTGTGTAGAAATTCCATTGAGTGGTATATAGAGTGGGCGTCATATTCTTTCATACACAAGTTGTTAATACAATCTTAGTTTCTGGGAAATTTTGCTAACTTCGTGATTAGGTTTTCGCTCAACGCATTGATGACGTTGATTTTTACTGCTGGTCACTCTCAGTGTGTGTAAACTTGCTGAGGACATAATTTAGTGTAATTTTTTTTGGCAAATTATCAAAAAACAATGATCTTTGCCAAAAGACATTAGATTGTGCCCCAGAAAATATTCACACATTTGGGAGTCTGCGGCAGCAAAAATCAACTTTTTTATGTCTTTGATCAAAAAATCGCTAAGCTGTAGTATTTTGTGGCAAAATTTGCCTAGTTTTTTTAATATCTATACAGGTGAATCATAAAAGACTCTGATTTAAGACAGCATTATATGATTTGGATAACCTGGCAGTAACATTTATACTTGTATGTCCGAAGTGAAAAACAATTTTTAGACTCATGCTAGACTACTTTGAAAATTTATTGTTTTACCAGTTGGATGCTGCTCTTAGATTGTTGAAACACTCCCATATCATCATTAAGCAGTTTGAGTGTACCTGGTATACTTATGCGGTATGCCCCCCTGCTAAGTTAGAATTATGTTGTCTAAACCTATGTGATAAATTATGCCGAACTATTTTCTTCTGCGGTGAATAATCGAACCACATAATCATGCATGTCCACCGAGCTAATAGAAGGCAGCTGAATCAGATCTCTATCTGATTAACCCACAAGAACCTAGCAGGCAGCCATCTCGGAGAGATGCATCCCGTTATATATTATTGTCGCTGTGAATTAATGAACTAGTGCTTGTTGTCTACCTTTTCTTTTTCATGCGATTGGGAACTAGTTGCATTGCAGGATTTGCCTTGTGACATTTCTTCTTTTTGTGCAGCCGGGAACTAAGTGAAATGATGCAGAAGGCAAAGCAGTGCAGGGTGGCGCAAAAGAAGATTCAGTTGGAAGTGGAGCAAGCACAATCGAAGGAGCATGTTGCTGAATCAAAGTCAGCCAAATGCCGTGCTTGAGCATGGGTTGGTGGTGGCAGTGGAGGAAGCGATCTGCCGCCCGACTGATTGAAGACGCAAACTATTGCCTTATAATTATTTGAGTAGTGTATTATTGCCACTTGTTTGGTGTAATCGACTTTGAACACCTCCACAGGCCACAACCCATAGTGGTGGTGCTTGCCGTTTAAGAACTAAGTACTAATTTATTAGCTGAAGCATGTGAGAGAGCAGTTGTCTATGGCTGTCTTCCACGTTCATTCTCCATGGAGATTTTCTGGAGGCTATGATGCATCTTTATATGTAATATGCGAATGCATTACCCATCTGAAGTGATCAATAGATTAATGCGGTTTCAATTTTGAATTATGGAAGAGCACATCATGGAATGTACAGAAGGCTCAGTTTTGAAGCGATTGACAAGCAAGTGCCTCTATTGTTGTCAAACTTGCATATCGGTTCCTCCATTAGTCTTCAAGGTTTAGGACAAAACCACGTATGCTGTATAAATTTAGAAACACGGGCATAAACGACGTTCAGAACAAACAGGAATATGGGGCACGTTCAGAACAACCACACCAAGTTCAGAACGAACACAATATGGGGCAAGTAGGGGGATTGACCTCATAAACGACGAACAGAACCACACCAGTCGTGTCTTCTATAAAGAAACAAGAAAGGGTGATTTGCGCCGAAATCCACAGGCATTCTATATAAAACAAAGCAAGATCCTTACAGCAGTTGCAGCTGTGGCGTGGTGATCATCACTACTTTCTGATCTCCTCACTCTGCTTAGGATGATGGATTGATTGATGGTTGATGGAGCAAATAAGACACTGGAGTAAGGTTTTTCAGCTTCTAATAATTGGATTAAGTTTCAAAAAGCTTGTAATTGGATGGTCAAAGACTCACGGCACAAGCCAACAAAACCTGATTGTTTCAAACGGCCCTTTGCCTTGTCTTTCCCTGCTTCCTTTTCACTTTGGCAAAGAAAAGAGTGCTACAAAGCTGGGACCAAAGCTGTGCGCTTGTGCCTTGCCCAAACCGGCAAAAAGCACAAGCTAACAAAAATTACCAGCTGTAGGGTAGGGGCTAGGAAGGGCCAGTGGGCCACTAAGCTGTGCCAGAGGGATCGATTTCTTTGGATGCCCTGGCATTCCTTCCCAACTTCCCCCTCACAAAAATTTCTTCCTAACTTTAATTTTGACAAGATACAGCTTGCAAGGCCAGTCTTAGTGAGAAATTTCATAATGGTGTTTAAGAGTGCAAAAGATCATTAGAGGCTCCACTCCTCCCTCCACATTCTCTACACCAGATGAGCAGGAGGCCATCTGCACTCGGGGGGGCGTTGCAGGTTGACACACAAGATTCCCCCACCATGGCTCCAAGCTGAAGGCAGGTTAGGAACAAGATGGATACTTACTGATCGTGATGCGCCAAATGTTAGCACCTGCCTTTACATGGTAACTTTTTTTTATTTGAAAAGAGAGTTTTTTTTTAAAAAAAAGAGAGAGCTCCGGTACACACAAGACAACCGGCCGCTCGTGACTTGCCCAGGCCGGTTGGCGAGGTGGCAACGCAGGAGTGGGGAGCTGGCAGCTTTGGCACAGACAGAGAGGAGGAAGAGAGAGGAGAGACCAGCAGCAGAAACAAAGGGACACCCTTTCCTCTCCTCCAGTCCCTTGGTTCTCAGCAAGGAGAGGGTTTTGGGTTCAAGGCGAAAGAGAGGAGATGAATCGAATGGGAGAGGCGAGGGGGCCGCCGCCGTGGCCGTCGTACGCGGCGGCGGTCGTGGGAGCACTGGAGCAGCCCCGTCGCCGCATTCTTGACGCGCCGCTCCGCGCACCTCGGCGTCGCCGTCGACTTCTTGGCGCCGCCCGCGGCCTGGTGGTAGCGCGGCGCCCTCGTCTCCGTCGCCGTCGCCTTCCTGGCGCCGCCCGCGGCGTGGTGGTGGTGGTGCGTCGCCGTCGCCTTCTTGGCGCTGCCCGTGGCACGGTCATGGTTGTAAGGCGCCGCCGTCGCCTTCCTGCCCAGCGCGGCGCGCTGGCCAATGGAGACAAACAAGGCCATGCCGTCGCCGGACGGCCGGAACATACCCTCGCCGAGGTACGTACGTTTCACCTGCACCACTATTGGCTTTCGTACACGCGCGTGCGCCGGGTGATGCATATACACGTGTGCTTCCATCAGTCGTTCCTGTTGCGGATGGATATGTACAGGTTGCGCGAGGATCTTTGTTTTGTTTGTCCTGGGATTCTTGATCTGGATTTGAGGGGGTTTTATCAGGGTTTCATGCGATTGATTCCTCCATGGCCGCCTCGGGTTTTGATTTTGCCGCTACGGTTCAATGCCCTTCTGAGTTCAGATGCGCTTTGGTTGGTTTTAGCCATTTCATTGGGAAATTAGGCCATTGATCCCCCGACTTTGTTTCTGCGTTCTGGGCTTTCAAACGAGTGGTTCGATGTGACTTCAAGGTTCTGAGCAAAATTACCTTTTTTTCCACCTTCTTCCTCATCTTCCAGGAGATGTCCACGAGGCTGTATCAGCTTCCCTGCAGCAGGGTGCATGACACAACAGAGCATGCAAGGTGTGTGTCAATGTCCTCAATTGCTAATGATGCTTGATTCGATTGCAATTCATTTGTGTTTCCAGCAATGACTGAAATCTTCTTGATCCATCCATTTTCATTTATCAGGGTTCAAATTAAATGGCCACTCGACAACTCAATTGAGGATCTTGCATTTTATCTGCATGTATGGGGTTTTAAAACTCATCTGTTGTCTCATAGTTTGTCCATTTAGTTAAATTCATCTTTCAACTCACAATGTATACCTTCTGTACGTGTCTAGGATCCAAGGACAGTGAAGTTACTCGCGGAGAAAGCTAAAAATATGTGGCATGAGGCTTATGGAGATGCCATGGAGATATTGCCAATGCTATTTCTGGTGATTGAAGAGAAGGCGTCACCACCAGCAAGCGCAATTGTAGAGGGCACAAAGAGATCAATTTACAACTCAATTGTGGATGAGGCTTTATCTGTGTTTGCGGTGGCACCATGGAGGGACCATAACACTCTACTTAATGCTGCCATGGTGCCCATGTTTCTATTGTTATACTCATCAATTGTTCAGCTATTTACAGTTCTGTTTAATGGAAATAAGGCATATTTTGCTTTGATTTTTTCATGTATGCAATGTGCCTTTCATGTCTTCCCTCTTTTTAAGAAAGAACAATCATGGTTCTATGGATCGATATCTTTTTCTTAGGTTGGAAACATGAAAATCATACTGATGCTTCCAAGGGAGGATGTTGATGTCAACAAAGCTGACGCTATAGAGAACATATCAATTGACTGGTTCCTCAGCGTTACCTAAAGCACAAAGGAGCCAAGGTGCTCTCGCCTGAAACTCTTTTCATTTACCATTGACATTGTAACACACTTATTTCTATATTTTTCTTACCTGCCATCTATAATTCTGCAGGACTGTGTGGCTCCTTCTGAAGAACAATGCAAGAATTTTCCTGTGGAAGACACATGGCCTTATTCCAGTAAACAGCACTGTGGATGAGCACATGTACATGATTCTTCAGTATGATAAATTTTGCGAGCACAGTCATTTGCAGAAGCAAGCATACATGACTAAAATTTCCATTGAGTGCCTCTCATCTTCTTGTAACTCAGGTAAATCATCATAAACTCTGAACTACTTGTGCCCAACAAATTTAAAATTAATCACTTGTAACACTTCCTTTGTTATTCATCACTACAGTGAGTCTCAACAAAATGCTGCCCCAAGGCTTTGCCTTTCTAGAGCTTGAAAGCGTGGAGAGCATGGTAATTGAAAAGGATCACATGCTTGGGAAGAGAGTGGATGTAAATGATGCTATTCCTAGAGCTTCATTGCCTGCGGAACTCTAGAGAAGTGATTTCCAAGCAGCTTTCCTAATGGAGCTAAGGGACTCGGACCATTTCCTCCTTGGCATCTGCAGGATGTGTGTAGTTACTGCAGGAAATGGCGCTGCAGCAGACAATTCCCTTCTGCCAGAGCCCTCCTTTCGGCTTTCTGAACTCTCTTCAAGGTCCTCACTTACCACCAATGTCACTGTTGACTCTCCTCAAGATATTGATAGGCAGCAGCTTGATGCATGTAGCAAGAGTGATATTCAGATACAGCACAATGATGAGTGTAGCAGGAGGGATACTGAAAGTCAGATGGTCGAAGCTTCCAGAACCAGATGCAAGATGGTTCCAATCTTCATAAAACACTGTTCTGGGGAGGTTGTCTTGACAGTCAATTTAGATGAGCCTTCAGAACATATGATGCATTTGTTTGAGAAGAAGACCAAAATGAAGCTTGGACAACAATATTTCAGATACGGAAACCATCAGATTGACCCCAAATGCAGTTTGCTATCTTATGGGGTAGGGTGTAATGCTGCAGTCGATGCGTGTTCCCGTCTGCTGGGTGGAAAGTAAGTTCAATTGCCAATACTTTTTTTTCTTTTCTCGAATATGCAGGATAATTGCCAATACTTTGTTTTAATAGTACATATATATGTGTCATTGCAGCTATTGTTTTATTTTTTTTTGTTTGTGTTTCATTGATAGTTAAATCATATACATTCCAGGACTACTACCCTTGGTGAATATTGCGCTGAAAATAAAGGCAAGTTTTTAAGGAGAGTTCCTCGCCCAGATGGTAAGGAATCTGTAGATACGGAGAAGAAAGGCTGTAGGATCCTTTCGTCATGGTTGAAATGCTTCACCAAGACATTTGCTAAGGTCAAGAGCTGGGCAGGCCAGTTTTCACTAGAATATTTCAAGGTTGTCAATGGACATGTTAAGATTTTAATCATTGCTAGATTCAACCTTGATTCCAATAACCTAAAAGCTGATTTGACACAGTTGGTTTGTCTGATAAGGCCTATCTTCTCCTTGGACACAGAGTACCCACCCTATTTAGAGAATCTAATTGTATATCTAGAAACACGCACTTATCCAACATTAGTGAGAACGGAAAGACTATATATTGAGACACATATGTCATGCATTGAGTCCTTTGACAGGGGTATGTTGCTAGTGCTCTTAAGAAAGAAGTACAAAAGCTTGTGTAAGGCTGAGAAACGGAGATGGAAACAGATAATATTGGATGCTGAATTGCCTGGCAATACTGATTATTGCAGTCGCCTCTCAAGACTGGCAGTGTTTAAGGATATAATTGCTAAGGCTGAGAGTACGGGAAAAAAATACAAAAACAAGAAAAATAGCATCTTCAGTCTAATGCGGGATGAGTTCACTTATGGCACACGCTTTGTAAGTTTCTTTCTCATTTTAATTTATTTCGCATGATTAAATTTAGCATGTTTGATCTGATACTTTGATAGAAGTTAACCTATCTTAGAAAAATCTGTCCATATTTTAGCCAAAAGTGTTGATGGGTACAGTAAAACTGGAGATGCCTTTTCCTCATAAAAAAAAACTCCTGATCTACTTCTCTATCTTGTCATTTGTGGAATGTGTACGTTGGCCAAATGAGCTCAAATACACACAGTAGTATAGCTGAATAATCAAAATCCTTAAATACAACTGCGTTTTGCTCTCTTCTCCGCATTCTCCGCTCAGAAATGGACACGTGTTGATGAACAGTGGATTTTGGACGTTTTGCAAAATAGTTCTCCATCTTTCACATAATAAACCCGCAATCCAGCAAGTCCAAAACGTCTAGTAAACACATTCAAGATTTTTCGTATAGACCCTTGGTTTAACCTTTATTTCAACGCAAAGAAGAGAAAATCCAAGAATCATTTCATTTTTGCAAAAAAACTCCCCGCGAGGCGTTTTTTCGAAAACCCCCTCCCACCGAACCCTACCTCCCCTTAGTCCATCTCTCTCCTTCGCTCCTCCCCACCGCCGCCGCCCTCCTTGCTCTCCTCCGCCACCCCTGGCCCCTGTCGGACCACGCCGCTATGGCCGGAGCCGCCCGCGCTGGTCCCTTGACGTGCCGGATCCGGGCCGGCCGGAATGCGCAGCTGTGAGTCGTGGTTGGCAGCGCGAGAAGGGGACAGGGCAACGGCCACAAGGGCTGGCCTCGGCGCAAGGTGACCGCGGCGGCGTGCGGCCAGTGGGGCCAGGGTGTCTACGGTCGCCAAAACCTGCACGGGGCCGCCGGACTGGATCCGGCCGGCGCGGGCTGGCGGCGTCAGGACGGCCGAAGCGTGTCCGGCGGAGGCGCAGGCAAGCGGCGCTCGCTGTAGCCTCTTCTCCCACAAGGACGTCGCCGCCCCCTACCCTAATCCACCCGCGCCTCCGCCGTAACGACGTCCCTAAGGCCCATCCATGATCGGCCCCGTCCCGGTCACCACCCGTACCGGATCCACAGCCTCCTAAAGCTTGCGAACCGCCTAAGACTGAGCTGCTGCTCTTGGACGTCCTGCAGCCCGAGGCCGACTCCAGCATCTCCTTGCTCGGGTCGTCGGAGAAGCCAAACGTCACCTATAACGTGAGTTTCTTCTCTAATTTGTTAGATCCCCATGTTAATTTGACTTTTTATGGATCTGATGCTACTTTTGTTGCCCAAATCCTAGATGAGGAGTTAGTTAATTCACCAGGTTGGGCATTAAACAAGATTTTGTCAATGTACCAATTGGAGTCGTGGAGTTGGGAAAATTACAGGAGGATTCTGTTTCCATTAGCACCATCAATGAGTTCTCCTAAATTCGTTTTAAGGCTGTGTGCCACATCAGATGATGGACCTGCGCTTCCATTACTAGGTGAATCTCTATATTCTTCTCAGGTCTGTAATATAAAGAGCAGATTATGCAATATGTCCAACTAACAAATGATTAGCATTTATGCAGGAATTTTTGACAAGCAGCTGAAACACAAACTGAAGATCGCTGATCTATCTGTAAGCACTGTCTCTTTATCTTACTCTGTTTTGTGAATGTTTGGTACAATGAATATTAGTGCCCGGACATCTGTGCTGATGTACGTGTGAGCAGTTCTTGATGCAGGCCTGACAAGGTATGGAATAAGTAATACGGTCCCTGATCACTGCTTTACTTTTTTTTCAAAAGAACTCTATTCATTGCTCATTTGTTCGTTGTTCCAAAATTAGTAGTTTCTTCTAGCAAGGTAGATTCTTACTCTTTAAATTAGGACTCAAAACTTTGATGTGTCCAACCAGCTCTCACCTTGCTACAAGATGCATATCACTGTTCCTCTGCTCTTCGATTTAGCTACACGTGGTCTTTTACAGTATGCTCTGAATATGTGCTCAGTTTGTATAAGAGGTGGTTAGGAGCTCTTCCATTTCTCGAGTATTGGAGTACTGGAGCTCTTCCATTTCTCGAGTACTGGAGTGCTTCCATTTCTCGAGTCCACATTGCAGATGGCAAATGGAGTTGATATCAGTGTTTGATGGTCATTTTATGAGTCTTTTCGCTTTCTTAGTCTTTGTGCCGAACAATTGTTGTTGTTGTTGTTGTTGTTGTTGTATTGCTTCATGGAGCAGTGCGAGGAGTCCGGCATTACAATCTTATAAAAAGTCAGTTTCTTGGTAGCCTTTTAATTGGTTCAGTAATATGCCTGTCATATTCACATGCATATGAGCTGGCATATGGTAGTCTTCTGATTGTTCAGTACATGTTGGAACATATAAGTTTGCCTCTGGTAGCCTTTTAATTGATTCAGTAATACGCCTTTCAGAATCATATGCTTATGAGTTGTCTTATGTTAATCTTTTGATTGTTCAGTACATGAGGATAGATAAAGTTTCCCTCTGGTAGCTTTTAAATTAGTTCAGCAATATGCCTGTCAGATGCATATGCTTATGAGCTATCTTATGGTAGTCTTTTGATTGCTCAATACATGTTGGGACAGTTCAAGTTTGCCTTTGGTAGTTTGACGTTTTAAAACAAATATAGTTTATCTCCTGCATTTAAATTATTGGTGTGTGGTTTAGTATCCTTTTGTGGGGTTTGTGTGGTATAATAAGTGCTTTGTGGTGCTCCTGTTGGGAGTCTGCTAACAGTGTGTGTTTTTGGCTTCCTTGGTTCTTTGCCTAGCTAGGTTGTTGCTGAAGGAGATTGCACCAGGGGATTGCAAGTAAAGGTTAGATTCAGTTTCCATGTGCGCATTTAATAATCAAAGTTCTGCAAAGAAGTAACACCTGCTATTATTGGAATGACAGACAAAATAAGGGACATGCCTGCCTGTCAATGAAACAGCCGCACTTGCAAAAGTCACCAGTAACTCCGCATGGCAGCGATGACATCAATACGCTTAAGTTAAGATTTGATCCCATAGATGTCACTGTGTCGATTACTCCATGTGGTAGTTTTGGTTCAAATTAGCTACCGGGAGTTCACATGAACTTTGAACTTTGATACATATCATGTTGCATTTGCTATTCTCACAAAGAATTCATATGTTCTGGTTCAAATAAGCGAGCGGTTATTAAGTTTCTTTTTGGCTTTTGATTTGTTACGCTGGTTTGATGGTTTTTGTCCATTATTCTATAAATAAATGCTGGTGTAGTTTATGTGCTGTCAAAAGGCGTGGATGTTTTAGTGGTATTGTGCTATTTATGCAGTAATACTTGGAGTTCAATTTGATAGGGCGCGCAAAGCGCGCCGAATGTTCTAGTCTCCCTTAATGTCGCTGCTATAAACAAATATTCTCCTTTTTCTTAATTTCCTCCTGTGAATCGCCTCAATATCTTCTGTTTGTTGGGTTTTTTTCTTGTTTCAGGACAAGTCTGTTACGCCTTGGAAAGAGAATTTCAAGGACGATGACGGGATTGAACTTATGATACCTGCACATGTAGATGATTTGGCAGCTAAAATCATCGAGTCGTTGGTCGAGAATGGCCGAATCGACATTACAACAGAGTATGTTTTCCACAGTCCAAACTTAGATTTCTTTTTTGTTATCTCACCCTTCAAAATATAAGCTTTAACATTTTGTAACTTGTAGGTTACGTGCATGTCAGGTTCGTTGTTACTGCTCCCATTGCAAAGGTATTTATCTGTACTTTGTTCCAGTTTTTGTTGAAGTTGCATAGCTAGTAATATGCTTAAAATATCTTCTGGCAAGATGCAAATCAAATATAGATCAGGCCTATATAAGAAGGATACCTCTATGAGAACAGTAGACAAAATCCTCTGATATGCATAATACCATCATGACACTATTACTTTTGAAATGAACTTTGCTTGCGCCAACCTAAGGCAGCTGGCAGGAGCACAATGTGTGAGAATCTGATGCATCTATATCCTAACTTTGCACTGTGTTGTTATAATGTTGGTTCCGATATGTTATATGTCAATGGTTTCAGAAACTAGACACAACAAAAGCTACGGGTCCAAAACCTTCAGACAACAAAGATGGCTCTGGTCCAGGACTCTCATCTAGCAAACAAGCAACTGGTTTAGGATTCTCATCATGCGCAGGAGGAGGAACTGATTCAGGACCTTCACAACAGGCTGAGTCGTCTAGCAAGAAAGGTACAATGGCCTGCTTTCTCAATCAATGTAAATCTGTTTTTTTCTTCCGTTTGAATCATCACCCCCTTCCAGGAGCTCAGACATCATCATCATCCATTTCAGGACCTTCACAGCAGGCTGAGTCATCTATGAAGAAGCGAACTCCTGTGTCGTATGCGTCTCTTTTCAAGAATGGTATCACAGCCAGCTTTCTCAATCTATGTATTGTGGCTTCTTCTTCCACTCACTATTCATCCACCTCACCATTATCCTCTCACAGAAGCTCCGAAACCGCCATCATCTGTTCTGCCACAAAAACCGCAATCATCAGAGGCCAACAAGCCAAAACCGCCACCACCAGAAGATGACGACGGATTTCAATCTGTCAAGAGCAAGAAGGGCAACCGGAGACGGTGAAGAGTCTGGCCACATATGCTTATGACTTTTTTACATGTCTCTTTGATTCTGTAGTTCATGACTCTTACAGTTTGTACTTGTTTCATTCGGAAAAATGCTCGATGCATGTTACTAGCTATGAGCTGTCATCAGTGGCAGAGCTTAGAGCCTTAGACCCAAATTCAGAAAGGGCTATTTTTGGTGACTTGAACAAGGTGGAGATGGCTATTTGATGCTTAATTGGCATGAGTTGCCTAAATACTACTGCCTTTTGCCATGTAAGTGCGTGCTTACACAAATGCAACTTAGCTTGTGCCATGTAAGTGTTTGTTTGCACACATTGAAAAAGACGATTACAAGTGAAAGTAGCAGAACAAATGACCCAGGATTTGGCAGCATATCTTGTGGAAGAGATCCTTCAGGTGACATGCTGTAGGATAGGATGCCTTGAAACCTGGCTGTGACTGAGTGCTTGATCCACAGAATTAGTCTAAGTGTTGGGAGTCCTGGCTAGCTGTGTTCAAACCTGAACCACATGTGAGCACTGAGCACTGATCTACAGTGCCTCATTCGTTTCATTGCATCCATATGACTACTGGGCATTTTGTTCCTCCAAAGTGAGCATGCATCAACTTGAATCCTTTTGTGGTGTCCGAATTTAATTTCTCTTCTATCTTAGTATTGCTTTAGAGGTACCAGATCAAGGTCAGCTTTCTGTGAAGTTAACGGCCTTGTGTGGATCTGCTAACATCCTGCATTTGATCTAAATTCTTGGACAGTAATGTTTGGTTTGAATGAGTAAGCTGGTGGGTACGGATATGAAATTGCTATTTCCTCCACAGTAGTATCATTTGTCATAGCTCTGCAAGCCTCCTTATTTTACTAACTTATCTCATTAAGAGCAAGTCCAACAGCTTGAGAATATTTCATCCCCAATAGAGAGGTTTTGGGGATGGACAAAACCAAGATATTGGATTATTGAAAAAACTGCTCCATCAGCTTCCCAATAAGTCATTCCCAAAAATGTGAGAATTGGGGATGAGAGAGTTATCTCCACTATAATGGGGATGGAGAGGTGTTTTTTGTCAATGGAGAAAAAATGGAAGAGCTATTGGGGATCTGTTGGAGTTGTTTTTTTCTCCTCCATCCCCAATACACTAATTTTTTTTGCTATTGGGGATTGGAATGGGGAGCTCTTGGACTTGCTCTAAGGCTGTCCGCAGCGGTGGAACGGAAGCGATACTGCAGTATCAAAAAACCCCGCAGCGGTGGAACGGAAGCGATACGCGAACGTCCCGTACGCGCGCGCGCGGTACTGCGAGCGCGGTACGGCGCGCTGACAGGAACCTGCGCGGGAGAGGGAGGGGAGAGAGTGATGTGGGCCCCACGTTTTTTTAGATAAAAAATGTTATAACTCACAAACCAAAAAACCAAATTAAATTCCGATTGCACCATTAAATTCGTTGCAATAAATTCTTCAAAACAAGATCTCAGATGGATATATTTTGATAAAATTTATAAAGAAAAGAAAAAAAAGGTGAGAAGAGAGATGATATAGTAGTTGGGATAGATGGATAAAATATAGTAGAGTTGGGATAGAGTATGTGATTTGGAGTATGACGGGTGCGGGAGAAGTTGGTTTAGAGTACGGAATCTCGATGACCAGGACAGGATATTCCTTTTAGAGGATGCATTTAGGGGACGACGAGTGCGGACAGCCTAAGGGCACCCGTAATGGGGCCGTTAAGCTCTCTATAAGCATGCCATGTAGGAGAGAAACATGGAGAGAGAAGCTCGCGTCGCTAGCTCTGGCGAGAGCCGCTACGCAAAATTCCACGCGCTGGTGGGCCCTGTCGTGTGCATCTCGTCGTCCTCCTCTCTTGCACCCTCCGCGGCTCCAGCCTCCAGGCGCTACCTTCATGGTCATGGCGGCCGCCGGCTCGTCGGAGGCGAGGGCGCGAGGCGCGGTTGGAGGGGTTATGCGGTGCTCGTCGCCGGCTAGCTACACCTGCACGTAGGGCGCGGCCGCCGAGGTAGGGAGTGGCCGGGAAGCGGGCGCAATGGATGGCCGGCGGCCTCGGCGCCGCCGCCAGGTGCAGCCTTCGTATGGGGCGGAGCGAGATAGGGGCGGGGTGGAGCTCGGCCGCCGGAGCTCACCCATCGTCGGGCAGGAGCTTGGTCCCAGCGCCGCCGGGTGGGAAAGGCGCGCCGCGGCGGCGAGGTGGCCGTGGCGGATAGCTGGGCGCCGCCGCGGCCGAGGCGGTAGCAGGGCCACATTTTCCGGAGGTGTTGGTGGGGTCATTGAGCCCCACTGCGGGCAGAGGAGGGATGCGGCCGCCAGTTCACCGGCGTCCGGCCTCAGCTGCGCGCGGGGCGGCCCGCCTGCTCGGGGACTCGGGGTGCGGCCGGGCGGAGGAGCGCCTGCGGCCTGCCTGCCGTCGGCTCGGGGAAGATGGGGGGCGGGGGAGGAAGATAACAGTGGGACCCACAGATATTAATTAGAAATTAATGCTATAGTAAACCTGTTATTTGGGTAGTCTATAAATATTGTCTATAGCTGAGTTGTACAAGTTATAGAGAGCACACTCTCTATAACCATTGCGGGTGCCCTAACAGTCAGTTGCCCAATCGACAACCTGGTAATGGTATCCTGATGCTTCTTTCGCCATCAAGTTACCTAGATCTTTTGTATCATGCTATGTTTGTGACCCAAGTGGTAGATAATATAAGGTTGTAACACCCGTGCGTTTTTGCTATAATTTTAAAAGCCGCTGAAAATTTGAATTTCTAAACAATTCAACAAAATAGGATTTGCTTGTGACACAGGCGGCCGCCGACGAATTTGGGGCCGTTGACTGCCCGCGGGTGATTGGTGTGCTTCGCGGGGCAGATCATTTCAGGAATGCCTTCTCCTCACTGTTCATGTGTCCAATTCTTTCGTTCCCCTTAATTTTAGAAATCAATCTAATTCTTTTGGCAATATTGTTGGAATTTGCTTTCTTGATTTCCCCCCTTTATTTTCAATGGATCGTTGATTTGCGAGACCTAATTTCTCTCCGCAGCAGAAGCATGCATGGCAGCATGAAATTTCCTAAGCGAGGCCTCTGTTGAAGAGAAGAAGAGTCAATTGATATTGACAGGAGACACCTCTTGCATCTTTCATTGGAAGGTATAATTTTTTTTGAACACAACATTTTTTTTGTTTTGAATAATGAAAAGCTCAGTATACATATGGAGATCTCAGTAGATGACGAAAAGTTCAGTATATATATATTCCCTCATGGCCTGCAGACAGATCATCAAATTTAGGAGAAAACCAGAATGTATCGTCAAGAGCAAGCAAAAAAGCAACGTACTATCTATGGCCTGTGCCTGTTGCTCTGCAGGAGATGGATGAGTCATTCTACAAGCCTAACTGCCATATGCACATACTTTGGTTTCATACAGGCAGCTCCCATAGTTCTTGCATATGGAATTGTGGATGTATTCAGTTACGAGTCATACAATCTCTCACAGGGCGAGTGGATCCAATAATATGCTTACCAAAAGTTTTGTTGTGCATATGCTTGTAGTTTTAATGATTTCTACCTATTTGGTCTCATGCCTAATATGCTTACCAAAAGTTTTGTTTTGCATATGCAAAGTGCCTACTTTGGGTTTCCTTAGGTTCTTGCCTCTTCATTTGTTATTACTTTGATACAGTCAAATGTTGCCCTTGAGCTTGCATGGATGAGATGAGCATGGTGGACTCTGCTTTCCCACATGTGTTTGTTACCCCTTTAATATTAATGCCCTAATGTTTTCTACAAAAATTATGATAAAGCTATTTTTTATCATATACTGCATTAGATTTCAGGAGAATTAGAGTTGTAAGAGCCATTACAAAGTGTTAGATTGGAGTCTACAATGTATTGACGAGTTTAGATTGCAGTAGTATGAAGTCTCTCAAGTTCCATTGATGTTCTATCTTTTCTTTGGAAGTTTGCATGTTTGTATGCTTCCTGTGTATTCCTCCTTGAGCCTCCTTGAGCCAATGAGTCCTCATCGAAACTTGTCTTTAGTGTGAACTATTTTTTCATGAATTTAGCATAGACTATAGAGATGATTTGGCATAGGCCAGGTTAATAGATTATATGTGAAAATATTGTAAATAAAATAAAAAAAAGTAGTCATGTCAACTGTTACTCAGGATTGTATTGCTCTTTTGCCTTGAAAACACAGCGAACTGTTGAGTCAGTTTCTGCTTAGGAAATGTGTTTTTGTGCTATGACAAAAGAGCTTAAATAGAAGGCCATTTACAGGTGCACCAAGATGCCCATCAGGAGTACTGACTCAGCCCAGAAGGAGCTACAGCAGATAATGGTGGGATATTTTGTTTATTGTTAATTTATTTCTTTAGTAACTTCCCTTACTACAATGAAGGAGCTACAGGCCACAGCGTGTCATGGCAACTTACAGGCCCAGCACAAGGCCATACCAACTACTTATATGCAAATTATATTGTCTGGTCTGGTGATGTCAAAATGGTAATTATGCAGGACAAGAAGCTGTTTGCGGAGATAAAGAAGACTGCAAAGACCGGAAATGAGGTGAGTCTGAAGTTGTGGGAGATCTATAGCCCCTTATTTTCTTTGTTCTATGTTCTGACAAGATGATATGGATTTCTCAAGGCGGCAACCAAAATATTAGCTCGGCAACTTGTCAGGCTGAGGCAACAAATCCTCAATTTGCAAGGCACACGAGCACAGATACGTGGAGTAGCTACTCACACACAGGCATGTCTACCTTATTACCTTTTTTTATTTCTGTTGTGATTGTGGACAAGGCTAACTTGTGATTAACACATCATTCTTTATCCAGGCAATGTATGCGGGCACTTCAATTTCTCCAGGACGGAATAACCATTTATGATTAATGCCTGAAATAATGACCAAAGATTGGAATTAAAGGCTTTACATATCATGTTACGTCTTTTGTTTTAGAGAGAACTAGCGGTTTGATTGAATTATTTGAATTAATAATAATTTGTTTGAATATCCAACCCCATTCGTATTATTTTGTATTCGCTTCAATTATATAAATAAATATCTATGGCCCTATGCATGTCCCGTCACTCATATTTGGTGCTTTCAGCCAACATGTTTCTTCCCTAAAATTTTATCGCCTTTATAATTTGTTTTTAATTTGTTTGAATATCCAACCCGATTCGTATTATTTTGTATTCGCTTCAATTATATAAATAAATATCTATGGCTCTATGCATGTCCTGTCACTCATATTTGGTGCTTTCAGCCAACATGTTTCTTCCCTAAAATTTTATCGCCTTTATAATTTGTTTTTGCTCCTGTAACAATGCATAGGCACGAACCTAAGTTTATACATGCTATTTGTCATAATGCACAATCTATGTTTTTTTGTGCGAAATTTTTCATGTTGTAATATATTTCTTTGCTCCCGTAGCAACGCACGGGCACGGACCTAGTGTTCCACAATTTCAAATTATAGAAGGCTAGAAAAATAGTCGCATGGCCAAAAGAGCAAAAAAAACATAATATGGCAAGCTGCCCGCAACACAATGCCTCTGGCTTCCTCTGCCCATGGCGGAGTCCCCGAAAACTTTGATGTTTTAGGAGGAAGCCAATAATTCCCACTGCAAACAGAGGGGGTCACAGTTCTGTTTCACAAGGTGGTGTACCGTGCACGTGTGAGCCCGAACGGCCAGAGTACGTACACCACTGGTTTACTTAATTGCGACAAAGTCTACTAATGCGAACGAAACATTATCTTTGATGGTTGGAGTTGAATCAAGGTTATTTCGTATTGCACTTAAATTAGCCATGCTTTTTTTTCGATAAGGAAATTAACCATGCTTGCCTCGTGCTTATTTTCCTATTAGAAGGTGCTTATCCATTCTCTTTCCCAGCCAGCCGTCGACTTCAGAATCCAACTCCAATCTCGCCCAAGGCCCAACCATAAATAGAAGATGTAGAATCTGTGTTTCTTGAAAGCGCATTTGCATCAAAGCGAGCCCTAGCCCTCTGGCTTGCTGTGCCCATGGCGGAGTTCCTGTCAAGTTTCTTGAACATCCAGGCGGCGGTGCCGTTCTTAGTCGCGGCGCCGGCGTTCTACGTCCTTGTTGAGCAGCTGTCCTTCCACCGGAAGAAGGGCCCCCTGCCTGGTCCGCCCATCGTCGTGCCGTTCCTCGGAAGCGTGGTGCACCTGATCCGCGACCCGACGGGGTTCTGGGACCACCAGGCAGCGCGCGCCAGGGAGTCCGGGGTGGGGCTGGCCGCGGACTTGCTGGCCGGGAGGTTCATCGTGTTCATCCGCGACACCGAGCTGTCCCACCGCGTCTTCGCCAACGTCCGCCCCGACGCGTTCCGGTTCATCGGCCACCCCTTGGGCAGCAAGCAGCTCTTCGGCGACCACAACCTCATCTACATGTTCGGCGACGAGCACAGGGACCTGCGCCGCCGGATCGCGCCCAACTTCACGGCTCGCGCGCTGTCCACCTACGCCACCATCCAGCAGCGCGTCATCCTCGCTCACCTTCGAAGGTGGCTGGACCTGGAGACCTCGCAGACGGTGTTCGTAGGGCCGTACCTCGGCAGAGAGGCGAGGGAGAGGTTCCAGACCGACTACAAACTATTCAACGCCGCGCTAATGGCGATGCCGGTGGACCTGCCCGGGTTCACGTTCCGGCGCGCCAAGCAAGGCGTCGCGCGGCTGGTTCGCACGCTTGCGGAGTGCGCGCGCCAGAGCAAAGAGCGCATGCGCGCCGGCCGCGAGCCCGAATGCCTGGTGGACTACTGGATGCAGGAGACGGTCCGGGAGATCGACGAAGCTGCTGAGGCGGGCCGTCAACCGCCGCCTCACACCGACGACGAGGCCATCGGTGGCTTCCTGTTCGACTTCCTCTACGCGGCGCAGGATGCGTCCACGTCCGCCCTCTGCTGGGCCGTGTCCGCACCAGGGTTTTTTTTCCCGACCGGTCGCCTGCTACCGCCGGCCGGCGGTAGCGGTAAGCCGGACCGGTTTTTACCGGTTCCCGATGAACAGTACCGGTTTTTTTCGGTAACCGATGAACAGTACCCTAACCGGACCGGACCGGTAAGAGCGGTAACCGCGGGAACCGGACCGGTAGCGGTCGGTAAAAAAAACCCTGATCCGCACTCGACTCCCACCCGGACGTCCTGGCCCGCGTGCGCGCCGAAGTGGACGCGCTCCGGTCGCCAGGCTCATCGGAGGAGGAGCCCATCAGCGCGGAGCAGATCGCGGAGATGAAGTATACCCAGGCCGTGGCCCGCGAGGTGATCCGGCACCGGCCCCCGGCGACAATGGTGCCGCACGTCGCCGCCGAGCCGTTCCAGCTGACAGAGTGGTACACGGTCCCCAAGGGCGCCATCGTGTTCCCGTCGCTATACGAGTCGTCGTTCCAGGGGTTCCCCAACCCGGAGGCCTTCGACCCGGACCGCTTCTTCTCCGTGGCGCGCAGGGAGGATGTCGAGTACAAGCGCAACTTCCTCGTGTTCGGCGCCGGCGCGCACCAGTGCGCGGGGCAGCGGTACGCGCTCAACCAAATTGTGCTGTTCATAGCGCTGTTGGCGTCGGCGGTGGACTTCTGGCGGGATAGGACGGAGGGGTGCGACGAGCTGGTGTACGTACCAACCATAGTGCCCAAGGACGGCTGC
>CM014276.1:58193593-58246241 GCA_004135705.1 Alloteropsis semialata
ACAGGGTCTAAGGCTGTGTCTGGATCCTTGAACTAAAATTTAGTTCTTGTCACATCGAATATTCGAATGGCAATTAGGATGTCTAAACGTGAGCTAATTATAAAACTAATTGCAGAAGTCCTGGCTAATTCGCGAGATAAATCTATTAAGCCTAATTAATCTATCATTAACAAATAGTTATTGTAGCACCATTTTGTCAAATTATGGACTAATTAGACTTAATAGATTCGTCTAATGAATTAGCCTCCAATTTATGCAATTAGTTTCATAATTAGTCTATATTTAATACTCTTAATAATTAGCATAATGCATCCAAGGTGACAGGGCTAAAGTTTAGCTTTTATCAAATAATGCCTAAATTAGTTAAATACGGTTATACAACTTAGGCAGCAGCTGTGATCCTTATGGCTGGAGACAGTGAAGCTTCGATGTTAGGGTGGTTTGGTTTGCCGCAGAATGAAAACCTAAGCGGACGCGAATCTGTCGGAAACCGAAACAGACACCGGAAACTGTAAAAACCTGACAGTTCGGCGATTGTGTTTGGTCGTCCGTTTTTCTAGGCTGAAGAAAAAGTTAAGCCTACCAGGCCCAAAAACTCCAATGCAAAGGCAAAGACCTATGCTGATTAGTGATTAAGGCCGAAATTCAAATGGGCTAGTAATGGGCTGCTGTGCAGGATTCCGCCCACGACACCGAAGAAGCCTCCACATTTTTTCTTCTGCTCTCGGCCGATCATCGGGTTCGCGTCAGTGCCATACAGTCGTCCCACACCAGATAAGCCGCGGGCCCACGAGATCTCTTCTATCCTCTCGTCCCGAGCACAAAACCACACACAGCCGACGCGCGCCAACCACCTCGCCGCACCGGCACCGCAGCGTGTCACGGTCCACGGCCGCCGTGACCATGTTTCCGTCCCTCCTCTCGCGCGCGCCGTCCCCCCTCCTAACCACGGCGTCCACCTCCACCGCCTCGTCCCAGCAGCCGCCACCCCCTCCGCTGGCGCTGAGGCTCCCGCCCAGCAAGCCCCTCGCCACGACGCTGGTGGCGGCCGCCGCGGCGGGGCTCCTGCTGCTGTCCCCCGCGCCGGCGCCGTCCCACGCGGAACCGGAGTTCAAGGTGTACTACGGCACGGCGGCGAGCGCGGCGAACTACGGCGGGTACGGCGGGAACGCTAGCAAGAAGGACACGGCGGAGTACGTGTACGACGTGCCCGAGGGGTGGAAGGAGCGGCTGGTGTCCAAGGTGGAGAAGGGCACCAACGGCACGGACAGCGAGTTCTTCAACCCGCGGAAGCGGTCGGAGAAGGAGTACCTGACGTTCCTGTCGGGGATCCGCGCGCTGGCGCCGCTCAACGCCGTGCTCAACAACCTGGCGCTCTCCGACGTCGGGCTGCAGGACCAGATCGCGTCCGCCGACGACGTGCGGTCGGCGGAGCGCACCGACGGCGCCGGGCAGGTGTACTACGAGTACGAGGTGGCCGGCGCCGGCGGGCACAGCCTCATCTCCGTGACGTGCGCCCGGAACAAGCTGTACGCGCACTTCGTCACGGCGCCCAACGCCGAGTGGGGCCGCGACGAGGCCGTGCTCCGCCGCCTGCACGAGTCGTTCAAGACCATCCAGCCCGGCGCCCCGCCGCCGGTCTCCGAGAGCTAACAGCAATACTGCATCTGCGGCGGCGCTGGTCGATGCCGCTTTGCATTGCAGGTAAGCCCGCGCGCGCGTCTGTATGGGAGAGATCGAGCTGGTAGCAACTGAGCAGAACAATGTGATTTTGCGGTGTAATATAATGATGAATCAGTTTTGTATAGGATGGAATTGGTTTGGTCCTGCGTGTTACTCTGATCCGTTCCTCTGTCATTTTTAGAGTTCAAGGGCATAGCCCCCGTCTTACTTAAAAGACATAATGTCAAGTTACAGCATAGAATTCTCATCCACACGCCAACCGGCCGAGTGGGAAACAGGAAACCATTAGCACCGCTCTCACACAAACAGATAAAAGCAGCAGCAAACACTCAAGTTCCTCGCACAAACAGAAATAACAGCAGCTACCATTCTAGTCTGCTCAGCTTGACAGCACACCCTCCATGTCTTTCATCTGAAGAAGCCAATCACCCATATTTAGAGGAGAATAACTTGGGTCCTTCCAGATAGGATCACCCCCCGGGCTTCGAATCAGAATGTCAGCCTTCCAGGTCTCAGTGCCAGTGTCTTCAGGTTGTTGATGCACAACTGTAACTCCTCCTTCCTTTCCTCTGGGCAAAGAAGAACCCAGTTTTGAGCCAATCCTACAATCTTCAGAAGGAGCATATCCATGCTCTTCCAAGCCAAGTTCTGAAAACAAAAACTATTCCTCAGTTTCCAAAGGCTCCAAAGAGCAGCTGAAGTAATCATATTAACAACTAAAAATTTTTTATTACATAACCAACAAGACCCCACAGACTCAAAATCAGGGCTAATGTTACTATTAGTAGCACTACTAACACAAAACCACATTTCTCTAGCTACCACACAGTCAAAGAATAAGTGTTTACTGGTTTCTTTTTCACTACAGAATAAACAGGTTTCATCCTCAACTTTTCTTCTAATAGCTAGATTATCTCTAGTTAACACCTTATTCTTAGAAAGTAACCATAAGAAAAAGTGAATTCTAGGTGGGACTTTAAGAGCCCAGATAGCTGGTGTATAGACCGGCAAAATGCCCCTGAAATTAATCACTTTGTACAAAGTCTGTGAGGAATAGACACCCTTAGAATGAAACTGCCAGATCATCTCATCATCTTCTGAACTGAGTCTAATAGTAGAGGCTAATTGGACTACTTCCAACCAAAGATTCTCTAACCTATCATCTACAGTCCTTCTAAAGGAACACTTGAGATCCACACCATTCCAGAGATCAGCTATAGTAGCTGTCTGTTCATTGACAATAATGTAGAGCTCCCAGTATTGTATTGCTAAACTTGACGTACCCATCCAATTATCTTCCCAAAATTTAATCCTTCTTCCATTCCCTATCCTCCACCTAAAACCTAGTCTAGCTGCCTTAGCAGCCCACAACAGTCCTTTGAAGAATTGTGAGGCACCCAAATCCTTAGCACAGAAGATGTTTGGACTGTTAGTATTGTATTTGTGATCAATCACCTCTTTCCAGAGCTTATTCTTATCTATTTGGTACCTCTTTAACCAGGAACCTAGTAAACACAGATTAAGGTCTTTCAAATTAGGAATCCCTAAACCTCCATATTCTTTAGCCATACTTACACTGTCCCAGTTCGCTAGATGGTATTTACCCTTTCCTTCATTATCATTCCATAGACAGTTTGCTAAATGTGTATTGATCAACTTAATTGCCCATTTAGGAAACTTAATAAAGGACAGAAGATACACAGGAATACTAATCAGACAAGTTTTAATAAGCATCACTCTAGCAGCCTGAGATAAAAGCTTTCCTCTCCAACTAGCTATTTTTTTCAGAATTTTATCAATCAGAGGTTGAATATCTTCTCTTCTAAGCTTATCAAAGTGTAAAGGAATACCTAGATATTTAATAGGTAGCTCCCCAATGGGGCAGCAAAACAGGTGTGCTATTCTATGGGTTTCCGCTTCATCCATATTCACGGTGATAAGCTCACTCTTGTGGTAATTAATCCTCATCCCTGACAATCTTTCAAACCAAACTAAATTACACTTAAGGTTTTTCAGATGTTCTTCACCAGCATCTGAGAAAATAATAGTGTCATCTGCATATTGCAGAGACACTATGCCACCCTCTCTAAGATCAGTTAACAAACCCTTAACTAAACCCCTATTAGTAGCTCTAATAAGCATTCTAGTGAACACATCTCCTACTAGATTAAACAACAAAGGGGAGATGGGGTCTCCTTGTCTTAAACCTTTTCCTGGTTTAAAATAGGAGCTATCCTCCCCATTCAGGTTCACACCAATAGAGCCTCCTTTAACTAATTTCTCTACCCAACTAATCCACAAAGGACAAAAGCCTCTGGACTTCAGCACTTTAAAAAGGAACTCCCAACTTACCCTATCATACGCTTTCTCATAATCCAGTTTCAAAATAACCCCTGGCTGATTACTCTTATGAACACTATGTACTAATTCGTGAGCCACTACAACACTTTCCAAAATGTACCTCCCCCTAATGAAGGCACTCTGATTGGGAGCAACTAATCTATTAACAATCTTACCTAATCTGAGGGTTAAGACTTTAGAAAAAATCTTAAAGCTGCAATTAATAAGACTAATAGGTCTAAAATTTTTCATATCCTTGGCATCTTCTACTTTGGGGATAAGAGTGATCATAGCAAAATTAAGTCTACACAGGTCTAAAGTTCCCTCATAGAAATCATGAAACAGGCTGACTAAATCGTCTTTAACTAAATCCCAAAATTTATGGTAAAACAGAAAAGGTAGGCCGTCCGGACCCGGAGCACCTTCAGCGTAACAACTAAAAACTGCTTCCTTAATTTCTTTTTCTGTGAAAGGCCCAGAGAGTAGATCATTTTCCTCACTAGTAACTAAATCTTCCGCATCCCAAAAATCTTGGCCAAGATTAAGGTTATCAGAATGTTCCCTAGCAAAAAGATTCTTGTAAAAATCAACAGCAATTCTACTCATCCCTATCTGATCCTCTACCAACCCATTTGGTCCCATTAGACTATCTATTCTTTTCTTCCTACTTCTATAGTTCGCTATGGCCTGAAAATAAGCTGTATTTCGATCTCCTTCTAATAAGATGTTCCTATCCCTGGACCTTTGTCTAATTTTAATCTCTTCGAGGGCCCAAATCTTACTTAATCTATCAGTCACTTCCTTTAAACGTTTTAGCCCAGCAGCTGGCAAAAGACACTTTTCAGCCTCACTATCTAATCTATTGAACTCATCTGCCAGCTCAGACTTCTCCTTATTCATAGCAGCCACCTCATTCGCTGCCCAGCCTCTAACTAACTTCCTAAAGGTCCTAACTTTAGTTTGCCATCTATTGATACTACTACTGTCATGACATTGGGTAGACCAGGCTTTTTCCACTAAGCCCCTAAAACTATCTTTTCCTAACCACCATTTCTCAAAGCGAAACTTCTTTTTGCCAAAAAACATATTGTCACCAGAATTAATTAAAATAGGATTATGGTCACTCGGAGGTCTTTCTAGAGCTTTAACTCTGACCAGGGGGAAAGCCGCCTCCCAGTCAGTAGACACAAACACTCTATCAATTTTAGCTAAGATCAGATTATCTTGGTTATTAGACCAAGTAAACTTCCTATTTGGGGGATCTAGTTCTATAAGACTCCATTTGCTAATCCAGTCATTAAACAAATCTGCCCACTTATGGTTAATCACTCCGTTACTTTTATCAGACTGGAATCTAACCAAGTTAAAATCACCTCCTATTAAGGTTGGTCCCTGCCAGCTAGCTAGAAGACTATGCAGTTCATCTAGAAACTCTTGTTTCCCTTCCTCATAGGGAGAACCATACACAACTATAAGCTTCCAAATGAAGCCTGTTTTTTTGTCTGTCATCATAACACTAATAGAAAACCTAAGAACTGCACAAACTGAAGAGATAAATAAATCAGAATTATTACCAACTAAAATCCCTCCAGCTGAACCTACAGCTGGGAGCACATGCCAACTAAAAGGAGTATTACCAGTCAGGGACTTAAGGAAACCAGGAGAAAAATCCTTTTTCTTGGTTTCAATAATCCCAATAAAATCTAAATGATTCTCCCTGATCTTGTTGACCAGGGCTGGAACTCTACCTATTTTACCCAAACCTCTAATATTCCAAAAAAGGCCTATCATTTCAACTTCTTTTTATTCCTAAGTCTACCTTCTATCCTATCTATACCAACTTCTTGACTGCTGTTGCTATCAGCATTAAAGAAACTACTCATACTATTGCTACTAGCATCAGGGTCAATTCCTTGCCCCCTGAGGTGTATCATATTAGTAGAACTAGTTGTACAAGAATTATGAATACAAGCTTCACTAAAGGACTGAGCTCTATCTACTTCTACACTTTCCATACTACTAATGATATCACTGTTAACAGGATTTCCATCCCCATCTACAATGCCAATAACAGAAGCAGTAGAAGCAAGATAATGAGCAGAAATGTAATTATTATTTAGCTTTGTTTTACCTTTGTCTTCTCCTTCACTCCACTTCCTTTTAATATCTTGTGCTTTCTCTAAGACTGTCCTCCCATCATTGAGTCCTCTCTTACTCTTCCTTTCCACCTTGACTGGACCCCATTTCTTCTTCTTCCCTGGTTTTGCTTCAGCTTGCTTTGTGATGTTTGACACAGTAGGTTGGACTGAATCTCCAACTTCTCCAGTATTCTCTGACACTTTAGAGGAACTATCTGCCAGCACATTTTCCATAGAGCTGCCAGCTGGATAGATCCATTCTTCAGGTAGAGTCATCATCTCCTCATCATTAGCCACTGTCAAGTTGTCTTTATCAGGCACCTCCCCATCAGATTCTTCAAGTTCCATAGCTTGTAGCAGATTAATTCCTTCTGGGATTGCTAACTGTCCATGTATAAGACCTTCCTCTATCTTTTCATCAAATAGCACCAAAGCTCTTCTTACAGAGTTCTTAGGGGTACTGTGACCTCCAGATTTTGATCCTTGCTTCTGTTCATGCTCTTTTTGATCATCCTCAGGTGGTTTGGGTTCTTGAAGTGACTTGTTATTATTCTTTTTGGAATCTTCTAGCTCATCTCCTAGTAAATCATCATCCTTGTCATACATATCATCCTCCTCAAGACTGTCTGATTTATCCTGCTTCTGTTCAAAACCTTCCACCGAATATGTCACCACATACAACTGATCATCCATCTCTATGACTCTCTTTGTAGGGATTTTTAAGGGCTCTTTGCAGTTTATCTTAACCCTTATCACACTGAAAAAGCTTGAGAATAGAGTATGCCAATCAACTTCTACCAACTTCCCTAAGCTTGTAGCAATTTCCCTAATTGTGATCCAATCACACCATTTGGGAGGGACAACTCTTATTTGGACCCAAGCTTCCACCAGATGTCCTATAGGTTCTATGCCCCCATCCCAAATCCTTAAAGAGGCCATAACAGTATCCCTTTTGAGGTAGAAGTAAGTAGCACTGCCAAGCACTTTACTCCTGACCTTAATGTGGGGTGGGAACTTGACCAGATATCTATAGTCCTCCATCTTTATCAACTGCCAGTTCCAGTCACTATCCATCTGCTGCTTCAGTGTCTGCACTATCTCCTCCTCACTTAGTTCTCCATCCTCGACAGTGAATACTCCATAGTTTTCAAAGCCAGCCCAATGTCTAAACCTTCCCTCTCTCTTAGAGACATCTATGTGATAGAATCCCAAACCTTTGTTAGCACTCCCATAGTATTGAGCTGTAGGTTGAGGTTTTTTCAACTCAGGACACTTGTCTACCACATGGTCAGTTAAGTGACAGATGAAACAAATCTTGGGTTTGCTGCAGGCTGAACTGTAGTGCCCAGCTTCTACACAGTTGAAGCAGATCACCTGCAGGAACTTGTCAGATCCCTTCTCCTCCTTAGCCCCTTTCATGCCTGTCTGTGTTGATTCCTCTCCTGCCTTGGATGTGAACTCACCCTGCTCCTGTGGCTGTTTCTTCTCCTGATCCTCTTTAGGTTTCTGATTCCCTTGTTGATTTTGGTTGGTTTGCTGCCCCTGATGTTGTGCTTGATTCTGAGGCCTTCCTCTTCCTCCCTGAAATTGACCCCTTGGGCGCTGACCTTGCTGGTGATGGTAATTGCCAAACTGACCTTGATGTTGATGTGGAGGAGGTTGGTGTGGCGGCATCGGAGGACCTTGATTTGGATAGAAGCCGTATGGTGGAGGAGGGTGGAAGAAGGGGGGTGGCGGCGGATAAGGGTTCGGGTAACCCCAACCCCCTCCACTCCAACCCTGCCAATCCTCCTCCGGGCTGCGTGGGCGCCCTCCTCGACCTCCTCGACCTCTTCCTGCCATGGATCTCCTGACGATTTGGACGAAACTCTCCTTCTCTCCCTTCCCCCAAATCTGTTTAGCGAAATCGAATTTGAGCGGATCCTTTACCCAAACATCATTCTCCCTAACCGGAAAGCAATCTGAGGCTTGGAACTCACAGCTCTCCCACTTATCCCTCCTGATCCACACCAGAATACTCGAAGAGGATTCGCCCCTTCTAACCCTAGTTCCTCTTCTCTCCTTCAGCGTCGACGAGATTGAATTGGGGATGTACCATAATTGGCCGTAGAATTCCTGGATTGGTGCTAATGGTTTCCTGTTTCCCACTCGGCCGGTTGGCGTGTGGATGAGAATTCTATGCTGTAACTTGACATTATGTCTTTTAAGTAAGACGGGGGTTATGCCCTTGAACTCTAAAAAAAGAATCCCTCACTTATGCGCGGTTTTGTTCACAGGATCTCTGAATCGCTGCATGTAATGCAGGCTAGCTGAGCCGACCCGGTCGCATACAATCCAGACACCGAATACGATTTGTACTCGTGATCGCGGGGCTGGGGCTCGGGCATCACGTTACCGCCATTGGCAGCAGCCACGGAATCCGAGTGACAGGGCAGTCGCCAGTCGGAGAAGGTGACGTGCCAGTTGACCGCGAGGTCAAAAACGTCAAATGCTAGCGCTGACCGGGGAGTTACGTTTCGGGATGAAAGGGTCCAGGGGGCTAGAAAGTGGAAGGCCAAGCGGCGTTGTCTTGTTCCTCGCAATGTGCGGGCGGCTTCCCGAACCGATCCTCACGAATCCCAGTCTCTCCCCACGGCCGGCGACCCACGCGCGCTCCAAGCTCAAGCTTCTCCCCGCGCTTGACTCTGTGCAGATCGCGCTCGCATCTCGTCGTAACTGCGATTTGCTAATCCGCTAATGCCAAGGCGGCCGTCGTGGGTGGTGGACTAGTGGTGCCCGCGAGGTGTTCGGCGTATTGCGCCAGTCGATAAGGATTGCGTCCGTTGACAGGAGCGGACGGGCGTGGGATGTCGTCGTCACTGGGTGGCGGGTCCTATGCGGTTTGCTCTTTTCTGATTTATGTGCATTCATCAATGCTTGCGGAATTTCACGCCTTCATGCAGCTCTTCCATGTGACTGGAATAGGATCGAACCATGGTAAAACAACTCTGAATTCTCATCGTTGTGAAGTGTTAGATATGCCTCATAGTGGAGCCAATGGGTCTATTGTTAATTTACTGAAATTTATGGTTTCAGGTAGGACACACTATGATTAATATTTCGAATTCTGTCACACTGCCGGTAGAGATGAACCCGTAGCAAATCCCAGAATCCCGTGGTGAAATACTGGACTCCACGATTGTTACAGTGAACTACTATAACTATTTGATCCATTATGTGAAACTTCACACACATACTGGATCCCCCCATATTCTGATATGCTTGTAGCATTCTGGGATTGATACTATCATGTGGCGAACTCATTCAGCTACTCTTTTAAAACAACAAACTGAAGCATCTGAGATACTAAAAAAAATATCAACTTATTTGAAAATTGACCCCAGTTGAAATGAGCAGTAGGAGACATACGCATTGAAGCATTTCTAGCAGTAAGGCTAGTTAAGTGATACAATAAAAAGTCTAGGCTCCAGACATGGCCAAAAGCTAGCTAACACAAAAGACATAGTTTTCTCCATGCCCTGAGAAATTAAGTTTGTTCACTGAATCACTGAGACAGCTATCTCAGAAAATTATCACTCAACAAACATTTTTTGAACAGTAATATGATGGTTGGCTAAAGGTTATTTGAAAATATTAAAAGTTTGGTGCTGCACATCCACTGCTTCAAGAAGCCTCTTAGCCACTGCACATGCATAAACTGAGGAGCCTTCAGGTACCTGCGTAAGTTTGAATGATGAAGAATTATGAATATGCTAAATGACGCCTTCCATAAAAAAAGATGTTGATGATTGAATATTTACATCGGTGCGAAGAGATAAGTGTGGGAAAAGACTTCTTAGCGCAACACTAAACGAAAGAAATTGTAAAATTACCTTGGTGTTAAACATGAATATATGGTGATCACCTATTATCCCGCCGACTGCATGGATTAGGTCCAGTTGGAATTCATCTAGAACCTTTGCAGCATGAAACAAAGAATTGTCCTTCTTGTTTTTAGTGAGCTTGATGTTTACTTCATCATCCACTATGCGGACATCAACATGGCACTCCTTTGACCTCCTCTGAATCCACGAGCTCCTTATGGTTTCATTGAGCTGATTATCTTGATCATCCCTGATTGGTTTCATTGACGAGCTCTCACCATCAGCTGCTACCTGGTGATCAGACTTTATCTTCTTCTCCCTATTATTGCCATGCCTCTTCTGTTCCACAAGGATCTGTAGTTCCTTCACTGTTCGATTAAGTTCAACTATGTACTCAATGGCATCGCCTACTATAGAAGCCCTGTCGTTCTGGAGTAACAGTAGTGCAACATTTTTTAGTTCCATCTCCATGAAATAAGTGCCCCCAAAAGTACAACATAGGATTTCTATCTGTCATGTAATCTATTATAATTATCCAGAATACTAGTACCTATTTTAGGAAGTTAACCAGAAGATGGTGGTGTCTAATTGACTAAGATAAGTGAGATCAGGGTAACCTAATGAGGATGATATTATGCTTTAGTGCAAAGTTCTACAGCACAAGAAACATCACAAACTTAATCTTTTATAGCTTTCTCCTAGTCAAATACAAGGAATCTGCACATGAAAGTAGGACGAACAGGTGAACACTATTTATGTCACTTAGTTATCAGCAAAGAACGGCACTGTGAGGAACTATGTTGCGACAATCATGTCGAACAGGATATTATTACCAGGCTGCATATTCTGTAATCTGTAAACCTATGTAACAATGTGTAGCAGAACTTAAAGAAGTGTTCTAGAGATAAGTCCAGCAAAAGTTATTCCATGTATATTATTCAGAAACCTATACATCAGACAGATGAATGCAGAATTTATGCTAATGATATTGCTCATTTTGCATATATTGCTAGTTTATTTGACTATTTTCATCTCATTTGATTTTTAAAAGTCAATCAAAATTTGGAATCAACTCTTTGAGAGCCACTAAATTATTTGCAGACAAAAGATCCAGGGATTATGAATAACTGATGAATGGACGAACCTTGGTAGGATTTGGGAAAAGCATTCTCAAAGTCCTGTACTTCACATTTAGCTGCTCCCGCCTCTCTCTCTCAGTTGCAAAGTTAGCTTTTGCCTTGCCCTTCCCAAACTCAGCTTTCCCTCTTCTGCATTCCAGTGCGCTATGAAACTGTCTGTGATCTATCTCCTGAAACAGATCTCCTACGCCTCCAGCTCCAATCATAATTTCTCTTTCATCTTCACTGGGAAACAACCCATAATTCTGTGGCAGTGAATGGCATATATCATTTGCCAGATGGGGTTGAGTAGCATGATAGCCTAACAGCACAGATGAATCACCAGTGAACATCAACCCATTGTCTGGAATTGCTTCTACTCCTGTAAGCTCACCATTAAGATCCAAATAGGTACTACCATTCAGCAATGCATCACTGAAGACAGACGTTGCTGTAGGAAATGCTGGGGCAACATTGACCCGAAGAAGATTTAGGAGATCAGGTGCAGATGTGTAAGGACCATTTGGATATAGTGCAGCATCATACTGTTGTGTCTCTGGCTCGACCAACATGTTTTCTGAATATTCTCCAAACTGATTGTTGATGATTTGATCTTGGATAGTGCAGACAGAAGGATCCCAGTTTGCAGGTTCTCCTTGGGGAGCCTCTTGTTCCAAGTCAATTCCTAGTCGATGTTGAAGGAGATTGGTTTCTCCTACATCTTCAGAGGAAAAATTGGTTAGACTGGAGAGTGCTTCTGTGGAAAGGGAGGGAACATTGAATTTTTGCAGCTCAATGCTTGTGTTGCCATTGCCTTTAGGAATTTGAGAAGAGCCATGGATCAAAGATCCTTCCATGAGGCACTGATGATGGGATCCTTCAAAATAGCCACCCCCCATTTTGACAAAACAGTGCTTGCTACCTTCACTCCGAATCTAAACCAACACAGTTTGGAAAGTGGTGAGCATAAGAGTATGCTTTGAACTCAGTTCTGAGACAGAATGAAATGCAAATGATGCCGAAGAACAAATACGATCATAGATCAGAACTGAATATAGCTACAATAGAAATGGTATTCCTTGTACTTCACATAGCAAGGGGAAAATATGACTCTAATGAATGTCGAATGACACAGTGGATATACTTCAACCATACATGGGACATTTCAGTTGGACTGGCTGTTTTGGTTGTTTCAAGGGAAGGTGGAGCCGTGGAGTTGAAGCTAGGCAGTCTGTCTGTCTGTTTTTTTCCGTGTAGAGAAGTTTCTTATAGCTTGATTTCTGAGACATGAAGCAACTTTACTTGTTGCAGACCTAACAAACTCCTTACCATCTTTTGGCCTCACTAATCATATTCATATTGATATTTGATAAAATCATAAAATGTGCTTTAACCACTCAATCTCATAATTATCGCAAAACACTGAATAGCATGAAATCCTTGGATAATCATTATATGTAACAGTGATCAGCTGAAAGAAGCACTAAATCTATGATTGATGATTTTTTTTGGATTTCGATATTGTCTATTAAAAACTTAGAGGAACATAAAACAATTAATTATAATTTGCATTCTGAAACAGCAATAGTAAGTTCAAGAAGGGCACATACCTTTCTTTCTTGCTTGCCTTTGCCTCAGCTGCTTTTAGTGAAGGGAGCTTTGTTTACGAAGTAGCCACTCAAAAACTCACAATACCAAGTTTCTGTGCTATGGCCAGGGTATTATAGTGGAAGGTCGTGGAGCAATAATTTGGTCACCACACAAAAGTGGTGGGATACTAAAATAGAAGTATGTGTCCGTAGCAATGACAATCATTTAGCAAAGATGTCCTCATAACCATGTAAGATGGTCAAAGTAAAGGGCTATCATATGATTATTATTATAGTAGTTCTTGTTATTAAGAGAAACCGAGAAAGACGGAAAGCTCACACCCTTTGGATTGGCATCTTTGATGTTATTCACCTGTAGGAAGTTGAAAAGTGTAAGTCATGCTTTCTGCCTCCTTACCATATTTTATGAATGTACTGGTGCAGCTAGGTTTGAGAAACTAAATCTTGAACTTGAACTATAGAACTACCTACAGGATTTGCAATATTTTAAGAGCATATCTTCAGTTATGGAATTGTGGTATCAGCATTAGTTATTCAAGCTCATTTGTGTTGACACATGCCAGTGTGGTGTTCTTGATTTTGTGATTTCTAGAAGTTCTGGATTTTTTCCTATCATGTTACCGAGTGTCAGAATTTTTAAGGATCAAGTGCTACGTAATTGATTGCGTCACAAAACTGATTTCCCTCTCTTTTTTTGTTGCAAGGGACTTCCCCTCAAACTGACATTAGGTTATACCATGTATGAAAAACAGAGGGATGGTGATGAATTGATGATATGTATGCTCCACTGCATGTCACTAATAGCTCATACCGTAATATTCTACTGAGGCCCTGTATAATTAACGAATCACTGGTATTCAAGAACTCTAATTTTTTGTTTGCGTATCCAAATCTCAGTAAAGAACATTAGTAATTAGAACTGAAACATGTTGCACTACCAATATCTTCAGCATTATGTCTGTTTGAGCTTTTTTTTTTTTTGCCCCTCTTATGATTGTAACTGTGCGTACTAATGAATACTGTCTTTGGTTTTTGATTTTCTTATCTTTTGGTGGGTTGCTGTGGCACACATACTGTGTTTACCCTTCTGAACATTTCGTTCTGATTCTGAGCGCTCAAATTATGTTAAAGAGGTGCTGATCAAATGCGTATTTAATGCATTCTGCACTTCTTGCAGCTGTCCATGCAGGATCTCTTGCTCATCTGTTCATGTTCCACATCTCCTTGCATCTACTAGGATGCACAATATCATCAGAAGAAGCTTCAATCATGATGTAAGACCTCGTGCTTGCAGTGTTTACTACTATTATTTTGAGTGCAGCAGGCAGGAAAAAGTTGCATGTCATAATTTAGCTCTAGAAGTTGACGAGCTCTCATTGGTGCAATGTCTAGAAGGGTGCATATTGACAATTGTGGTTCATTTATAACATTATTTGATTTGAAGTTCCCAGTCAACACCGTTAAGCCTAGTTATTCTGTCAATTCAAGCGTGTAAAGAAACTAGCATTGTTGATGGGGTGCCTTTACAGAACAAGCTTTACTTCAAAGTTGTTCAATTTTACATAGCCAGATTATTAGAAAAGTTAATAGTCACAACCGGTATACAAATATGCATGGTAACAAGCTTTTCGGTTCACTGGTGAACATGGTGCTCAGCAAAGAGGATTTGTTTTTTATTGCTCTCCTTGATGTTTGTCCTTTATTTTACCTTGACGTGGAAATATGGAATTCCTTTTTTTTAAGAAAATATCTTGGAGATCATTTATCCTGCAACTGAGGCTTGACTAAACTGAACAAAGTAAGTAACAAATTTATGATCACTTATGAAATTACACACCTAAGAACACAATAATAGGTTAGCTACCTTCCTATAAGCTAGTGGAGGATACAGGATAGTGGCTAAGATTGTGCACTGAGTTCAATTTAAACTGAATCGGCGAGGAATGAAGTGATTTATAGCTCTGTTGTATGCAATCATTGTTTATTCAGTTTGAGTCCGGTATGAGCTAAGCCTTTCACAAGAGATAAGAACAGAAGAAAATAAATGGAAAATAATGAAGATGTCACTATTGAACCGAATGAGTGAAGTATAATAATCTTCTGCAACTGAACATGTTTTTCTCGGGTGCAGCAATGGAAGGCAATGGCATGATGGCAAGAATAGACTTGTTAGGGGAAGAAGCCAGAAAGGTTTTCTCTGAAATCTGAACAAGTCCAGACGCTGCTAAACCCTTCTCCCTTCATATTGTACTGACGATGCATTGATGGAGAAGTGAGGTAAGCTGTGCTCGGAGCATCCCTTCTCGTTGCCTCCCGTTCTTCCTTCTCAGATGCTCTCTGACGAACCACTGCTTCAAACCCCAATGGCTGGCTTTCTGACAGCTTGGGGGCGTCGCGCAACGGAGCCTCCAGCTGACCAGCTGGCTGGACGGAGACGAAGAGAAGACTCTGGGTTGTTTCAAAGAGGAGAGGGAGACGTCTCATGCGCTCCTTGCTTCGGCAGTCCGCCTGGATTCCTGGTGGGTTGCTGGGGGCATGCGGAAAGTGTTGCTGCAGCTTCGTAACGGCACTGTCCTTGGCTCCTTGCAGAGGAGCACACGGTTCCTCTGGGACGTGCCACTGCCAACGGCCAGCTCCCAGTTTTCTTCCTGAAGTTCACTTGTGTGTTCTCTCTCTGTTGTTCGCAAACTGATTTCTGGATCGCAGGAGTTTGTTAACTCTGAATCTCTGACGAGCTTACACAATCATATCTGATGTAAACATGAGGCTGTGTTTTCCCTTTGACCGAGATGAACTGTACTCAAAAAAGAAAATGAGGTACGGGCGAAGCGCCTCACCCCTTCCTGATCAATCAGCCACGTTCAATGGAACTCCTCGTTCGTCCCAGCTGAAGTTGTAATGGAGCCATGCTGCAACGGAGAGATCTCCAAGCTTGCTCGAGAGCTTGACCGTTGACACAATGGCCCGGTTTGGTTTCAAGCCCAGCCCAGCTCAGAGCTAAGCCATAAACGCCCATAGCCCAACTTGAAACAAGCCCACCCACAGCAACAAACTCCATCCTCGGTCTCCGCCTCTCCGGGATCGACAGTGGGAACTCATCCCATCAACACTTCTAGAATCCTCTAGAACCTCAGACCACCCGCGCGGCCGCGCCTCCCCTTTCTCTCGGTTGCCCGCCTCTCCGCGGCGATGCGGTGGCTACCGAGGCTGCTCTCCCTCGCCGCCGCGGCCGGGAGGGCCTCCGCGGTGGCGAGGTCTACCACCAGCCACGTCAGGGGAGGATCCCACGGGTTCGCCAGCGGCGGCTGGGATGGGTCGCCGGCGGTGCCCCGGGAGTGGCTGCGGAAGCTGTGGAGGGAGGAGCTGAGGAAGCAGAAGGAGGCCGCGAAGGGGTGGGGTGTCGGCGCGTCCGCGAGGAGCTCTCAGTCCGTCGAGGCTGCAGGAGCGGCCAGGGAGGCACCGTCGAGTTATCAGTACGACGACAGGGACCTCGATCCCGTTGAGGCAAGTGGATTCTGGAAACTCTGAATTTAGCATCTGCACCTGTAGTCTTTTTTCTATTGTCATGTGTGGTAGCATTTGCTTTGATCCGATTCTGTCTTATATGATTCAGTAATTGGATGTGCATGAAGATGTATACCCCTCGCATTTCAGAAACTAAGAAATTGGTTGGAATCGGAGGTCAAATTACACTGTTAGGCTGGGTAATTAGTGTGTATGAATCTGTTGGGAATCCTATATTTGTTTGTGACCCTGGGATTTGTTTCTGACTTGTGAATCCTAAACTGCCCCAACCAGTTCGTTATACTGCTACAGCCTATCAGTTATCAATCTGTTAGAATATTGTTCCCTTTTTCTTAAATTTTCCTGACTCCTTTGCTTGATCGTATCCTGCTACTTGATGCTTCATACTGATTGGCAATATCCTCTGTAGTCAAATTTGAGGGACTGTTTTCTGTAGCTACTGGATTAATCAACAATGCTTTTCAATGTGTTTATAGGCCAAACTGGCTCCCCTCCTCGCAAGAGCTAACCTCGTGATCGCCAGGGACATCGAATGGGCAAACATCATGCTTGCTTTTGAGCAGGTCACTTACTGTCCATGCAACTCTCGTTTCTATTTTAGGATGGGTCTCCATTTCTTTTCAATATCTTATACATTGTCATTTTAATTGCAGGAGAGCAGATATATCATAATGGACCCACTCTTTCCTCAGTCTGTAAGTTTTATTCTGTCCTGGTTGTAATTCATTCCCTTGATGTATTATCCTGATTATATATTCTAATTATTTATGTCTTAAGCATTGACTTCCTTCTTCCAATGTCCAGCCAGTAGGTTTTATTAGAGAGAAAAGCAACGTCATCTTTAGGCAGGTATGTTTATGTTGTTGCTTGATCCTGAAGAAACTAGTCTTAGCTTGCTCTACTTCTTCATGGTAATTTGTGGAATCGAGTCAAGGGTCACTTAATTGACATTCGAGAAAAAAAAAAGGGTCACTTAATTGACATGCATATCAGTCCGCTAGTCCCAATGTTTGAAATATCCGATTTGGATCTAGTTATTCTGATATTATCTATGTGCAGTCAATATTATCAAGTGTACCTTGTCATTATCTACTGTATTTTATCTCCATATGGAGCATTATCACTGCCTCCTGCATCATGTGCTATTGAAAGGCTGAAAAATATGTTTGTTCTCCATGTGCTAAAGAACAGCTATTGGTAGGCATCAATTTCTGTCATGAATCATTATTGAGTATGTTGGACAGATTATTTGAAGATTCCTCATCAGAGCTCTGGCATCTTATCTGGGTTATTCGGCAAGAACTTGTTGTTTTAGTCTTGTAGAGATGAGTATGTTTCACACAGCAAGGCGCTTAAATTAAATATATTCCCTTGTAACGTAAAAGGTAGTCAAATGTAGCATCTGCAATTGGCAAAATAAACAAAGAGGAGAACTGAGTGGGTTGGAGCCACCATTGGATTTGTGGCAAATTTCTTGTCATCCTGTTCTTTAATATTCTAAATGGTGATGTTTCTCTGTTTGTTTAGAAGAATTTTTTTTGTATACCTGTTTTCCCTCTTACGGTATGTTTTCTATAGTACTCGTTGATTGAGTCTAGCGTTCTTATTGGACATCTGTCTCTATATTTCATTGCCTTATTGTAGTAACTGGTATATGAATGTCAGCTTGTGATGCTAAAAGTTTTGTTTTTCTTTTGGATAAGGGAGATGATAAAAGTTAAATATGCATTGGCTTTGGAAGAAAAGAGTGTAACTTTGTAATTGATTTTTACTTCTCTTGATGGAGGCGCAAATCAAATCCCTTTTTGTCCATGTTTCAGCTACTCAGAACAAGACGGCCATTTGTTGCAGAAATAACTGATGCTATGGGCAATGAGATATTTAAGGTAATATTTCTGCAACCCACTGATTTTCTGTTGAAAATTTATTGAATTGTACTATTGTGCTCAGGTTCGCAGGCCATTCTGGCTGATCAACAGCTCAATTTATGCAGAAGTGGATGGTAAGGTATGCAGATGTTCTTCACTAGATTGCTCTAACTAAGATGATAATATCATCTGCATATGCATCTATGGGGAAATGCTGATAAAGCTTCATTGTTTGACTTTGGTCAGGAGATAGGGGTCGTGCACAGGCGTTGGCACCTTTGGCGGAGAATCTATGACCTGTACTTAGGGTAATATGGTATATTGGTATTCTTATACATTTCCCTTATCTCGTTGACTAAGTTCAAATCTCCTAATTCATCATGTAGTTCCTTTCTTACTGAAACCATCTTGCTGTATTTCAGGAATAGTCAATTTGCAGTTGTTGAGAATCCAGGTTTCTGGAACTGGACCTTTAGCCTGGTGGATGAAGATGATAAATTGTTGGCTCAGATTGATCGTAACTGGAGGGGAATTGGCTTTGAGGTAATATCCTTTTCAGTGTATACTTATCAAAATGTACGCATCTTTTATACCTGATGATATACATGATACATCACTATGCATGCTCTCCCATGCACCGATTGCATGTTTGACAGCAAATGATATTTTTCAATGGGATATAAATTAAAAAAAACTACACTCTGATAACTAGAATCATCTTTCCAAATTGTTGCTGCTTTTGCTCAGCGTTGCTTCTACACATAGAAAATCTTGTGCTCAACTTATTAAATTGTAACGGACATACCATTGTCTGATTATATTTTTGTTGTGTAGCATCTTGCTGAGTATGTTTTTTTCTCTCAGCTTCACTACATTTGCTCCTAGACTATAGAAAAAAATAGGATTGCAAGTACTAATGAGTTTGGAGTGATTCGCTCACTGTTGATATTGCTGTAGCTCTTCACGGATGCTGGCCAGTATGCAATCCGGTTTGGTGACGAGGGACAAATGCAATTCACAGCAGATGTAAGTGTTCTCACTTTGCGTTTGTTAGCATATGGGTGCCCACCTTGTGCAGTTAACCGCACTTTACCCCAATCTGAACACTCTTCTCATGAATGCTCCAGGTCGAAGAACTACATGTTGCTCGGCAGCTGACTTTGCCTGAAAGGGCCGTGGCTCTTGCCCTTGCAGTGTCCCTGGACAGTGATTACTTCTCTAGGAGAGGCGGCTGGTAAGAACCTGTAAAAAATTGGCCTTTTCTTTTCTAGTTGGATTCTTTTGTACTTTGGCTGACCTGCTCAGCGGCTCTAAAATTGATCGAAGTGTCTGCTGCTTGCAGGGGACTTCCTTTTCTCATTGCCACAGAGTGACGCGTGCAAACCACCATCGCCCGAACACGGGTAAAAGAAGAAATGCTGTTCTCATTGTTGATACAAGCTTAGCAGCCTGTACTGTTATGAGGCGAATGTGATCATCTCCAGAGGCTGAAAATGGTTTCTGTGTGACTGACTATCATCAGATTGCTCGCTTCTTCTGCTTCACGCAAAACTTGAAAGTGGAGGTTGCCTCCCTTGTAGCTTGTCGCGCAAGCAGAGATTGCTGAAGTTCTTTTCTTCTTCTGCATGCCTAGTGGAGGCAATGCAATGGTGCAAATCCCTTTTGTTATGGAGATGCCACACGCTCTTTGGTCTGAGCGATACTCTGAAGGCCGGTATTCCTGTTGAACTCATGTGGTTCGTAGTTTAAGTTTACTAGCGCTTGGATCCATTGTGAGCAAAGAAATTACGCTCTACCTCTCTGATTTATCTTGTCAGCAACAGTCATGCTCGTTTGGCCCCGTTTGGTTTTCCAGCGCCAGATACTGTTCACAACTTTGACCACTAATTAAAGGTATTAAATAAAGGTATTTTACAAAACTAACTCCAGAAACCCTTCACTAGAAACCCTGAAGAATCTAATGAGGCCTTTGACCACATGATTAGAGGATGATTAGAGGATGGTTACTGTAGCATCACTCTAGCCAATCATCGATTAATTAGGCTCATTAGATTCGTCTCGAAAAGTTACCCTCATCCGTGAAGAGGTTTTGCAAATAGACTTTATTTAATACTCCATGCAAGAAAAATTCTCTCCTAGCAATGCTAGATGCTAGAAAACCAAAAGGCCTTTATTTTTGAGGGAACGAAAAGTCGTGCGCATTGCAGAGTACAAATGGCGCGGCCCTTTGGGGCCGAAAGCACGTGGGCTTTAACACTGCGGCAGGGCCCAGGTCTCCTTCTTTCCGTTTACATTTCTCCTTTTCTTCTTTTGGTCTTTTCCCGCCAAAACGATTGCTTTCCCTCTCCTATACTCGCGGTAGCAGAAATGATTTGTTTTTTTAAAGAAACTGGGGAATATTATCAAACTGAGTTATCAGGAACTACACTTGTTACAATCCCAGCAAGGCATAGGCTCGCTGATACATTAGACACCCAGACGCCGCGTGATGAGTCACACTGCAAATAAGACCCGAATTTGGCTCCCGAATTACAGACTCGATTAACATATCGCATTCGTATGGAACAGCTGGTTTGTGGATACACGACTCAGTTGGTGTTTAAATGCACTCATTATGTATAAAATTTATGCATTGGGCTGCGTGCATAGAGAAAAAATTAATTGACATGGTTATCGAGTTGAAAGCTTTTGACATGGTTATCGAGTTGAAAACTGTATGTAAAATATGGGGAACTAACAGCCTGTTCGGTTGGCTGGTGGCTGGTGCTGATTTGTTGTGAGACTGAAGGACTGCTGGCTAGCTGGTGGCTGGTGGCTGGTGCTGATTTGTTGTGAGACTGAAGTACTGCTGGCTGGTGGCTGATAAGCCAAACGAACAGCTGTATACAGGAACTAAACACGGTCATTCTGCAGCTGCCATCACCAACCAAATTTGCCCGCGCCATCGACGTTAGCTTTCGGGCTTTCGGCTGATCTGTCAGGCGGTACAAAACGAAAAAAAAAATTCTTGATCGGAAAATGTCGCCGCTTTGACTGCCAAGACCAGGGCTAGCAGCCTAGCAGCAGAACAGCATGTTAGCAGACTCATGCTTTCACCGAATTGTCCGCGTCGGGTCTCGTGCACCACCATCGTAGTTGGCCTCGTCATTTCAGAGAGCCATGCCCATGCCGCCCAGTCCACGAACGGTTGTTGCAAGCTTTTAGGGCCTGTTTAGATTAGAAAGAAAATTTACGAAAGAAAGTTTTCAATTTTAAATCGAACATTATGAGGACTAAACATAATCTAATTATAAAACTAAATACACGGATGGACGGGAAATCGCGAGACGAATCTATTAAGCCTAATTAATCTGTCATTAGAGATTATTTACTATAGCACGGCATTGTCTAATCATGGCCTAATTAGGCTCATTAGATTCGTCTCACAAAGTTACCAGGGGTTATGGAATGGGTTTTATCATTAACACACGTTTAATACTCCATGCATGTAAGATTCTCTTTGATGAATAGTAAAGTTTCAAAGTTTCACCGTGAACTAAACAGGCCCTTACTCTCTTTCGTCAGACTACAAGGAACGGATGCCAGTAATTTCGCAATTCAGGCTTGTTTAGTTCCCTCCAATTCAACCAATTCAACCAAAAGACATTCCATTGAACAACGTGCCCCATCTCTGCTTTTTCGATTCCCAATGCATTTTTCTACGGTGCATTCAATCGAATTCAACCGAACTAAACAAGGCCTCACACGGAGACCTTTGGTTGAATTTCGTATAGAAAAGTGCATTAGAAAGTGCGTCACAGAGAGGGCGAAGAAACTTGCAGGAACTAAACAAGGCTGGAAACCTGTGGGGCTGTTTGGAGTTCACAGCAAAGACACAAAAATTTAGGTTAGCGGTGAAATGCTAATGAGTGTCAAAATTTTAAAGTTTAGGCCTTGTTTAGGTCGTTAACTTTTTTTATCGCTACAGTAAATTCGAATGTCTGTATACTAATTAGAAGTATAAAATGTGAATAACTGACAAAACCCATTTCATAACCCCCGTGTGAAATTGTAAGGCGAATCTATTAAGCCTAATTAGGCCATGATTAGACAATGTCGTGCTACAGTAAATAATCTCTAATGACAGATTAATTAGGCTTAATAGATTTGTTTCGCGATTTTCCGTCCATTCGTGTAATTAGTTTTATATTTAGATCATGTTTAGTTCTCCTAATCTTTGGTTTAAAATTGCTACAGTAAATTTCGCAAAGTTTTTCACCGAATTTAAACAGGCCCTTAACAAAAAGTTTAGCATCTCTAAACAGATCCTATTTTGAAATACGGAGTACAACTTCGGGAATTTGTCAACACGTTTTTTTTTTTACATTTTGCCCTTTCTTGCAGAAATTCTCTAACAAAAAGACGACCATTTACAAATCAATGAGCTTAAATTGCTACTCCTGTCAAAAAAAATACAACTACTTGTTGCGTGTCAGTTTAAATGATCTATATTTCATCAAGTTTCTAGCAAAATATATTCATGTTTATGGCTCTAAATAAATTTATTATGAAAATACATTTTGTAACTAATCTAATGATATTTATTTTATATCATAAATATCGATATTTTATCTATAATTGGTCAAGAACTAAAATATTACATTGTGACAGAATTACTTTCTTTTTTTCGAAGAGAGTATTCATTTAGGGGCTGTTTGGTTCTAGCCATTGCTGGCCACGCGAACGTGCGCCACGGCCGCAACTTAGGCGCTGAATTTGGACACCACGGTCCGTAGTGAAAAACAACAGCGAAAAGACTGCCACAGCCTAAGTCTAATGCTAGACCAAACAGAGACCAAAGATTCTGTGGCGCCGTCTAAAATTTGGTTTGGCTAGATATGGCAGCCAACCAAGCATCCCCTCAAAAAGAAGCAGATGAGTTACGAGTTCGAGCTCGAATGGTGTGACACCCTCTAAACGAGGTTCTCGTAGCTCGTTCCCCACGCATATGCACCAACATATATTCGCACATATCCTCTCATATAACCAACCAAACAGATGTTATGTCATGTCATATTACTATTTGAGTTGGTATAGCTAGGCAAGCTAGCGAGTACATCCATATTAAGGCCCTTAACGTCCTGTTTAATTCCAGGAACTTTCCAAAGTTACCAAAAAGTTTCCACACTGACAACCGTGTCCTCTCTCACAGAACACGTTTTCCAATGCAAAAAGTTTTCACCACTTTTCAATTTTCACCGGAATTAAACAGGCCCTAAACGAACCTTCTATGGGGGCATGTAGGGCATGTTTGCTTCCGGTCCTGGCAAAGTTGCCTGGCACAGGCAGCAACCCCAGGCGTTGGATTTTGAGCGTCTGGAGTTAGATGATGCTGCCTGGCCAGTGACCTACCTGGCAGGGCAGCAACCAAATATGCCCAGTGTTTGGTTCTAACCCATTTTCTTTACAATAAAATGGTTGATCATAGAGTTATTTCATGAATTTTGGTGAAACTAACTTATATATTAGAGGCGAAAATATAAGTAATACAAGGAGACGAAGACCATTTTAAACAAACCCTTTCATCTATTGGTCTTAAGGAAAACATTGCTACAAGAGGAAAGTGGCGAGTTCCAAAATCAAAGGAAATCTTTGCTCATCTTTTCTAAATTCAAATCAAGCGAACCAATAAACATGTTTGTTTGTCCTTTATCGCTAGGCAAGCAGCAGAAACAAACCTACAAAAATGAAGGGCCTGTTTAGTTCAGAAAGTTACCGAAAAAAAATGTTATTGAAAAACATGTTCTATGAAAAAAAACGCGGTTGTCAGTCTGAAAAAAGTTATCATTTCTTTGGCAACTTGCCACAGTCTAACATGCGGGCAAACCCAGCCAAGCGTCCCCATCGGTCATCGACCCAGCCAAGCGTCCCCATCGGTCATCGGCTGTGCTGCCCGTTCGCTTCCAGAGCTCATCCCATCACATCAGTTCACTGCGCGTCTGCGCCCAACTTCCGCCGCTTCGCCCCACAAAAAGTGGCTCAATCTCCTAGGCGAGGCCACGAACGCAGAGAGAGAGCGCGCGCGCGAGAGAGAGCTGAACCGCCTCGTTTCTTCTCCGAGAAGCAAAAGATCCCGTCCGCGACCCCATCTCTCACTGGTCACCGCTCCGGCTTTCCACTGAGCAGCGGCCGCTCTAGCCTCTAGCCTTGACTCGAAGCGACTCCTCGAGACATCCACATCCCCACTCCTCTCCTGCGACTGCGACTGCGAATGCGGCCTGCTCGTCCGTGCGCGAGCGGGTGAAGAGCCAGCGAGCGAGCGAGCGAGATGAGGGAGCACCGCGACCGCGAGATGGCGGCGGAGGAGAGAGATTTGGGCGACATCGTGCTCTCCTGGTCGCTGCAGGAGATCATGGACGACGACCTCTACAAGGGGAAGGTGCTCCATCGATCCTTCGACTGGGGCCCTTGGTTGCGGTTGACGGTTGTTTTATATACGGCGGTTGTCGACTCGAGCGATTTGTTTGTGTTAGTGCGTGGTTAGTTTTCGCGTTCGTGCGGATCATGTGTGTTAATGTGAGGTGGTTGATTTATGGTCAGATTTCTACAGCCGCTAGTTGTTTTTGGTTTCATCAATCCGTTTTGATGAGTCGGTTGTGGCGAGTTGTTGGCCTGGTACTGCTTCTGTCTGTTGTAGTGTCACTGTCAGTGTGATAGAATAGAAGTTGGTCGCTTTGTTCCTGAATGCTGCGAAACAATGCTTGATGCGGCGTTTAGGTCTGGGAATACAGTTAGTTCCTCATTGCCACATGCGTGCCATGGTTAACGGTGGTGTGCATGAATAAGGATACTGTCTGACCTGACCATATAGTTTGTTAAAAACCCCTGGTGATGCACTGTGGTCAGAAATTCCGTGTTCGTGTGGTGTCAAATGCAACTAATGACTAAATGTTAACTAATCACAATGTGCCAGACTTTTTTACACTCACACTCATCATGTGGATTATGGAGCCTTTGCCACCGAATGATCTGCATTATACTAATCACAACGTGCGGACCTGTAGCCTGTGGCATACTAGCATGGTCTTTTGTGATGCTTGAGCTAAGTAGCCTGTAGCGGTTCCAGGAAAACTTGAGATGAGACAATACCTGTGCTGACTAGGTTTCAAAGTTCTGTTGAAACTCGGTAGAGATATATGCTGTGTTGCCTAATATAATCTTGTGCTAGAAACTGCAAATTATACGACTTCTGTTTTATTCCACAACTAGTAATGCTGATTATCTGCTCATTCTTGCAATGCCCTGTATTGATAATTTCTTAGTTTTGGTGAAACTGGCCGGCATTAAGTTCCATAATTCTATGCCATTTTCCTTGTTCAAGTTATGGCTGCCATGGACTCATTTACTAATGTAACATGCTACCACATCTGTTTAGAAATCAATTTTTAAGCAATATATATTTAGATAGTTAGAATGCTCAATATCAATTAAATGCCTTTTGTGGCAATTCTGAAAATACCATCTCCATTTTCCCAACTATACATGTAAAAACTACGACCTATATGATCCCAAATATAAGTGCATTTATGTTTGACTAAATCCCTTTCAGCTTTGGCCATCAATAGTCAGAATTGTACTTATTGACAACATAAGGTTGACGTAACTAACTATATCGATCATCATGAAAAATACATTCATAATATATAAATCATTATATTTCAAATAATATAAATCATAGATATTATTTGTCAAAGTGCCGTGTCGGTATCCTTACAGACTTGTATTTTGGAACGGACCAAATTTTGAATTGTGAAAGAGTGTTGCAATAGTTACTAAAAAGTGGAGTACCTTTTGTGGCATTACCATTTACCAAATGTACCTTTTGCAGGTCCAGAAAATTCCATCCAGCTTTAGTTCACTTGACCACTACTTGAAGGCATTTATTGGACCTCTGATTGAAGAAACAAGGTCAGACCTGTGCTCATGCCTTGAGCTCATCACAGAAGCACCCTCATCGAAAATAGTTTCTATGGAGGCAGAAGGAAAATCAGGACTGTATTTTATGGATGTGGATTTTTGGGATAATGGTGCTGGTTTTTCTACTGAGACTTACACTGCTAGGAACGGTGATATCTTTATTTTGTCTAGCACAAAACCTGAAGCTGCAGAGGACTTCAACCGCTATGGTCTGACATATTGCTTGGCAATGGTTACTGAAGTTTCTATGAATGATGAGTATCAGAAAGGCTTCAGGGTGAAGGTTGCAAAGGATATTTGTTTAGAAGAAAACTTAAATAAACTCAGACATGCAATATTTCTTACTAATATAATGACAAGCATACGGATATGGAAAGCACTCTGCTTCGATACATGCATGAATAACAATTTCGCAATAATCAAGTCACTTTTAGGCCCTAGAAATATGGTATGTAACCTCCATGGTTTCCTTTTGAGTTCACTTAACATTTTGTATTATCACTAACTAAATTTCTTTCGATGTTATGGCTAACCTCTTCGTTGGTTCTTTTGTAGATTGAAGATGTCTGTGCTGTCTGCCTTAAAAAGGATGAGGAGTGTTTACCTTCTCTTGCAGAGAAATTACTGTCAATTAATCTTAATCAATCACAAGTGGATGCCATTGAATCTATCATCTCAGCAGTGGGATGTAAGCATCTGAACCTCACGAAACTTATATGGGGTCCACCAGGTACCGGAAAGACCAAGACTGTTAGTGCTATACTGTGGGCTTTGGCTTGTTTGAAATGCAGAACTCTTACATGTGCTCCCACAAATGTTGCTGTTGTTGGAGTATGCACTCGATTCCTTCACAATTTGAAGGATTTCAACGAACAGATTGATGAAAATGGTCTACCTCTTTCTCTTGGTGATGTGTTGTTATTAGGGAACAAGTACAGGATGGACATCACTGAGGAACTTCAGGAAGTTTTCTTGGATTATCGTGCAGATGAACTTGTTGAGTGTTTTTCATCATTGTCTGGATGGAGGTATATAATTGCTTCAATGATATCTTTCTTTGAGGATTGCAGTTCTCAATACGATATGCTTCTTGAAGATGATGGAAGCAGTGATTCTGTTTCCTTTCTGGATTTCGTGAAGAAGCAATTTGATGTGTCAGCAGCAGCTGTAAAGAAATGCATGATGAGCTTATGGACTCACCTTCCAGGAAAGTGCTTTTCATGTGATGTTGTAAGAAATATTGCTATGCTATTGGGTTTGCTGGAAAAAATCGATGCCCTATTATGTGATAGAGATCTGACTGATGAGGGTGTGAAAAGGGCCTTTGGTTTTCTGTTAGCTGAGAACTCTATTTATGAACAAGGAACACCTTCTATCGAGAAGGAACTGGATGCAGCAAGGTCTTTATGCCTTAATGTGTTGAAAGATCTTCAGAGTTCACTTAATTTACCAACAGGAAGAGACAGAAATTGGGTTCAGAACTACTGCATGCGTAATGCAACACTTATTTTCTGTACTGCCTCTAGTTCTTATAGGTTGCATAATGCAGAGATTGCTCCGCTTGATGTCTTAATTGTTGATGAGGCTGCTCAAGTAAGGGAATGTGAATTGGTGATCCCTCTACGTTTGCGTTGGTTGAAACATGTTATTTTGGTGGGGGATGACTGCCAGCTCAGGCCCCTGGTTAGAAGTCAGGTATTTCCCCCTTTTAACCTTTCATTCCTTGGTCAGCGATGTATGTACCTGTTATATGACCTTCTCGTGCTGTAATGTTGCAACACTTACTATCAACAAAGGGCTCTGTCAGAATTCTGTTCTACTCTTGTTCATCAATTTTGATGATAGTTATTCTGATATTTCATTGTTTATATTTAGGTATGCAAGGAAGCTGGATTCGGGATCAGTCTTTTTGAGAGATTGGTTATACTGAATTTTGAAAAGCATCTGCTGAATATACAATATCGCATGAACCCTTGTATCAGCGTATTTCCAAATGCTCGATTTTATGAGAGGAAGATTTTAGATGGTCCAAATGTTCTTTCTTCTTCCTACAACAATGCTTACGTCAGCCTTCCATTTGGTAGCTATACTTTCATAAACATCGTCGATGGCAGAGAAGAAAAGGAGGGTGCAGGAAACAGCTGGCGAAACTTGGTTGAAGTTGCTGTTGTTTTGCACTTGATCCAAACCATCTTTAAATGTACGTCTGACCTGAAAATTCTTCCTATTTTCCTGATATCTAGTCTTGTTGCACGTGAAGTTACTTGGCTGGCATAGCATAGCATAGCTTTTTATAGTCTTTAACTTATGCTTGATATACATAGGTATATTAGAGTTACTGGCCATTGCGTGGAACAGCTTCAGCAAAATTGTATCTCTAGTCTGTGAAAAATTCATGCTTGAAAGTGATAAATTATTGGCTGGTACAAATGCTATCAAATTAGTCTGCATAAAAGCTTCTCATTAGTTTTATGCAAGAAAATGATTCACAAGGAAAATCAGTGATCTTATCTGTTCCTTTTCCCATGCAGCTTGGAAAAAGACTGGGCAAGGGATTAGCATCGGTGTTGTTTCACCATATAGTTCTCAAGTTGCTGCAATTAAAGATAGACTTGGCAAAAAGTATGACACGTGTGACGGCTTTCATGTCAGGGTCAAGTCAGTTGATGGTTTCCAAGGAGAAGAGGATGACATAATCATACTATCAACTGTTAGATCAAACAGGAGGGGTGTTGTTGGATTTCTTGGTGACAATCAAAGAACTAATGTTGCCCTTACTAGGGCAAGGTGTGCATTTATTTGTTGTTTCACTGTTGAAATTACATCTGATAGTGATGACCATAATGTATCTAATGAATGCTTTATGTGATGCAGGCATTGTCTTTGGATTCTTGGTAATGCTAATGCATTGTATAAAAGTGGGACAGTCTGGAAAGACCTTGTTGATGATGCGCAGAGACGCAAATGTGTTTTCAATGCTACTAATGACACAGCAATGTTTAAGTTGATTCTGCATGTGAAACATGAGCTTGATGAACTGGATGATCTACTTAATTCTGACTCAACAGTTTTCAGCAATACCAGATGGAAGGTAAGCAGTTATGTTTAATCACTTTGACCTCGATTGTACTTTCATGCATTCTTGAAAATTCCTTATCTTTTCTAATGATTGTGTGTGGTTCAACTGCTTCATTAATATTAAGTGACAGATGGTTTACACTAACCGACATACTAGCTAATGAACGACGATATTTCTCAATATGTTAACAATGTTTGACTATTTAATTTTGATCTCTTGAGCCTAGACATTCATAATTATTGTTGAACATATTGGATTGATCTGTATTGAGGTGGCCTTATATTTTATGCAACCTCTATAGACAGAGTTATCTCCTTAGCTGATCTGATCATTTGGTGTTAGGCTGAGATTCATTGTTACCTAAAATACAAACCACATCATCTTTGTTTTCTTTTTAAAAAAGCAATTCCCTTATGACTACATATGCTTTCATACTTTTGAAATCACCAATCAATATTTTGTGATAAAGTTATGTAATTTTATTTTATTTTTTAATGCCATAACTGGATAGTAATTGATTTGTACTTAATTGTGTCATGGGTGTCGGTTGGGCCATCTGGGTCTATTGGCCCAGGCCCATTAGGGTTAGGATAGGGATAAGATTTGCTTAGCAATGAGAATATCAGTTTATTAGGGTTAGCCCCTTCTATCCCTGTCCTTGTGGTGTGGCTACTGCCTATCAGCGAGGTCGCGCTGCTTGGTTCAGGGTCAATCAGATCTCTACCTGTGACAAATTGTTATTAGGCCTTCTGTGCCATTTTATATTGTGGTATGTGAATTATATGGTTCCTTAATGTAACCATGTTAGGTGGTCCAGATTCTTTTATATATGAATATAAAATATGTAGCTGTTACAATTTTTATCATATAAGCCATTTGCTGAGGCGCTCTTTATTTGTTTGTATTGAATAACTCTACAGGTCATTCTAAGTGACAACTTTAGAAAGTCCTTTGCGAAACTAAAATCTCCACAGCTAAGGAGGGAGGTACTCCAAAAGCTTGTCAAACTTGGTGGTGGTTGGCGGACAACAATAAAGAATTTTGATGTGACTGATACTTTCAAGCTTGCAAAAGCATACAAGATCAGGGACCTTTATCTTGTTTGGAGCATCGATTTGGAGAAAAACGAAAGATACTTCCAGATAATTAGAATATGGGACCTTTTGTCACACCAACATGTTGCTAGAACTGTCCAACATCTCAAAAATCTCTTTTCCATGTACACAGATGATTACCTTGACCACTGCAGCAGAGTGCAGGCAGAAGGGTATGATTGTTTCCTGACTTGTTTATAACCTGGTCTTTTGGATTTTGTTTTGATTTGGTTCTTTTTGAATAGTTGAACTTGAGTTCCTTAAAATAAAGCTACTAGCGTAATTGGCTGCCATTTGCTTAACCATAAAATAGAATCAGAGTGCTTTTGTTTTCCTTTGATTTTATGATTTGAGATCCATTTTGTACCCTACATGGTTAAGATATCCCGCATGGGCATGAAGAATCATTCTGACATCCCTTGTACTTGTCTCACCCCGTATTGTGGATCTTTTCCGGTGTGCACTTGTTTTTTCTTCCTAAAAATGTCAGGATTTCCATTTACATCCCTGTTCATAATTGTGTTTATTTATTCTAACATTTCAGTATGTTTTTATCCTTATTTTGTTGCTTTCTTTTTATTGTGGATGACAGGAAACTGGAAGTTCCTGTAATTTGGGATGCCGGACATGATATTATTCGGTATAAGAAAGATTTCAGAGTTGATGATCAAGAAAATCATGATCATGTGGACACCTCGTTTGCTCTAGAGAATACCAAAGTTAGTGAAAGTTTCTTGCTGATGAAATTTTACTCTCTATCATCTGGTGTGGCAAAACATTTGCTTACTGCTACTGATGGGACTGAAGTTGAGATCCCCTTTGAACTGACTGATGAAGAGGAGGCGATAATTCGATTCCCACTCACTAGTTTTATTCTTGGGAGGTCAGGCACGGGGAAAACTACTGTTTTGACAATGAAATTATACCAAAATGAGCAACAGTCCTTGATTGCATCCCAAGGGCTAGATTTGGACGAAGTTGGTCTATCTGTGGCTGATCAAACAAATAATTTGTCAATGAAGGACCCAGGCAAAAGAGAAAGTTTTGTAAAACAAGTCCTTATCACCGTAAGCCCAAAGCTTTGTTCAGCTATAAAGAATCACATTTGCAGACTCAAAAGGTAACGCTATCGTAGCTGGAGTTGTACGACTATACACACACCAATCTACCTGCCACCCACTCTATATTTTCATGCTATCTAGAATTTGCGCTCTTTATGTTCACCCTTTGAGATTTTACTTTAAATAATGAAGATAAGTATATTCCTTCTACATAATTATTTTACTACCTTTAATATGTCAACCAGGCTCCTCATTTAATATATTTTTTCCTGAACCTTTTATAGATTTGGCTCTGGTGATGTCTCTGACCAGCCTAACATTCTTCATATGCATGATATCATTGATGACCTCGAAGAATTTACAGATGTGCCGGACAATTTCAGTGATCTACTGAACGAGCACTATCCTCTTACTATAACATACCGTAAATTCTTGATGATGCTTGATGGAACATGCGAGACTTCATTTTTTGATATGTTTTGTGGAGAATTCAAGTCTAGCATTCAGAGAGGTCATTCCAAATCTCGAGCTTTGCAAGCTTTTATTGAATCGAAAGAAGTTACCTTTGAGAAGTTTGCAGCTTGCTATTGGCCTCATTTCAACACAGAAGTAACAAAAAAACTTGATGCATCCACTGTTTTTACGGAAATAATTTCTTACATAAAGGGTGGATACAAAGCTAACATCCATGGCAAGCTTGAAAGGCTTGATTATGTGATGCTCTCTGATAGAAGATTTTCATCTCTAAACAGTGAAATGAGAGAGAAGATTTATGATGTGTTCCTTGATTATGAGAGTATGAAGCGCCATGCCAGAGAATTTGATTTGTCAGATTTTGTAAACAGTCTTCACAGCCGTCTAGTTTCTGAGGGTTACAAAGGGGATTTGCTGGATTTTATTTACATAGACGAGGTGCAGGATCTTAGCATGTCACAGATAGCACTTCTTAAGTATGTCTGCAGAAACTTCAAGGAGGGCTTTGTTTTTGCTGGTGACACGGCACAAACCATAGCTCGGGGTATTGATTTCAGATTTGAAGACATTCGCTCACTGTTCTATACCTCGTTCCTCTCAGAAACTGAAGCATGCAACCAAGGAACTAAACATGGCAAACAAGTTCGTCTCACGGATATGTTCCAACTCAGTCAAAATTTTCGCACACACTGTGGTGTTCTTCGTATGGCTCAGAGTATAATGAGCCTTTTGTACTACTTTTTCCCGTCATGTGTTGACAAGCTTAATCCAGAAACTGGGCTTGTGTATGGTGAAGCTCCTGTTCTCCTCGAGTCTGGTAATGATGAGAATGCAATTATGACTATTTTTGGAGAAAGCAAAAGTGAACAAGGTAACCAGCATGGCTTTGGTGCAGAACAAGTTATATTGGTTCGTGATGAGGCTACCAAGAGACAAATTGTTAACCTCGTTGGTAAACAAGCTCGTGTCTTGACTATTGTTGAATGTAAGGGCCTTGAATTCCAGGTATAAGCCTCAAAAGTTTTGCTCATAATGCAATATATATTTTCATTTAAAGAATGTTTTCTTCAACTTTGATGATAGTAAATCTTTCCAAAATACATACTGCAGGACGTGCTACTATACAACTTTTTCAGTTCATCACCATTACGTAACAAATGGAGAGTTGTGTATGATTACATGAAAAGCAAAGAAGTTATAGGATCATCTGAAGAGATATCTCATCCGGATTTTGATAGAAACAAGCATTATCTTCTTTGTTCAGAACTGAAGCAGCTTTATGTCGCAATCACACGAACTAGGCAAAGATTGTGGATCTGTGAAAATACTGATGATTACTGTCAACCAATGTTTGAGTATTGGAAGAAGTTGTGCATTGTGGAGGTTAGACTACTAGATTCTTCACTGATTCAAGCAATGCAGACTGGGAGCAGTGCAGATGATTGGAGGCTGCGGGGTACCAAGGTTAGTGAAATATACATTGAGATCTTGATGCTAAATTTGTCTATATTCAAGTGTGTGTATGTTATTTTCTCACATGCTTTCTCCAAGTATGGTGCGGAACTTCCTTTGATGGTACTGTAATTCTCTCTACAATTTTAAGTCCATGTAACAAACACATTTTTTTTTATTTTAGTTATTTAATGAGGGGCAATTTGAGATGGCCACGATGTGCTTTGAAAAGGCCGGTGATGCATATAGAGAGAAGTGGGCAAGAGCTGCTGGACTTCTTGCAACTGCTGACCGTGTCATCTCCACAAATTTGGAGATGGGCCAGTCTTCCTTGCAAAAAGCATCAGAGATTTATGAGTCTATTGGCATGCATGAGAAGGCCGCCACTTGCTACATGAAATTAGGTGACTACAAAAGAGCAGGTGTGATCAATTTCCTAATTCTTCTAGTTGTTCATTAACATGACCAAGGTCTCATGTTTAAATTACTTTTCAGTGTTCATTATATAAGTCATCGTGTAGCCTTTAATTTGTTGAGTTCATTATGCAAGTCATCGTGTAGACTACTGTGTTACTGGCATGAGGCTATGTGCATCAAACAGTGCAGAAGCCAGAACTATTTTTCCTTTATAACAACAACAACAAAGCCTTTCAGTCCCAAGCAAGTTGGGGTAGGCTAGAGTTGAAACCCACTAAAAGCCAATAATCAAGGTTCAAGCACGTGAATAGTTGTTTTCCATGCACTTTTACACAAGGTTAGAACTATTTTTCCATTATAAAAAAAATAATGGGCTGCTCTTGAATCCCTATATCTGAAAGAGTTAATTTTATTTCATTTTTTTGAGATCTTATGCCTTTTGATGTTGACTTGACATGTCAGGTTGCTACGCTTTCTAGTTCCCTTAGCTTTGGCAAATATGCTATTAGTTTTATGTCACACTGCACATACTAAGCAGTCTTTGATTCGCATAGGAATGCTCTATATGGAAAAATGTGGAACTTCAAGGCTCAAATATGCTGGTGACTGTTTTGCTATGACTGAATGCTGGTCACAGGCCGCTGAAGTGTACTTTAAAGCTAAATGTTATACACAGTGTTTCTCCTGCTGCTCAAAAGGGAAATTATTTAATCAGGGCCTGCAATTTTTGGAACAGTTGGAGAAGGAACAGTGTGAGAATTTCAACTCAGATGTTGCTGTCCTTAGAGAGACATTCCTGGAAAATTGTGCTTTGCACTGTTTTGAACGTGGTGATATAAATAGGATGATGCCATTTGTCAAGGCTTTCAACTCGATGGATCATGTTCGAGCATTCTTATTTTGTAGGAATCTTTTGGATGAACTGCTGAATACAGAGATGGAAATGGGTAATTTTCTTGAAGCTGCAGGCATAGCAAAGCTTAAAGGTGATTTCTTATTGGAAGTAGACATGCTAGAGAAGGCAGAGTTATTCAAGAATGCTACACAGCTTCTCCTCTTTTATGTCACTGCAAATTCCTTGTGGGCTTCACACAATAGAGGATGGCCTCCAAAAAGTTTCGCAGAAAAGGAACGATTTCTCTTGAAAGTGAAACAGATGGCAAAGAAAGTATCTGAGGCCTTTTTCTTCTCTGCTTGCTTTGAAGCAGATGTACTGTCAGATTCACATAAATCCCTTGCCAGCTTAACATACAACTTGCTTGAAGGCGGGAAATGTGGAAACTTATTAGTCGAACTTATTTCTGCTCGTTCCATTATTGATGTTCATCTTCAGTCTCAAACCTCTGGATACAATCTCAGGTTAGAGCCAGGTTCTGAAAATGAACAGTATTGTTATGATTTGCTGGCCTGTAATCAGATATCACTGGAAACACTAGCATGTGTTTGGAGCCACTGGAGTTCAATTATAGTTAAAATGCTAGATTACCTTCGTCACTCTGGGGTTACAAAATCAAATGATTCTGCAGCTATGTTTGAAGATCTTTGTGCTAAATATTTTGGGTTGAGAAAAGATGGTGATAGCAGATATGCAGTACTTAACTCGGATTCAAGTTGGCTTACGAACACAGGTAGGAGTTCTTTGGAGCAAGATGGTAACAGATGTTGGATGGATGCTGTCCGGTTTAAGTTGTGCGCTCACAGTTTTTTGTTAAATGAGCTCTCATCAGTTGGCTTTAGTGTACTCCAGAAGTTGAAGACTTTTGTTGAAACTTCTATGGAGCAAGCTCCATCTCCTCATGCCCAGTGGAAAACTATCAGTATTACTGGTGCAATTTCGAAGTTTCTACAAGATTCAGAGCTCAGTCTACCTAAATATCCAGAAAACTTAAGAAACCTCTTCACTCACTGTGAACGTCGCATGTTTGAATTACTGTTCCTGGCCTGGAGGGATGAAACAACAAAGAGCTTTATGTATATACTGGACTCACCGACTGCATACGGTTTGATTGTGGATTCTCTTGGTTCATACCTTAGGCCAAAAATTAAGGAGTTGACTCATGGTCATCTTGGAAGAATAACAATGTATCTGCTGTACACAGCACGATTGGATGACATGATGAGTTCAAGACTTAGACAATACCTGGGCAGAGATTCACAGTGGGCTGATTTTTTTCAATCTTTGAAGAGATTTCTTGACTCTGGTGACGGAAGATACACATTAGTCATGAATTTTAAACTAGCTCTTGAATGTACATTCAATGCAGACTGGAGGAATCAACAAGACTATGTATCTCCTGTATGCTTTGTGAATCTCATGGAGTGTCTTGGTTTTTTAGCATCATCACATCTTATACTGAATGATTGTGTTTTCTGCACAAAATCTGTATTGATTAGTATGTTAAAGTGCCGTACAAGCAAAGAGTACCTTGATACCTGCCTGGTTTCCAGACCAGGTAGCCAGGATGTGGATCTGGACCATATGGCATACTCATCAGGGCAATTCATATTCCAGTCAATCAGGGATCTCTTAACAAACAAGTCTGCGGTTCAAGATTGGGTTCGGAAAACAGCTCCAACTACTTCTTATGTCCCTGTTCTTCTGAGACTAGTAATCTTGCTCTATTTGGTGACTTTGACTCTTAAACTGGGGAATTTGTACAATCTCACAGATTTCCTTTGGCGGCACGGAATTTTTGAGGATTTACCTCCAGAGTTCTCCAAGAAGATTGCACATACATTGGAATTAAGGTCTCCCAAAGTGGGCAACTTCATAAAGATATTTGGCGATGCACTTGCAGCAATTGGAAATCACATGGTAGTTCTTGGTTCACCCAAATCCCAGCTTATCAGTCGAAACTTGAATGCTTATATGATTAGCGGTGCGGATTTGAGTGATGTTGAAAAAGTAATGACACTTATCTGTCCGGAAGCACAGGACTCTACCATGCAAGAAGAAATAATGACCTGCAAGATTACTACTGGAAATTTTCCTATCGCAGTAGTACGAGATAATAAGATGGAGAGTAGAATTGAAATGCTTTTGAATGATGAAAACATTTCTTTGTGGGAGAAGTTTGAGTCTTTTCAAGTCTTCATGCATGTCCAGGTGAGTTGAAGTGCTATGGTTCATCTGATAGCTGTACCTTGTGTTGCAATGCTGTGTAACTGTTGGGTTTATATATTTTTTCCTAATTTTTGTAGAAGGAAGCATGGGTTATTGTACTATTCCTAAAAGGTGTTCTTTCCTGGCTGGAGCAAAGGTGCCCTCCAGAAAATATTGATGCTCAATTGTTTGAAGAAGTCAAGCACATCTGCAATCAGTTTGAAGAGCAGTCTGTTTGGTAAGCAAGTACTGGTGTACTTCAGCATTTATGAAATGTTACTTTTGTATTGTAGTGCCGCGCTCCAGTTGGTAGGATAATTTTTAGTGTACTCTTGTACTTGTACTGCTATAATTGCATGTAGTATACTTTTTGCTTGTGAAAATAGGTTACGCAAATCAATAATAAATGAATCTCAAAACTGTAGGTTGTTTCATTGTTTCAGTATTTACTTTTTTTTGAAAACTATACAGCGGGGGAGGCCCCCACTGTGAGAAAATATATTAAAAAGAGAGAAATAGGGAACTGTACAATAAATCAACACGAGGGGCACCAAAGTACCCAAAAAAGAGAAAGATTCAGGAAAGGGCTAAACAAGCTAAGCTAAATTGAGTCAACCCAGTCAAGGAAGGTTTGTCTACTGCTTTCTTTGATTCTGTGAGCTTGAAGCCTGGCCTCATCCACAAAGTGCGAGACCCATGCATTTATGGATGGACGTTTCCCTTCAAATATCAGAGCATTCCTTTGTTCAGTATTTACTTTGAGAATTGGCATTAGTAGTTTCCAGTGTCTGAAAGTAATTCCCATTTGAAGATTCTAACTGCTGTGTCATTACAGGGAGAAGAGAGCTAGTCTAACTGCCCAGGACCTTTACTCGATGTGGAATGACGGCGAGAGCAAACTAGAGAAGGTCATCTGCTTTCTGCGATCTGAGAAAGCTTCTGGAAAAGAATCTAACAGAAGGAAGGAAGCAGTGCCTGCTGTCCAGCTTCTCATAGACAGGAATGATGGATGGAGTGAATGCTCAGATGACGAACCTGACTCAGGTGGAAGAAAGACGGTGGAACCGGCCAAGGAAGAAGCAGCGCCGACCTACTCGACTTTGAAAAAGAAGGCGCAAAAGCAGAAGAACAAGAAGAAATCAAAGAAACGCGGTGGGAAGAAGTGAGCTGGTGTACGTACGCTATAGTTTCTGTTAGACATTGGCGCCAATCCCTTGTCTATGTAATAGCAGCATCAAGGCTGCTTGGCTTGCTTGAATGTACTGAAGTTTTTTTTTTGGGTGGGGAATGTAATGAAGAGTTATGTGTGTTGAATACTGGATGCTGATGCCTTTTGCTTCTTGGTTCAGACAATGGGTTGGTTATAACAATTGCTGAAGTACTCTTTTTCTACGTTCTTGCATATACAACATTTATCCTACGTCAGTAGGTCTTGAATAAAGACATGGTATAACGTATTTTTGTTTGTGTATGACCCTTCTGGTCCCGGTCGTAGGTAGTGACGGGTTATTATACTTTGATTTTTTTTCATATATTGGTAAATCAAGTTAAATAAGTTACTGGATAGAATTCTCAAACAACCTCTCTGGTTCTAAATTGTTTGACTAATAGTAATATTCTTAAACGGCCGGATGAAAAACTCACAGACGGCTAGCTAAGGGTAACCGTAAAATCCTCACTCGAGAAGACTAGTTCTGTAATCGAGGAACTAAAACCCCCTCCATGAGGTGCATAAGAAGCAAGAAGCGTTGCTTGAGGATGGGCCCACGTCATACACGATATGGCACTTCCAGTCGCGCGGGAAATATAACGACCGCGTAATTTCTATTTCTATGCAAAGTTTTGAAACTTTTAGAAAGTCTCGATAAACAAGAGGAAAAAGAAAAAGGGAAGACAAGCTTGTCGCCGCACACCGACACCGGAAGCCCAGCCCAACACGCTGCGCGGTCCAACTTGCATGATCGCTCGGCTTGGCAGCCCACCGCCCACCCGCGCACAGATCAGCCGTCAGCGTTCACCGAGAACCGTCTGCCCCCTCGCCGTCGCGTCGCCGCCGGTGCGCCCCACCCACTCATGGCGACCTGCTCCAGCTCGCCGCTCCCGCAACCGCCCGCCCCCATCCTTGCGCCGGGATTCACCGGCCCAGGTTCCCCTCCGATCCCTCCACACGCTTTCCCCTCTCGCCTCGCGAACGTTGCTAAAAGTTAGGGTTTGCTTTGCCCTCTCTCTCATCTCGTCTCTATGCCTGGTTCCTTGCAGGGATGAATGGTGGCCCGTCGGTACCAGCGCTTGAGGAGGAGGAGCTGGAGGAGGTGAAGCCGTGCGCTGCGGACCTCTCCAGGCCAGGTTCATTCCCCGCCCCCCTAATCCTAAATCTCTTCCTTTTTTACCGCCCTGCAAGCGCAATTGGGATCGTTTCTGATCCCCTTGCTCGGATCCTATGGGCTATGGCTCTTCATCGCGCAGGGAAGCGGTTCCGCCCGCGGGTGCCGATGACGAAGGAGGAGGAGGATAAGCTCATCGAGGTGACGGTTCGGCACATGTCGGGTAGGAAGGAGCTGCAAGGCTCGGATCGAGAAGCGGGACGAGCTGCGCAAGCGCTTCGACGAGGTTCTGTTCAAGCGGAGGTGCTGGGCCGCGACCTTGGCCAACCACGTGTTCAGCCTACGAGCCGACCTCGCCCACGTCAGGCACCAGCTTCGCGTGGGCTGGAAGGAGGGGGAGCCCTTGCCGGAGGAGCTCGACGATGCCAGGAGGCGCATGCGCTCTGCCTTCATCATGAACGAGCACATTGGCAAAGCCATGGAGATGGGCCTGGATGCCTTCACCCATTATGGGAACGAGAAGATGGGTTGCGAAGTGGAAGCCGGTATAGTTTGCAGTGATCAGGGTCCTGTTGCCTCAAAGTAGTTGTTTAACTATTCCGTGTTAAGGTACTGTTGCTCCAAATTAAATTAAGAAGCTGACTCTATAACAATTTCGTGACCTGTTAAGCGTTTAATCTGGATGAGAAGTTGAGAACTTAACTCTTGTTGCTGAATGTCTGATGTCCCATTGAATAAAAAAACATTTACGAATTCTGATTTTACCCCTACTGCAATTTGCTTTGATTGTGATTGGTGAATGCTTTGAATCACCCCCTGATTTCCCTTGTGAGTGGGATGCTAAAGATTAAAAAAAGAGAACTGTTGCTGTACCCGTTGAATTTGAATGTACTTGAACACAGCATTGGTCACTTGATTTTGATCATCTCGTGCTGGAATGATCCATGCTTGCTCTGAGCATCTGTCTCTTGTGTTGGCGTGGGAGCTTTTATGCTGATATGACGAAATTCAGCGACATCGTTTAGCTACATGGTTTGGGAACATCGACTGTAGTGATCACTTGACATTTTGACAGGTCTCAATCAAAATGCACCAAATTGTTTGAGTTTGTTACTTCTTTATCGCTCACCCTTTGGTTTCCTAATTAAACTTTGCACTACTCTGGGTGGAGGTAGAATCAATAGATTTGGGAGCAAAACAAGTTAGATTTAGTATGCACAAATAAATCAAAACCATGAACTCGTATCCTTTGTCTGATGCTCTACTTGAACAACATTCGTAGTTTGGGCCTTCCGGTCGAGTCATAAGTGCTTGTTTAGTGTTTACTACTAGTACTGTAACGACATATGAGCAGAGTTGGAGAGGTGTGCTACAATAATTCGCCCTTGGTTTTCCTATGCTCATGTTGACATGTTGTATGCCTGCACGACCCACTTGCTCTAACTATGTAGTATGTTTTCTCATGGTTGCTTAAGCTATTACATGGAGCGACTGCGTTGATGCGCAACAGCGCAAGAACTACATTCTTCCTATATAACCCAAAATGGATCGATTTGGCCATGAGCAGATCGGAACCCATGTAGGTATCCCCTACGCTCCATCCGTTTTAATCCCTGTATCCACTATTGTCCTCAACAGTTCACAAATCACATCTAAAGTGACCTTTTTAACACTGCCACTTCAGAGTTCAGACTTGACATTGCACAAAGAATATTGCAAGATCCCAGGCAGAGTTATGAGTATAGAGCAAGTATACAAACAAAAAAAAAAGATCTCTTAATTACGTGTGTGTGTGTCTAGAGCGCGCAATGTGCAAAATTTGGATGGATGACGTAACTTGCATTTAAAATTAAAGTTCCAAGAGAGAATAATGGTTTAACAAGCATCTTTATTAATTTTGAATTGTCTACTATTTTTCAATCGCTCAAAGTACAACTACATATGTTTGGATGGTGAAAAGTAACAGAATCTTGAACCGCTTGGGAAAAAGAACCACCTTTTCACAGCTCAGTACGGTAGAGAAGCCACACAGCATCAGGCTGCAAGGCTGCATCCTCTCGCCAACTGCTCCCGAGCACGGCAGAACCCCAAAGCAAAAGTGCAAAACCCTTCCCTTGCTTCCCCTTCTCTCCCAAAGCCTTCTCCTCATTCCCGTCCTCTTCTTGCCGTGCCCTCCGAAGATGCTGACTCGCCAGGAGGCTGCTCTCCAGTGACAGAGAGAGAGGGAAGCGAGGGGATGGCGTGAGCATGTCGCCCGCCGCCGCCTAGAGGAGGAGCAGGCGCAGCGCGAGCCAAGAAGGGAGTGAGTTCTTTTCGTTCTTGTTTTCAGTTTCAGATCGAATATTTTTCCTTGTCGATTATGGAACGAATTGCTCGATCTCGAGGAAATATAGCTTTGAAAGAGAGAGTTTTACCAAACATGGAAGAGGGCTGTAATTACTAATTAGTTTGTGAATAGGAAAGATTGGATTTTTAATTCAGATTTGCTTAAAAATCACTCTTTTTTTCTTGCAGTCGTCGTTATGTGGTGCTACATGCACCATCCATGTATGATCCAATACCCCCACCTGAGGAGGATACGTTCTGGCGGCAGAGATTTGAAGGTTTGGGTCAATCTGAAACAAAATTTATCCGTGTCAATCTGTTCACGAGATTGCTCATCCAGAAACAAAATTCCCGAACGAAAATTTTCTTCCGACCAGACTAACTATCTTCAGTGTGTTCGGGAAATTTGACCCTGATCAGACATGATCGGGGCATTTCCTTGATTCACACCGATTGTTTGGTCATTTAAAACTGGTAACTTACCAAATAAGCTAACAACCCTAAATGCATTGAATTGGACTTGCACATTCTTCGAAACGACGCGTGCCGTAGAAAAAGGAAAGAATCTTTTTGACCCAACAGTCACTGCGGATTGCGCGGCTCAAGGGCAGGTTTCTCGGGGTTCGTGCTCCCTGGCTGAACCATAAAAGCCCCCAGGCGCGGCCGCCTGGACTCTATTTGGGCCTTCGTCTTCCTCGTTCGCATCCACAAAACATTCGCCATTTTCATTCGCTTTCTTCCCTCGTCCACCTGCTCCTCCAACCCTGCTAGCTTCCAATCGCCATGGCGTCCACGCACCAATCGTCTTCTGGCACTGAGTCCACAGGGGACCAAAGCAGCGCCGCCGCCGGACGAGAACTCCGCAGTGGGAACACAATCCCCACCTCGGACGAGTACTGGTACAGATCAACCACGACGGCCAAGCAGCTGCAGAAGCTGGAGGACCTTGGACTACTCCCTGACACCGAACTTTTCCCTCGTCGTCATGCCAAAGGTCAGACGTATCCAACCCCCAACACTCTCGAGATGGTGGTATTCTTGGAGTTCTTCCACTGTGGATTCGGGGTTTTTCCTTCTGATTTCTTCCACAGTGTCTGCGAGCATTACCAGATAGAGCTTGTGCACCTTAAGCCCGGCGCTTTGACAATGCTTAGCGTCTTTGCCTTTCTGTGCGAAGCCTGGTTAGGGATTAAGCCTTCACTGTTGCTGTGGAGATATTTTTATAGCCCTTCATACTACAAGAAACAAGTGATGCTCGGGTCCATCGGTTTTTCCTTGAGAAATCGGGAGATGTACATCCCCTTCCCAGTTAAGGATTGCTGGAAAGGATATGAACATCACTGGTTTTACATCACCCTCCCCCAAACCTCACTGGCAAAAGGGAAGTATCTGATGCCCTATCTCAAGGATGAGGCCAAAGCCCTGCCAAGAATCACCCCGGAGATGCAAAAGCACATTGATCGGATCCTGGAGCTCCGCAATGCTGGTCTGACGGCGGTTCATGTAGCAGAAATCTTCATTAGATGGAGATTCATTCCGCTTATGACTCACGACCGCTACGCTTGGACATTTAGGGGCGACAACGACCCGAACAGAATGAAACCCGATGGTGAGTATTTGTTTTTCTGTTCGATTGTTTTTCCGAGTTTGTTCGGTCATTTGAATTCATGACTCTTAACTAGCAGTTGTCCCAGAGACAGAAGTGGCCGCGCGCCTGAAGAAGATGTTTGGGGCTGATCCCCCGGACTAGAAAAACGTCCCAGCACCCTACAGCGCTGACAACCCTCCTCCAGAGGTAAACTGTTACTCAGAAAAAGCTCTTTTTTGTTTAATATTGATATGATGCAACTCTTTTTTCCCGACCAGGCCCCAGTTATTGTTGATGCCCCCGCCCAGAGCGGTGCCATCAATGTTGAGGAAGAGGGAGATCAGTGCGTTGATCAAGGCACCGGGGCCCCGACCAACGAACAACCTGAACCATCACCTGGTTTGGAGAAAGAGGTCCCGAGCAGCCCCCAGGCGATTATCCCCCGAACCTGAAAACGCTCTCGCAGTGTGGAGGGGACAGTTATGGATTCGGGAGTTCTTGGATCGCCTAGGTCCGCCGATCTGCAGCCCAGTCGTGATCCACCTCGTCCTGTTGCCCAGGTATCGAGCATGATCGTATTCGGGCGTTTATTCGCAGCTTTTGATCGTATAACCAAAGCTAAACGTGATCGGGAGATTTCTCGACAGGAAAAATCGTTCGACCAGACAATCATCAAAGCTTACTCCTTTTGCCAAGAGATTTAAAGTCAAAATCCCGACGGCCGAGTAAGAGCTTTGACAATCTTTGATTATGTATGTGAATTTTTCTTAAATGTTGTTTTCACTGTATTTGACTATTCGGGAATTCAGGCAACCCGATCCCACAGCTTCTCCTCCTGTCAAACCATCTGCCAAAGAGAAAACTCCCGAGCCAGACTCGACAGCACAACTTGACAGCTCGGAGAAAACTGCAGAAATCGTGGGACCCATCCCGACGCCCCTGGGCCCGATCATTAGCGCGCTCTCGACAGCTGAAGAGCAATGGCGTTCGCTAGACGCTCGTGCCTCTGCTGCAGAAGCGTCTGTGATCAGACTGGGAGCCCAGGTGACCGTTCTCCAGTCCGAGAAAGAAGGTACATGCCTTAAATCTCATGCTTTGCTTGTTGAGTCTTTATCTTCGAACTTTTGCTTATATGCTGCCTTTGACCCCGTAGATAACTCCAAGAGCATTGAGGTGCTCAAGAAGAAAAACTCGGATCTGGAAGGAAGACTGGCTGTTCGGGATAAAGACGTGGCTGATCTGACCGCCCGTCTTGAAGCATCAGAGAAGCGCAGTTCGTCCTTGGACTCCAGGCTGATGGAAGGTGCCTGCGTTGCTGCAACTCACACCATCGGGGCTTTGAAAAGCCACCTCCCTGATCTGGACGTTTCTCTACTCTCAAAAGGCTTCAAATGCTCGGCGTCAGAAGCTAAGGTAATATTTAATAGCTTTACCCCACTGGTGGAACCGTTTGTCAGAAAACTTGACCTCCATCTGAGTGATTCGGAGGAATCACCCTGAACACTGTGCAAGATTCCTGTAATAGGGCAAAACTTTAACGGTTTAGAATGTGATTACATTTTGCTAAACATATGCTTGCATGTTTTTGCGTAGATCTTAGAGCTGATCGGTATTTTCATGGATCTTTTTAACTGATAGCTTTGTCATAGCCAAAAAGTCCCGTTACTATAACCTATTCTGGAATTGTTTAGTTGCTGAGACACGGGCGGCCTTCTGAACTGTGTAATTCCTTGTAGTCATGGTGTTCGGTAATTTTAGCGTAGCCTAGCTTTCTTGAATTAAAAAGCCCATTTCTTGCATGGTAGTAGTACCCTAGTAGCCCCCGTGCTCTTTTACAGCGATGCTGGCATGCTGAAAAAGAGTCTAGAAGTACAAACTGCAAGAAACTGCCCCCGAGCATAGAGCTCGGGACGCATAGAATAGGTCTGAAAATTTTCAGCATGGTAGTCCTCGGCTCTTTGTTAGTGTATGCAATATGGTAACAAAGAGTAGAAACAGAATAGAAAATAGAAAACCCAGCCCCCGAGCATAAAAGCGAGGGTGAGTAGAATATATAGAACTTATCTTTTTGTTTTGTTGGCGCTATAGGCGACGCAGACGACGGTTTATACCTGCCAAACCTGATGGTTGGTCTAGAACTGTGCACGATCTTCATTGTTTAGGCGTAGAACCTGCGTAGTTGATCCATATTCCACGTGTTTGGCAGTACGTCCCCATCTATCTCTGCGATCCTGTAGGCTCCTGGTCGGGCGATATCTACTACAATGTACGGTCCTTGCCATGGAGAAGACAATTTAGTTTTGTCCTTGGTGCGTTGATCCAGTTTGAGCACCATGTCCCCAATGCATAGGCTTCGTTGTCGAACATTAGCATCGTAGTATTGTCGCAATTTTTGCTGATACTGGGCTACTCTAAAAGCAGCTGCGTCACGAGCCTCCTCCAGGAGGATTAGCTCATCAGTGCGTCTGTTAGGCTCTTCAGTTTCTGAAAACATTGCCACGCGAGGGGCTTGTAGTCGGATGTCGGATGGTAGAATCGCCTCTGCTCCATACACCAAGAAGAAAGGTGTTTCGCCTGTTGCCCGATTCATAGTGGTCCTCATTGACCAGAGTACTGTAGGGACCTCATGAATCCAGCGCTTGTCGTAAGCTTGCAATCTGTTAAAAATCCTCTTCTTGATGCCCTGGAGCACGATGCCATTAGCACGTTCTACTTGCCCGTTTGTCTTCGGGTGGTTTACCGATGACCGATCATGCCTGATCCCGTAGTCGTAGCAGAAATCGTAAAACTTTTTACTTTTAAACTGTGTTCCATTATCAGAGATTATCCTGTTCGGGACACCGAATCGTACGACAATACTCCGTAGGAATTTGACAGCTGCCTCTTTTGTGATTTTCTGAACGGGCTCGGCTTCAACCTATTTTGTAAATGTGTCAATGCCAACGAACAGAAATCTATATCCCCCGACAGCCCTTGGAAAGGGCCCGAGGATGTCTATACCCCAAGTGGCAAAGGGCCATGATAAGGGTATGGTGTTTAAAGCTTGCGCAGGTTTAGTTTGTTTCCGTGCGAAGAATTGGCATGCCTCACACTTTTTTACTAAATCGCTTGCGTCTTGAAGTGCTGTAGGCCAGTAGAAGCTCTGTCGGAATGCTTTCCCTGTTAGATATCGGGGAGAAGCATGTGATCCACAGATTCCTCCGTGAATGTCGTGGAGCAAACTAATGCCCTCGGTCCGTGTGATGCATTTGAGGAGCATTCCATTGCGGGTTAGCTTGTATAATCGCCCGTCAACCAATTGATAGTTCTTGGCTTTACGATGGATTTTCTCCAATGTAGCATCATCGTCCGGAATAGTTTGGTTTGTGAGGTACGCCCGGATTGGATCCATCCAGTTCTCCTCGTTTCCAACTAGAGCGGCGGCTCGGGCCGTACCGACCAACATAGACTCCTTGACGGATTCGTTGGTTGTAGAAACTGATCCCTTGGCGGGTTCAGTTTTTAGGTTCGGTAGTGAAACCGACACAGATGGTTTAGTAAGAACTTCAAGTAACACGTTACCTAGGAGCCGTGTGCGCTCTGCAGCTGCCTTTGCCAGCTTATCCGCGTCGCCATTGAATTCCCTCTTCACGTGCCGTACTTCAAGCCCATCAAATTTGCTCTCCATCCGCCTATATGCTTCCAAGTATTTAGCCATGACCTCGCTCCGCGCACTGTACTCTTTCATGACTTGCTTTGCAGCTAACTCGGAATCCCCTTTCACGAGCAGCCTTCTGACACCAAGAGATGCAGCTATGCGGAGACCTGTCAACAGTCCTTCGTACTCGGCAACATTGTTAGTAGGAGTTGGATCAACAAAATTGATTTGTAAAGCGTACCTAATGATGTCATTGTGTGGTGAAATCAGGACCACCCCAGCCCCGCGCCTGCTCTGCAAAATGCTCCGTCATAGAACATTGTCCAGTGTTCGGGATTTCTGGCAGCTTTTTCAGGTTCGGGGTTAGTCCATTCTGCGATGAAGTCTGCCAGAGCCTGCGATTTGATGGCAGTTCTGGGTATGAATTCAATGTCGTAAGCCTCCAGCTCCACAGACCATTGTGCGATCCTACCCACGGCATCTCGATTATGTAAAATGTTGCCTAGAGGGTAAGTTGACATAACCTTGATCTTGTGGCTCAGAAAATAATGGTTGAGCTTCCTGGAAGTCATTAGTACAGCATATAATAATTTCTGAATCTGAGGGTACCTCGTTTTGGCATCATGTAGCACCTCGCTTACGAAGTAAACGGGATGTTGTGTTGTAGACTTTTCTGTTGGTCTCTCGACCACCAAAACAGTGCTAACAATAGTTGGTGTCGCTGCTACGTATAACAGCATCTCTTCTTGTGGCTTTGGCGGGACCAATACGGGCATTTTCCGCAGGTACTGTTTGAACGCCTGGAACGCCTCTTCTGCTTCTGCCGACCACTCAAAACGATCAGTTTTACGTAACAATTTGTAAAACGGCATACCTCGTTCGCCTGACTTGGACACGAATCGACTTAGGGACGCCATCATTCCTGCCAACTTCTGGACTTCGTGGCGGCTGCGTGGAGACTTCATGTCGTCGAGTGCCTTGATCTTGTGCGGATTTGCCTCTATACCTCGTTGGGAAACAAGGTAACCGAGGAGCTTACCCGATGATACACCAAAGGTGCATTTGGCGGGGTTGAGCACCATCCTGTTTTTACGCAAGTTGTTGAATGTTTCGGTTAAATCAGCGATTAAATCACCCTTTAACTTACTTTTCACAACAATGTCATCTATGTATGCCTCCACATTACGGCCGATTTGGCCTTCAAGAACAATGTGAACACATTTTTGATAAGTGCAACCTGCGTTTTTCAGACCAAAAGGCATCTTTATATAGCAATAAACACCGAAGGGAGTTACAAATGCAGTTTTCTCCTCATCGTCAATGCACATGCTGATTTGGTGATACCCCGAGTAGGCATCTAGAAAACAAAGCAATTCGCATCCAGAGGTTGAATCTACAATTTGATCTATCCTAGGTAATGGGTACTCACCCTTCGGGCAAGCTTTATTCAGATCTGTGTAGTCCACGCACATCCTCCACGTTCTGTTGGGCTTCTTGACCATGACTGGGTTTGCTAGCCACTCCGGGAAAGGGACCTCTCGAACGAAGCCGGCTTTGAGTAGTCGGTTGATTTCTTCGTTAATGGCGTCTCGCTTCTCCGGGGTATATCTCCTTTGCTTCTGCTTGACTGGTCGGACGCCAGTTCGTATGCCAAGCTTGTGCTCGATTACCTCCCTGGGGATCCCGAGCATGTCAGATAGTTCCCAAGCGAACACATCTGCGTTCGCCCGGAGGAAAGCAATGAGCTCGAGTTCCTATTTGTCACCCAGGCCAAGGCCCACCTGGGTGGTCTTGGTCGTGTCTGCCTCATCAAGGGTTACAGCCTTCGTGTCTGGCTCGGTGCGCTTGGCCGGTGGCTCGATTGGTGAGGCGTTGGCCGTCGACTCGCCAGCTGCTTGTGACGGCGTCCCCCTGAGTGGGGTCTGGTCCACCACAGCCTGCCTCTCAGCGGCACGGTCGTCAGCTCCCTGTCTCCCGATGAGCTCCTGTTCCCCGATGAGCTCCTGTTCGGGAACTTCTTTCCCTTTGGCCCTTGGTCGGTTCTCAGCTGCTCGGGAGGTTTCAGCCAATGTACCCTTGGCGGCAGCTTTTGGCTGGCTCTTTGTCTTTTTCTTGGCAGGTTCGGCAGCCTTGGCTGGTTCCTGCTCGTCACCCTTGATCATGTCCAGGGTCTTCATGTCGCACTGGACTGCGCCCTTGCGATCGCCACAGACGGTGATCGGACCCAACGGCCCCGGGACCTTGATCATGGAATATGCAAAGTGAGCAACCGCCATGAATTTCTTCAGGAACGGTCGGCCCAAGATGCAGTTATATGTCAGCCACCTCGGAGGTGAGGAACTCTGATCGGATGTTTTTGCCCTCTACGAGGGTCACCTGCAGATCGATCCTCCCCAAGGGAAAGGATTGAATGCCTGGTATGACCCCGTAGAAAGGCTTCTCCACAGGGGACAAGGACCTCCTCGGGATCCCAAGTTCGTCAAAGGCGTTGACAAACAGGAGATTGAGGGCGCTTCCACTGTCAATCAGGGTTCGCCCGATCTTGCGGGGCCCGATCCATGGTTTGATGCACAGTGGGAGTAGCGGCCCGTCGTAAAGCGTCTCTGGGTGATCCCTTTGATCGAATGTGATCGGGATTTCTGACCACCTCAAGAGATGCTTGCAGGGCTCGGCGCTGTTTATCTGCCTCTCGACAATCTTGAGCTGGGACTTGGAGGTTCGGGTTGAACAGCCACCGAAAATTGTGGCGACCTCCAGATCTTCGGGAAGATCTGGCTCATCATCACAATCCATGTAGTTTGCCGTGCGAGGGTTGTGAGCTGCCTGGTCACGTGGAGCCCCCTGCTGCTGGCTCTCCTCCTCCTGCTTCTGCTTCTTGTACACCGTGCAGTCCACAAAGTGATGCTTCGTAGATCGGTGAATCGGGCAGTACATCGGGAGGTTGTCCGGTTTGCCTTGGCGCCTGTACGGGGGCTTGTTGTCCACGGCCATGACTTCGTCACCCTCGGTCTTGCGCTTCTTGTTTTTGTGTTTATTCTTCTTCTTGCCTTCCCCGGCTGGCTGGCTTTGTTCGGGCTTTCCGTGAACCCGTGCTCGGGCGTCCGCCATCTTGGCGGTTTCTTCCAGGATCCCGTATAGCTCTGCCACCGTCTTCGGGTTTTTCTTGGCAAGTTTCTCCGCCGTTCGCTCGTCTTTGCAACCTTGATTAAAGGCCACAATCATCGGATGTAGTCCCGGAGGGATTCTCCAGGCTTCTGCACACAGTTGAGCAGATCTCCCTCATGTCCGGGGCGTTTATAGGTGCCTTAGAAATTGGCTTCAAACGTCTCCCGAAGATGAGCCCATGACTTGATGCTGGCCTCGGGCAGGTTCATGAGCCACGTACGGGCTGATCCCTGCAGAGCAGTCGGCAAGTAGTTGGCTTTGACGTAGTCGTCACCCCCGGTGGCATCGATGATCGTGGAATAGATCTGAATCCACTCGCGGGGGTTGGTTGTTCTGTCATACTTTTCGATGTTAGTAGGACGAAACTTTTCGGGCCACCTGACCTTGCGCAGGGCTGGGGAGTACGCAAGGCATCCCCCGTGCCTGGTCGGGAGTCACGTGGCGGCGAATCTTGATGGGACCGATAGTAGCCCTCACGTGCTCGGTAATCTCGATTGTAGTTGAGAGTTTCCCGAGCGTCGCGAGTGCGACGATTGCGATCGAGCTGTGGCCTTATGTCGCGCCCCTCGTGTGGGCGATAGTATGGTCGTCCGTTAACAGATTGAGACCGAACCGGCTGTGGTTCACGTGGTCTGTTTGACGGAGCTGGTGGTACGGCAGCGGCGGCTTCAATGCGCTCTTTGGCCTTGTCCGCTGCTTCCCGAGCCTTCTTGGCTATGGTGGCCATCGGAGTCCCTTCGGCCATTGCTTCCATGGTCTCCAAGAGGGTTCGGATCTGCAGATTGTCCTGTTCGACGGCCCGGAAATCGTTGTTGAGATCTCGGGGAGCCAATGAGGATGCAACCTGCTGTGTACGGGTTCTAGCCGTTTGAAGTGTTGGTGCGTTGCTCAAACGTGGAGGAGGCACGGGTCGACGCGAGCTAGATGACTCGGCAACGGCCTCGGTCCCGTTTGCGTTTAGCACATGGATGCGGCGGTCTTCGGATAGTTCTGACCCATTGCTAGATCCACTGTAGTCGAGATCCAACTGCGCAGTGCGATCTGCAATGTCTTCAAGAGTTGGCTCCGTGAAGGTGGCGAAAACTTCCCGACCGGCGCCTGTGAGATCGGGATCATGGATCCCTGTCATCTTGAGCTCGTAGTCGCCTTGGTGCTCGAACACGAGATCTCCGAAGCGGATCTCCCGTGCAGGCACTAGATGGCGGCGAGCGTAGAGATCGGAAGCGGAAGCAGAACTCCCGATCGCTTCCGACTTGACGGAACTGGGCATGTAGGGCATCGAGGAACTCGACGCGTCGGCGATCCAGACTCCGTTGACGATCGGCATGATCTTTCTTCACGCAAGGGCCCCTACCTGGCGCGCCTCTGTCGAGGTTGTACTCGTCAAATATTTGTCCGGCAGGCACCCCGCTTCGTGCGAAGATTGATCACGGTGACGAAGAGAGAGACACGGGATTTTTATACTGGTTCGGGCCCTCGAGATCGAGTAATAACCCTACGTCCAGTTGCTGCTTGTATTATTTCGTCGAGTACAAATTACAATGTGTAACAAGTACCCTCAGGTGGATTGTCTAAGATTGTGGATCAATGGGGCCTATCCTCTACGTACAGGACCCCCGCTATTTATATCCAGGGAGACGTGCCTTACAAGACAAAACAGACCTAAACCTAGTAGGACTCTAGCTATCTTCGGGCTTTCCTTCTGCGATCTGGCCATCGTGTCTTGTTCGGAGTCTTGATAGTTTGGAGTCGGTAGTCGGTAATCCTCGTGATCGGGCACCCTGGTATTATGGCCTCAACAGTTTGTTTTTTTTTTATACTGCATAACGACTATTGCTGATGCAAATTCAAGGAAACCCCAAGAGCAACGCTAACATAGTAATTTGTCTTGTCTAGCGAGTTATGAATTCCCAGATCAGGATGTCGCTACGAGTGGTGATCAATGGAGAGGGACGATTCGTCGCTTGCAGGGGCTACGTCACGGCCCAAGGACACCGAGGTTCCGGCGCGAGAACTTCGACTCCTTGGTCCCTGTCGTCGTCGCGCCCAGGAGGAGAAGGTACAGGAGCGTTAATGCCCTTATTCATGGCCAAGCTGCCAATGAGGATGCACAAGCTGCTGCAAATGGCGATGACATTGCCGAGGGCGTCGCTCAGGGACAGGGGTGGCAGCAGGAGGTCGTCTTGAAGGGCGCCCAGGATCATGGCGGGTGGCAGGACGAGGTCGACTTCAAGGGCGCCCAGGATCATGGCTGGTGGCAGGAGATGCAGGCGGCCCAAGACGCCAGGCAACACATGAGGATGATGATGAATCTCTTGACAGCTTCGACACGAACATGTTCCTCAACCCCAGCGAAGATGGGGGAGATGAGTGACCCACTTGCTGTTTTCACAGGTGCCAGAGAAGAGTTTGGGAGAAGGTTGGAAATAAACCTAAAATTTAGGGGGGTTTAATTCCATTGATACGCATTACAGCAGTTTCTGAAGTTTTGTTCAGATTACAACAGTTTCTGAAGTTTTTGGTTCAGCAATTATGTTGCTTCCAGTAGAGTGCTTAGAAACATTCACTGAATGATCTCGTGTAATTTTTGACCTGCTCTTTGCTGCACTCTTTGCACTGGAGCCTGCCTGGAACTAATCACGAAACTGTTGAAATGCTCCGTTTGCATTGGAGCCCCTGCCTGGAAGACTGGAACACCTCTGCTCGTTCCCATATTGTCTACTGTAGCCGTGCTCTTTAGCTTTCATTTTGCAGCAGCCATTTTTATGTTTTCATGTAGGCAGAGGCAATGGCATATTGGCATATCGATTATCACCAGGTGAAGCTTA
>CM014276.1:58247241-58266191 GCA_004135705.1 Alloteropsis semialata
ACATTTTTTTGTCATCTTTAGCTAGCAGCCTGGCACAGAAAGGTAGTTCTTTTTTCTTTTCATAGCTGACTTTAAAAATTATAGGGTGTGCACTCTATGCTGGAAGGATGCCCAGCAAAGCCATGGGAACCTGATGAGAAGAGAATCAACAAACTAGTGTTTATTGGCAGAAATTTGGATGAAGCTGCACTGCGAAAAGCCTTCAATGGTTGCTTACTATGAATTCTCTGGTCATGCGTTAATCCTGGGAGGTTGAAAGTTGCAAACGGAAGCACCGCCGGCGTGAGTACAGATACAGGATACTGTGTTTTCGCTATGGATGTTCGCCTCATGTTCAATTGAGAAGAAACTGACCACAGTTAGTCTGTTACAATTCACGAATTACCAACATACTAGATAGGACTAGCCCTTTTTGAGATGCATCATTGCCCAAGCCCAAGGTTTGTGTTTAGTAGTTTGTACCAGACTTATGAATCGAGAAACTTCTGTTGTGTTATTTTTTTTTATATGAAATCAATCCTAGTGTGACAAGTCCATATATTGTTAGCAATGAAACTGAAGATTACACGCCACTACAGTCTTCAAAAATCAAAATAGATGAATTTTCATGCCTGCTTTCTATTCGACTGAACCTGACCTTTAAGATCAACCCAATTACTTCAAAAAATAAACTTGATCAAGCGTATCCTACTCTGCATTCAGGCGGTTTAGCGGTACTTGCCTGGTGCGTAACCGCGTACAGCCAGCTGTACACGGTTACCCTGCCAACAAGGCAACTAGCCCAAGCCCAAGAGGCCAGGCGGGCCGCCTCCGCCACGCAACGGCTAATTTCCTCGGGCACTAGCCGTTACGGCTACAAAGCCCTTGCCCCTCCCTCTCGTATAATCTCCTCAACCCACCTGAAACAAAACTCCCCGCCGCCTGAGCACATCCTCCCTGCTCTCGGCTCCCGATCTCATCGTCCTCCGTCGCCGCCAGCGAATCCCGCGAGCGATCGGGGGGACACCGCCGTCTCGCGACCAAAGCTCTCCGAGATCCCGCGCTCCTTGTCTTCCCCTCTCGAGTCTCTTCGATTGAATTGTCTGCTGTTGTGCCGATCTAGGAAAAAAAAGAATCTGATTGATTTGAGTTGAATTGTTAGCCTTGCTTTGGTTTCTTGTTCTTCGCTTCTTTGGTAGTACTAGTATATTTGCGGTAGGATACCCTTGCGTGAATCCTGTTTCTTGATCTGATATAGGAGTCCGACTTGAATTGATCTTGTTCGTGGTAGTAGTAGATCCATTCTACTAGCTGCGGCGCGCTCTGTTTTCTTGTTCTTGTTGCTTCTAGTTCTAACCCCATGGACGCAGGATCCAACTCCATCCCGTCGCAGAAGAGTGGCAGCCGGCGCGTGGCGCCGCCGCGGCCGGCGCTCCAGGAGGCCGGGTCCAGGCCGTACATGCCGCCGCTCAGCACCGGGACCCGGAACCCGTCGGCCAAGTGCTACGTGAATTCTCAATCCCAAATCCCCTTTCTTCGCACGCAGGCTGTTCGACGGGATGTCTGATGGGTTGATTCTCTTTGTTTCGCAGGGCGACAGGTTCATCCCGGAGCGGTCGGCGATGGACATGGACTTGGCGCACTACCTGCTAACGGAGCCGAGGAAGGGCAAGGAGAATCCGGCGGCGGTGGCGTCCCCGGCCAAGGAGGCGTACCGGAAGCTGCTGGCCGAGAAGCTGCTCAACAACCGAACCAGGATCCTCGCCTTCCGGAACAAGCCGCCGGAGCCGGAGAGCATGTTCACGGATCTCCGTGCTGATGCGGTCCAAGCCAAGCCGGCGAAGCAGCGCCGACACATTCCCCAGGTATGCACGGTTACCAATATCATTCTTCGGTGCTGCGGTTGGAGTGTCAATCCATGATGGTTCCTGACTGAATGTGCCTTGGTTATTGACAGTCTGCAGAGAGGACTCTGGATGCACCAGAGCTCGCTGACGATTACTACCTCAACCTGTTAGACTGGGGAAGCAGCAATGTGCTGTCCATTGCGCTGGGCAGCACAGTGTACCTCTGGGACGCCTCCAGTGGGTCTACGTCTGAGCTTGTTACCGTTGATGAGGATTATGGTCCCGTCACAAGCGTTAGCTGGGCTCCTGATGGCCGGCACATTGCCGTAGGCCTAAACTCCTCTGATGTCCAGCTTTGGGACACTACCTCGAACCGACTGGTTGGTACTTCTTGGGCTCTTCTGATAATGTGTTCTATTACCAGCAATTTGTTCTTACAGTTGACTGTAGATGCTCATTGTGATTGATTCTCTCTGCAGCTGAGGACACTTCGAGGTATGCATGAGTCGAGGGTTGGTTCTCTGGCATGGAACAACAGCATCCTGACAACTGGTGGCATGGACGGCAAGATCGTCAACAATGATGTGAGGATCAGGAACAATGTTGTGCAGACATACCAAGGGCATGAGCAGGAGGTGTGTGGGCTCAAATGGTCAGGATCAGGGCAGCAACTGGCGAGCGGTGGAAATGACAACCTCCTACACATATGGGATGTGTCCATGTCATCCTCTGTACAGTCTGCTGGGCGTACGCAATGGTTGCATAGGCTTCAGGATCACTTGGCTGCGGTGAAGGCACTGGCATGGTGCCCATTCCAGAGCAACCTACTGGCTTCTGGCGGTGGTGGGGGTGATCGCTGCATCAGGTTCTGGAACACCCACACTGGTGCATGCCTCAACTCGGTCGACACTGGATCGCAAGTGTGCGCGCTGCTCTGGAACAAGAATGAGAGAGAGCTGCTGAGCTCACACGGGTTCACTCAGAATCAGCTCACCTTGTGGAAGTACCCGTCCATGGTTAAGATGGCCGAACTCAGTGGTCATACCTCCCGCGTCCTGTTCATGGCTCAGGTAATCTTTGCTCCCTTACATGTTGTGCTTTTGCTTGCCTTTTGAGTGTTACATGGCATTACATTTTTTTTAACCTGTTGCTTTTGGCTTCCTTGCTTTGCCTTGTGGTGATCTGCAGAGCCCTGATGGATGCACTGTGGCATCTGCTGCAGCAGATGAGACATTGAGGTTCTGGAATGTGTTTGGAACTCCAGAAGTGCCTAAGGCTGCAGCCAAGGCCTCCCACACTGGGATCTTCAACAGTTTCAACCATATCCGATGAAGAAATGGCATCACTGGTATTTGTTCTACCCCTTGATACTGATCATCTGCCTGCTTTCGTTCATACTGGTTATATATATGATCATCTGTTTCCCCCCTTTGCAGTTATAAAGACCTTCCAGAGCCTCAAGACCTGTTGATAGGAACGGGTCCTAAGACGTCACCTCCAAAACACCATCGAACTGATGTCCATAGAAGAGAGACCATCATACACTAACTCTAGCAAGAATTATGTGTTGACATGTGTACATTAGTTCACTATTTTGGGTTTTCTAACGCTTTAATCACATTTACATTATATGTGTCCTTGGTATGCTGGTAACATTGGTTGCTGGTCCACAATATTGTACATATATAGTTTTGATATAAAAACACAACTTCTATAATATTTCTGTGGTTCATACTTCGCAGTTACTTTGCTTAGCCTCCAGGCCATGTGTCTACTCTTGATTTTGTGCTTTCTGATGGCAAGAGGAATAGCAGATAACTGATATTAGCATGTCGCCAACTCAACAGTTACAGAAGTAGAATTTGCATGCCCAATGCTGCTACTGCATGCTGTCAGGTCATTAGAGAGTTCCGGCACCTTAACAGATGCGATCAGAAGTTCAGAACACACACAGACACAGTCTGCATCATTGCAACGTTGTATACTTGTATATGTACAGCTATGGTCGCTCAAATTTCAGTTTCTCCTGATCCCTTCTATCCGGTGCTTGATTGCCGATTACTGTAGGATTCAACAAACCTCGTAATAGAAAGATTAGTGACACCACCTGGAACACGTGGTTAGCAATCTTTCAAATGCAAACTCAAAAAAATAGAAAGATTAGTGAAGTGATTTCACATTGATTTGTTCAAGACTAGAATAATTCCTATGAAATGGAGCCAAATGTGCTAGGCTGGTAATACATCAGCATCAATCTAGCATGTGTTCGTGTGAAAGAAAACAAAAGCAAAAAAAAAAAAAAAAAAGACTCCTGTCCGTGGCCCTGGCGCACTTGAATAACTGGTGCCACGTGAGCCGTCAGATCACACCCTATCTGATCCTGACCGTCGAAACAATCCTAAGAGTGGTTTTCGAGCGAGCGCCATTCGTTATAATGGCAAATATGTAAATTGCCCTTCACCGCTTCCCCTTTCTCGTTCACCTTCTCCGCCCTCCGCTACCTCCCGGCTCCCGCCTCCCGCGCCGCCCTCCGCCGCCGGCGCCGGGGACCTCGCCTTGAAGGCGGAGGACGGACGTGGACCTCGAGGGGCACGCAGTATACCGGGATCCGGGAAGTTGCTGCGGCGTCCCTAACGGTCTCGGCGACTCGTTCGCCGTGTCCCTCATCGAGGCGCAGTTTGAGCCACTCTTCTAGCTGCCACTGCAACTCGGCCGGGCGGAGCTCAGATCTGATCCCAAATAATCTGCATCCGGGTGCAGCCACTCCTCGCCGACCATGGATTTCATGAAGGTTTTCGATCAGACTGTGCGTGAGATGTAAGTTCGTGCCATGCCTGTGATCTCGTTGGTGTGTCAGATTCTGAGACTGATGCTTGTTGGATTCGATTCCGTGAGATCCTGATCTGTTTGTTGCGTATGTGTTCGTGCAGCAAGAGGGAGGTCAATCTGAAGGTGCTCAAGGTCCCCGAGATCGAGCAGAAGGTCGGATCTCGTCCCGCCCAGATCTTAGTACCTTTTCGCTGTAAAAATTCGCCCTTTTTATGTAATATAGTCTCGGCTCTTTAATCGGTTCATGTGGTGGGTGAGGGAGCCATCATTTCGCTAATCGTATAGTTTGAACGTGTTCTCTGTGTGGCTTTCCATTATGTTATTGCAACATTTTGTGTACTGAAATTTAAATGCACACGACACATTGCCAAATTAATTGCGCATTGTTAGTTCAGGAGAATTTAAGGTGAATTTGGTATCCTAAGTGCTCTATGGTACCTGACTCGCCCCTTTTTCTGCACACTAAATATGCTACTGTGGCAATAGATTGTCGTAGGTATATGATTACTTGCTTTAATTAAACACTTTCTAATAATTGTTTACTGCATAGTTCCCTGTGAACTAACCCATCACCCTGTTATGTTAAAAAAATCAGGTACTTGATGCCACAAGTGATGAACCATGGGGCCCCCATGGAAGTGCACTTTCAGAACTTGCACATGCTACCAAGAAGTTGTAAGTTATTGTCCGTTATGCTGTATTTTCTCTATTATATGCTTATTGCAATGCTCAAATGGTGCTTCTAAAATCTACAGTGCGGAGTGCCAGATGGTAATGAATGTCCTATGGACTAGGGTTGCTGAGAGAGGTGCGAATTGGCGTCATGTGTACAAGGTTTTTGCTTTTTCATGACCACTCTATTATATTCTCTCAGCAAGTGCTGAATCTTTATTCTATAATTTGTACACTAGTTGTACTGATCACCAAGGGGGAAACCTGTATTGTCCATTTTTTTTAATCAATATTTGCTCACTAGTCTAAGAGAAGACTTTATGTCCAGGCATTGACAATTATTGAGTACTTGATAGCCAACGGTTCTGAGAGAGCAGTTGATGACATTCTTGATCATTATTCTAAGATCTCGGTATGCCTTATCCTGTGCTTTTACCATTTATTACACTCTCATTTTGTTTGACCGTGAATGCCATTAGATATTTTAATTTATGTGTTGTTTTCATTAAGGTTCTTTCAAGTTTTGAGTATGTGGAGCCTAATGGAAAAGATGCTGGAATAAATGTGAGGAAGAAAGTAGAAACTATTGTGGGCATCCTAAATGACAAGGAGAGAATAAAGGCTGTAAGAGACAAAGCGGCCAGCAATCGCGACAAGTTCGTTCTCTGGAGAAATTGTTCAGTGCTTACTCTCACTTTTTTTGGTTGTGTACTCATCCGTAACACATGTTTATTGTGGCTGAAGGTACGTTGGATTGTCATCCACAGGGATAACATATAAGTCAAGCTCAGCCTCATTTGGTAGTAAATACAGTTCAGGCGAACGTTATGGGAGTTTCAGCGGCACAAGGGAAGCTGACTCATTCAGTGACAGTTACAGGGACAAAGAACCTGTTAAAACATCCACAAGTAATACTGGCAGCCAGAAATCTGGCAGTAAGTTGAGAAAGGGTTCAAAGCCTGATAGAAGGTACTTCCAAGTTTCTTAAAATTTTCTTCATGCACCAAGTATGGGCTGCTGATTTTCAAAACTATATCGGTGTAGCCGGTGGGATAGGTTATGAGTGGTAGTTTTGCTGTGTGTTTCACATATCAATAAGGTCCAAGGTGAAATGAAGTTAAATATGGTTTGAAAGTACAACTCATTGTCACAAAAGCATAGTACTACTTTATAAGAGACCGTTGTTGTTGTGAACCATGCTGTTGAGCATGTACTACTTTTATAGTTTAATCCGCAGACTTACTCTGCATTTTTGTACCTTTTTTTCTTCATCGTTGATGTTGGTTTCTTTGAATAACCAGGAATGAGGGTCACAGTTCGCCCAGCTCCTTGAATACCCCATCTAACACAAACAACAGTGAGGACGATTTTGATGACTTTGATCCCCGCGGATCAAATGGTAAAATATTTTACCTTTTTTGGTGCTTATGCTACTTCATTACCAGGAATGCCTTTGGTATTGAATGCATGTTTATGTTTCGGCACAAGCCTGTTGCGATAGTCAGTTCAGCAGTTGAGCTCACAATTTTGCGTTGTATTAATAATACAGTTGAAATATTTGCCAAAAGTAAACTTGAGCGATCGATTTCTAGCCAGTTCTAAACATGAACAGATTGAGTGCATGGTGTTTTGTTTTATAGAAAGAGAGAGAAGCTAAAGATAGTTGTTCAATTTTTAATAAGAACTATACTGTAAACTAATTACATGAATCATATTCCTTTTGATAACTGAATTAATTTGTTGGAAGCATCAAATAGGCCCTCATCAAGTATGCCTGTAGTAATAAGTGAGCAGATATTGCTCTTTATTGACCCTTGATGAAAGTACCAAATTTTTATTTTTTGTATGGCAATTTTTCCAAACTTAACTGAGGCCGGGAAACTGGTCAGTTGTTATATATTTGTGTGATGATAACGTGCACAAATGAGTCCTGGATTCTCCCTACCACCTAGGAGAAATAAATCTATATGACATAAAACAAAGCAATTGTGGCACAGAATTGTTCCCTGGTGGCTTTCTGCACTAAATCATGTATAGATTGGCATTTCTTCAACAGAGTCTATGTGTGATTTTTATTGCTGCTTGTTTTTGTCTATAGGCAAAGCTACTGCTAAACCAAATGAGGTAGATCTGTTTGGCCCAAACTTGATGGACGATTTCATTGATGCATCTGCAACAACTCCAGCAACAGACAGTGCCGTAGAACCACAGGTTGATCTGTTTGCTGATGCAGATTTCCAATCAGCAACCGCAAGTACAGAGGCCACTGCTGATACAGATGCCCAGGTTTGTTGCTCCATATTTTAAGACTTTTGTATACACGGAACATTATTTAATGCTTGTCATACATTCCTATAATCAAGTGGATTACTTGGAAGAGAATCAATATGATGAGAACTGTGCTGCATTGCTGTAGTGTTCCAACATAAAAAATGAAATATAAGCATATCATGTAGTTCTGCAATCCCTTTCCATGATACATGTTGTTCATAATAGAAAATTACTGCAGGGCAATGTTGACCTTTTTGCGGAAAAGACATCTTTTGCTGCAGCATTTCCGCCACAGACTGGGTTTATTCCACCACCAAGTTCCGGGATACCTTCTGAAGTAAATACTTCCGTATCCAAGAGCGCAGCTTCTGAACCTTTTGATCCTTTTGGTGCTATTCCTTTGAACAGTTTTGGTGGATCTGACCCATTTGCTGGCTTCAGCTCAAATGCTGGATCATCTACCATACCACCACCCACTCACAGTTCTACTGGAAATATCAGCACATCAAGCCAGAACCTCCAGGCCGCGTCTGACTTCGGTGCCTTTGTATCGAGCAATGAGGAAGCAGCTAAAGACCCATTTGACCTTTCTTCAACTGTCAATGTCAGAAAAACACCTTTGGCAGCTCCCAAGACTGATGCATCTGATTTTGGTGCCTTTGTCTCTAGCACCGAGGAAGCGGTGAAGGATCCTTTTGATCTTTCTTCGAGTAGCACTCTTGGAAGGACAGACCAAACACCTTTGGCAGCTCCCAAGCCTAGCGCAAAGAAAGACAATTTTCAGGTGAAGTCTGGCATATGGGCCGACTCATTGAGCCGAGGGTTAATTGATCTGAACATAAGCGCACGTATGTTCCTTCACTCTGTTTATCTGTTGTCAATGTTATCTTTCAACTTGATATAAATATATAATGTCAGAAATGTTGATGATTCTCATTTTCTACTAAACTGCAGCAAAGAAGGTGAACCTAGCTGACATTGGCATCGTCGGTGGCCTTGATGATGGATCCGATGAGAAGGCCATGCCCTCTTGGACTATGGGCACGGCCTCTGGGCTAGGAATGTCAGGCATTCCACCATCTACTCAAGGCGGTGGGATCGAGAGCTTAGCGAACTACAACAAGCATCAATTTGGCTTCAAATGAGCCTTGAGCTGTCATACAGGAAGATCTCAGATCATCCGCGGTTTCTTCCTCTGCTGGCCTGCCCCCTTCCATATATGCCTATTGATTTAATTTCCTTTTGTTCTTTCATCGCTACACTACATTTTGTGATCTTACCCTGTTTTGTCATGAGTGTATGATATTTATTATCGGGTTTGCGGGTATGATATTTATTGGGTTTGTTGGTAAGGATGCAACTCCCCTATCAGACCCTGTTCAATGATGATGCGTACAGTTACTATGCAGCGTGTAAATCCTGTGGCTTTCCTCAAAGCTGTATAACTACAGTACCATCTTGCAATGCTTGAGTTGATTCAAATTCAATAATAAGAGAATCTGTGCCCTTTGTGATGTTGACTCGTGACTGATACTGTTTGGCGCCCACACATGTGAGGGCCTATTTAGTTTGTTGAGAAAGTTTGTAAAATTTACTGTAGCAATTTTAAACCGAAGATTAGGAGGACTAAACATGATCTAATTATAAAACTAATTACAGGATGGACAGGAAATCGCGAGACAAATCTATTAAGCCTAATTAATCCGTCATTAGAGATTGTTTCTGTAGCACGACGTTGTCTAATCATGGCTTAATTAGGCTCAATAGATTCATCTCGCGAATTTACCCGGGGGTTATGGAATGGGTTTTGTCATTAATCCACGTTTAATACCCTTAATTAGTGTCCTAACATTTGATGTGACGGGTGAATAGTAAAAAGTTATGAAACGTTCCTCAACTAAACAGGGCCTGAGTTGAACGCGGTTCAGCTCGATTCAAGTGAATTAATTTGTCAAAGCTTTGAGAATCGGTTTGATGGCAACATGGTCTGTAAATGGAGCCGTCAGGCGTGCAGAATTGCGGTGCCCTGCCCACGAGACGACTGGTCAGGGAAGTGGCGCCCCAAGAACGCCAAAACAGGTGGTTCGTGGAATCTTAGCTCGCAGCGCTCTCACATTCGCTCTTCGTCCACTAATTCAGCATGCCAGCCAGGAGCCAGCATCAAAGTTTATACCACAAATTGATCAAAAACAATATCGCATTGTACGAAAGAGACAAATTAGGGCTATGAAGATGCTCGAATCTACTAGTCTTAGTATTCTGTTCTGTAATCACGGTTCGAGCGTTGAGAATAGTGACCAGTCTCCGCTGATCATTCGCCACGAGGATTGGGTGCGTGGAGGTTGGGATGGAGACCGATCCACGCACGGATCCAACGACAAAGAGGGGGCGGCGGTCGGCGGGTCACACGGCGGCAGCTCGCAGCCACAGCTGGCGCGAATATTCCAGCGATATCAGCGCGCCAGCCAAACATCTCCGGCGCCGTATCTCCCGCTCGCCCCCGGGTCCCACCCGAGCCGCCGCAGCCCTCCCGGCGCTGCCGCGTGCGCCTCCGCCGGAATATTCCCGCGCCGCCTGCGCTGCGTGCGCGCACAGCCACAGCTGGACTCGCCGCTGAGCCGAGTCCGCGGCACGGGCAGATGGGTACCGACCCCGTTCCGTTCGGTTCCCACGCAAAGATTCGAAACCGACGTGATCTAGTCGCAGTTTTCCTCCCTGTCCTCTAGTACTCGCCTCGGTGGGACCCTTTCGAACGAATCTGAATGCTACCACTTTGTTACTGCAGGATGAGTTTTTTTTTTTTTGGCGACCGTGTCTTAACATGTTTTTTGTTACTGCAGGATGAGTGTCTTTCAGACTTCCACGATGACGAAGATACTGCGTTTGAAACGGCAGGATCACTCGTTTTTGTTCTTGTTCTGTGAAATCCATGCGTCCAAGCCGTGCCATTTCTGCTCTTTTTTTTTTGGTGTTCACGGCTTGTACGTGCCCCCAACCGCCGCCTTGGTGTCTGAAGGAGCAGCGGCCAAGTGGCTCCCCGGGGTTGGAGGGCGGGCGCTGCGCCGCTGCCCCGTTCGTTTCGTTCCGTTTTGTTTGGTTCCCTTTCTTGTGCCGCTGCATTGCACCTGCGCTGCGTTGCAGCACCCCCAGCTAGCTGCTCAAGAAGTCCTAGATTCCTCACACATGATGCCCTCCTCCTTCTCCGCCACACCCTGCGCTCGCTCCCCGCTTGTCCTCACATACACCTGTGCTCACGCGCTCGCGTTACGCCGGCCGCGGCACCGTCGCTTCCCCCTAGGACTAGGAGGCGGCAACGTTAGGTTATATTCCCTTGAGCAAGAGCCAAGAGCTCGTCTCGCTCGAGCTGAGTGCTTTGTGGCCGGAGAGGGGGCGGCGATCGCCGGGAAGAGATGATGGAGGGGAGCTACGGCGGCGGCGGGGCGGTGTCGCGGGACCCCAAGCCGCGGCTGCGGTGGACGCCGGACCTCCACCAGCGCTTCGTCGACGCCGTCGACAAGCTCGGCGGCCCGGACAGTGAGTCCTCGCTTTCCTTTCCCTCCTGCTTCAGTTGCTCAGACAATTTACTCTCTGCCTGACGAGCGATTGTCCAGGCTGAATTCTGCTCGGCTTGGCTGTGAGCTACACTGCATGGTTGACCATAGAACCTTGTGCAAGTTCAGTACAGCATAGTCAAACAGCTAAAAGCCACATGTAAAATTCAATTGACATAGCTGCAATGAAAACAGTTGACGAAAATATTGTCAGGAATCTCCTTTCGAAACAGTGGTGGTCACATCATCCAGGCGGGTAACTGGATGATGGCAGGAGCAAAGAAGCTGTCAGCCCTAGTGTACAGTTAGTTTTTCCTTTTCTTTGCGTTCTTTCTTGTACATAGAGCACTCCTGTTTTGTTTGTACTTATCCCGTCCGGGGTCTTTTTCTTATTAATACAATAGGCAGCTCTTCTGCCGGTTCGTTTCAAAAAAAAAACATCATCTGTCATGCTACAAAATAGATCAAGTGCAATTCCTCTCTCTGAACAGCCGCTCTCTGTAGCTAATCAAGCTCATGTTCATCAGAATTTTGTTCCCTTGAGCATATCTGTATTCTGGAGTGACCATTTTTTTGTGCTAATGGGAACAGAAGCAACACCCAAGTCGGTGCTCAGATTGATGGGCATGAAAGGACTCACTCTGTACCATCTGAAAAGCCACCTTCAGGTTTGAGCTTACTTCTTAACTGCTTTACCATTGCTAGACACTTGTGCTCCATTGTACTAACACATTACGACATTGATACCGATTTGCATAGAAATATAGACTGGGAAGACAGGGGAAGAAAAGCACAGGCCTGGAACTTGCCAACGGTGGTGGTATGAACCTAGCACTTCCTCTCTTTCTGTCATCTGGATTTACCGAGCAAGGTATCCCTTCTCATCTTAATACTTTCATTCCTTTTATCATCAGGATTTGCTGCACAAGGCCTCAGTTTTCCCACTCCAGGTGTTCCTGCTGAAGGAAAGAACACAGGGCAACTAGCAATTACCTCTTGCTGTCCAACTACTACTACAGGAAGTCAACCTATATTTGCTGCAGTTAGAATAATGCATTTTGTTTAAGTAGACAACTATAAATGCTACAAAGAGTTCCCTCACAAAAGCAACACAATGATTGGGGTTTGCACTCTGAACCTTATTAATTTCAGCTCATATATTACTTGCCCTAGCCAATTCACAGTCTACGATAACTGAGACATCAGTGGTCAACTACATAGCAGGTTTAAGAAACGTTAACAAAGCAGGTATTACTTTGCTGCATTTATGGGACAGTAGAAGTGTAATCACAATAAGAGGAAACCAAAAACTGGATGAGTCAAAATCCCAAACCAGGAAACTGTCTGTCAGTAGATAATAATACAAAAAAGTCCAAATAGGGGGGCCTCATAAGAAAATTCACCAGCTAAGATCAATCATTTATTTACAATAACTGCCTATTTCTACTTTATATCTTTAGAGTTTGTATGTGAATTTCCTTATACAAAGAGGCTCAGGAAAATGTGAGTACGACTGATTGCATTTTATTATGTGACTAAGTTGAACACCTTTTTTGTTGAACCTTTTTATGGCTCAATAGTTGAACTAACCATTTCTGAAACATTTCTTTTCTAAATCAGACAAATGCCACTTGCTGATGCACTAAGGTATCAAATTCAAGTCCAAAGAAAACCACAAGAGCAACTTGAGGTAAGACAGGTTTTACATATCTGTCATGAGCTTATGCACTCCAAAACTTTCTTCCACAACGCTACAAGTACTTTTGTCTGTAATCAGGTGCAAAAGAAGCTGCAGATGCGAATTGAGGCCCAAGGGAAATACTTAAAGGCGATACTAGAGAAAGCCGAGAGGAACATTTCCTTCGATGCAAATGCACCTGGTGATATCATGGAACCAACCAGATCACAGCTCATGGACTTCAACCTAGCTCTATCAGGCTTCATGGATAATGCAACTCGAGCGTGTGAAGAAAATAACAAACAATTGGTGAAAGCTATATCAGATGGCAACCATAAAGATAATAATTTAGGCTTTCAGCTCTACCAAGTAGAAAGTCAGAAGGCGAAAGAAGTCAAATGGACGCCAAAAACTGAAGACTCACTCCGACTAGACTTGAATATTAAAGGTGGATATGACCTCTCTTCTAGAGGAATGCAAGCATGTGAACTAGACTTGAAAATCAACCAGCAGATAATATAGAGATTTGTTCAAGAAGATGACAGTTTTGGGTAGTTAACTCTTTGCTATTAGGTTATTTCTTTTCTGTGGGTACGCGTATGCTTGCCACAGCTCACAAGTTTGCTTTACTCTCTGCTAATGTCAAATCCATTGAAAGAAATTTCTGAATAAATTTGTGTATTTTTTGAAAAGTTTGAATACTACACAAATGTAGAATACAGATTGGTGAATGACAGAGCACGCGACAGTCTACACTTTGGGTATATGTATATTTTGAAATGTCCTTTTTGAACCATGTATCTAAACCTATAATAACTTGGTGTGCATTAAGTATATCCTGTTTTCATGATCAAAGAATATACACTTACCAAAGTTAAAAGTTGAAGAACTGAAGTGTTGAGTTGCTGGCCTGAAGCCCATGGTTTAAAATGCCAGCATATGTACTTTAATCTTCCTCCAATAGATCTGTTTGTTACTGAAGCCTTTTCCATAAATTAAAACTACTCTACTATCAATTATCAGTAAGTTGCAACCTATGTAATGCCGAGTTACCCACCTGACAAAACATTATGGGATAACAACATTAATCAAGTCACCAAGATGTCTCATTTCTTATGCCGTAAGATTGTCCAAATATCTCTCTTGTTGCCTGGTCAAAACTGCATTCAGCATTTACAACACTGGAAAACCCTTAAAGGTATTGTGCTGCTATCCTATGTACTAGAGATATCAAGACTCCACTACTTTCATGTGATAACACACAAAACAAAAGGAAAATGTCAAAACTAAAATTATTGTAATTATTTATCCAAGCAAGAAGGAAATTTACCTTGGATAACTGAATTAGTACAACATGTCAATTATCACCTTATACTGATGTGTACAAAACTCATATCCATGGAAAAGAGCATGGAAACAGAAGATTGCAACAAAACAAAACTGTGGATATGCAGGAGACTCAACTCTTTACTTTCCCCACTTTGAGAGGATCAAGATACCAACGACTGTGAAGCATACTGTGGCCACAGATCCAACCACAAGTGCAAAGGCATACATCTGGGTTGGAAGGTTAAGTTTCTCCTGGATACCCTTCAAGCCCTTGTCGATCACCGGGGACAAAGCAGCTGCACCAGCGACTCGGAACGGCCTTGTAATGTTGTTACCGGTCCACATTAGGATAACAATGTGATAAAAAAAAAAGCAGATAGTATCAATCTTAGGACCCTAACACTTTTGCATTGGGCAAATATGCAACAGGGCTAATGACGACTACAAGTCAAAACTTATGAGTCTCTCAGTTTTAGAGTGCGCCTGTCTTCTGAAAGAGATGCTCTGTAATACTGTTAGCTTTGCGTTCGTTTTCTGTTCTGAAAGAGTGAGGTGAACAGATGGAGTTTCATCCTGTGTGCTGTAAATCGAAATACTGCAGTCTTTTGCTTGATTAAGGCTGGGGGTTTAGTCCCTATAATAACCCCAATAAAAAAAATGAACGTCTCTGGTCAACCACATCAGATGGGGGAAATTTTAGCAAGTTACTGTTAGCAAATCATCTCAGAATTGTGCTGTACTACGAATGTCATGGCACAGAGGATTTCAGTTAGTACTTGTTGTCAACCCTAAACTGGATCACGGCACCTATAACTGAAAGATACTGCATGAGCAAACAACACCGCAAAGCCACAGAGAACATACACCGAGCAGAGCCTTGAGATTGGCCGCAGGGTTCTTGCCGGTGCTCTTCTCGTAGCCGAGGAAGGCGAGCACGAAGAAGACGGTGTAGGTGACGGCGTCGAACAGCCCGTAGGCCAGCACGGCGGCCAGGCCGAGCTTGGTCACCCTGGCCCTCGCCTCCGCGCTCCCCACCTGCGCGCAAATTCACAATCACGCCGGTCGGATACCCACCAAACCAATCAACCCCCCATGATTCAACAACAGTGACCATGAACTCACCATCCACTTGGTCCAGAACCCACCATTCGGCCCTGGCTCGCCCGGGTCGGGGCGTGGGCTTTCGGCGGCGGACGCGCGGGGTGCGCAGGCGAATCTGCTGCTCTCCGCGCCGAGTCGGGTTGGTGGCGCGAAGCGGCGGCGGCATGGCAGCTTTGCAGGTTTGGGTGGCGTGGTGGTAGTGACGCGGGCGTGTAGGTGGCCTGAGTGTAGAGTGGCTACCGGCTGCTGTAGGCGAAGGTTATACATGGCGGCGGGCGGTGGAGGACGAGGGGGAGCCCGGCAGATTGGGCGGTGAGAGGGCCGAGGGGGGCGCCATTTTTGTACGGTCGCTACCTGACTGGCTGACTGGTGACTGCTTGGTTATCTGCCATTTGGGACAAAGACAAACGGCGGCCATCCAAACTCCAAAAAGTATATCAGATCAGAGGCCCCAACTTTAAGCAACAGCAAACACAACATCATCACAATCGATCGTTTGCAATCCAAGGTACGAGTTGTGTTTGATGCAGAGAAACTTAAGGTGAAAAACATTTGCGATCTAAGAAGAACCGAGTGTCTGATGCACAAATTGTACATATCAGACCAAACAGCTAAATTCAGCTGAAAAGATGAGCAGAGGAACTTAAGGTGAAAAACGTTTGCAATCTAAGCTGAACCGAGTCAAATTGTGCATATCAGAGCAGAGAGTCAATTCAGCTGAAATGACGAACAGAGGAGCTCCAGTTGAAAAACGCCCAATAAGCACCTGTACATGGTTATGTAGATCAAGCTTTGTTCCAATAAAGACGACGGTGTGGCATACATAAAATAGGTTTCACTCAAAGAAACGGTCCAAAAACAACCTACTTGCAGTAGTTTCAGACTCGTAAGCATGCTTTCTCATAAAAACAAAACACTCGTTTTTTTATTAGCGATGCAAAATTCAGCAGAGCTCAATCAGCCTCAGTGGTATCCGATCGGCGCAGGGGACTCCTTCAGCTGCATGCCCTGGCAATGGATGTCCTGCAAGTACAAACAAAACCACACATCAGAACAAATCCATAAAGACAGAAAAATCATCTGCAGCGAAATGACACGAAACAGTGATGCTAATCTTGAATTAAGATCAATTCGTACCGATGCGAAGTGGTTGACGTCGCGGTGGTGAGCCTCGTCAGCACGCACCACGGTGACGACGTCCTTGAGCGTGGCGTTGGCAGGGAGGCGCCAGTAGTCGATGGCGATGGCCGGGGCAGGGACGTTCTCAATCTTGCCGGCCTCCAGGTCCTTGAGGTACTCAGTGTACGAGTGGATAGCCTCCTCCTCGAGGTAGCCGACCACGCGGTGCGCGAACTTGGGGGAGAGGAGGTAGCCCAGGAAGTAGGCGTTGAAGAAGACGCCCTGGACGGTGATCACCAGCGCGCGCTCGTACCACCTCGGCTTGGCCACCTCCATGAACGTCATGAGATGCATGCGTTCGTTCTCTGCCTCCTCCAGCAGCGCGCGGATCCAGCCACCGCTCTGCTCAAAACGGCGGAGCGAGCGAAGGTGGAGCAGCATGCCGCCCACCATCCCTGGCACCGCTGCCACCGTCTCCAGCATCATTGCCCGGCAGCCATACCGCCTCTGCAGACAATTGGAAAATCCGTCGCAATGTCAGTTTACAAATTTACAACACAGTACATGAATACCTTTTTTTTACACTCACAGTACATGAATACCTGATGGGCTTGCAAAACTACTATTATTTGCATAGACTCTTAAAAACGCTTTCTAAAGCCACATTAAAGATGATCTGCTAATGAAAATAGCACCCTGTATTTCATCAGCAGCGAATGGCCATAGATTTTGCCTTTTCTGATGTCCTTGTCAATTGTCTTGTGGTTGTGGTAAAATAATCTATTTGATTGATCCACGTTGCGAATACAAGTTGCGACTTTTCCCAGAAAGTAGGGAAGCAAACAAAAATATCCAGGCACCACATTCATACTTAAACCCCGTGCCACGCCATGTAACTAGTACAGTCTAGCACAGCTAGAAACACCGAACAAATCAGTTGAACAGCGACGTCCAAGCACGAACCTGGAAGAAGATGTCGGTGGGCAAGCGCATCGACTTGACGGTCCAGTAGGCGATCTTGTCGCCCAGCGTCTTGGGCTCGTGGTGCCTGGTCAGATCGATGGACGTGTCCGCCGTATACGTCTCCCATGGCTGCAACAGATTAATCACGCACAGTTAGCGCAGCGAGTTAGCCCCCAACGCCTGAAGCATGAACCAATCTGCTAGATCGGTCCACCGCCGGGACGAATCGCAACGGGGCGAAGGCAAACAAACCGAACGATAATCAGAGCGCGAAGGAACGCGAGCACGTACCCTAAAGCAAGTCCACTTCCACTCGGTGCCATCCTCCCGCGTCAGCTTGTTCGACTGCTCGATCCCCAAGTAGCTGTTGATCGCCACGTCCTTCTTGTCCCCTCCGCCCTTGGCCGCCTTCGTCGCCTCCTCCTTCGCCTGCGAGGCTGCCGCGCCGGCCGCGGCCGGGGTGGACGACGTGGACATCAGGCGCACCATGGCCGCCGGGACGCCGTCGCAGCCAGCGAGCAGTGGCCTCGCGGCCGCCGCCGGAGAGGCCGCCGCAGCGGTGAAGGCGCGGGAGCCGGCGTGGCGGAGGAGGATGGATCCGGCCATCCGGGAGCTCATCGCCGGCGATCACCGATCTCGCGAACCAGAGGTTTGGGAGCAGATGCGACGTGGGTCGTGGTGGGCCACGCGCTTATGTTGACGGCGATTGTTCGGTTGCGGTTTGGGAATGGAGCGGGGATTTTAGGGAGGATTTTTATATAGGTATGTGGGGCCGCTCCGTCAGCGACGGGGGAGGCGCCTTGCTTCCCAGGGCTTCCAGAAACTCAGGAGGTTCTTTCTTCTCCTCCAAGTCGACCCCAGTTGGACGTTATTAATTGCCCGTGCTGATTTTTTTTTTCCGTTGGAAACAGCCTGTGTGATTTAGATTCACGTGTTTGCACGCTGAAACACAAATCTGTTTGCGACGTGAAATTGTTACACGCATCAGATCTCCCTACAAGACACGAACAATTAGCTCGCAACATTTTCAAAAAAAAATTCTTCTTTCTGCCTGATGACAGTCAAAGTGGTTTTATTTTTCCTTTTAAGTTGACTTAGATACTTGTTAAAGCGGTTAAGGCCCTGTTTAGATTGGTGAAAAGAGCACCAATTCAATCAAAAGCAACGCATTGAGCTACGTGCCCCCTCTCTACTTTTTCAATTCCTAATGCACCTTCAATCATTGAATTCAATCGAATTCAACCAATCTAAACAAGGCCTAATACTTCATGGATATCTCTGGTGGTGTTTGAGTTGAATATTCCGTTCACACCATGTAATACATATATGAATGGTACGAGCTGCTATCTTGCGTAGTACAAAGAAACCCAACTCCATGCGAATGGTACGAACTACTGGTACGTACACTAGTTACAAAGAAAGCAAAGCAAAACGGGACAATATCTTCCGTCCGTTCCATCGTTTGTCTTGTGGACCAAGAAGACTCCAGCCATCCAAAGACCAGGTTGTCAGTCAAATGAGGCAACTACTAGTAGTTCTCTAGTATACGTCGTACTCCTATATTTAGGATTTTTTTTATTCGCAAAAAATTGATGTGCTTAGATCCGCCCG
>CM014276.1:58266219-58278466 GCA_004135705.1 Alloteropsis semialata
CTACTAACAACAGCATATATAGAACATGTGGCTGTGTTCAGATTGAGGGAGAAATTTTTTGCACCCTACTTTGACCACTAATTAGGGGTATTAAATAAAGTCAGTTTACAAAACTGCCTCCACAACCTCTTGGCAAATTCGCGAGACGAATCTAATCGAGGCCTTTGACTGCACGATTAGAGGATGATTACTGTAGCATTACTGTAGCAAATCATGAATTAATTAGGCTCGTTAGATTCGTCACGCAAAGTTGCACTCATCTGTGAAAAGGTTTTATAAATAGACTTTATTTAGTACTCCATGCATGCAAGATTCCTTGGGAACAATTTTTTTTGTTCCCAACGTCCGAGCACGGCCATGACTAACGGGATAAACAAAGCATAAGCCAGAAACTTCCGGCGCCCTTGCTTGCTTAATCAGTCTTTGCTGGCATTGTGCTTGCTACGGGGAACCATTGGCTGAATAAACAATCATTTCATGGGACTCCGATTCAATGATGGAGTCAAATGGTCGGCTTCCAAGTGGTAAACAAAGTAGCATGATTGTAACCCATATTTAAATTGCTATTTGCGTCTCCTTGCTAATGGCAAAAGTTTGGTCTGGTTTGGTTTGGTTCAACTAAACAATTGTTTGATTTGTGCATACTATTAACTATCATAGCATGCTCTATTCACTGAATTTTCTTGGCTGCTAAATAAGTGGTAAAGAATGCTACTTGCAGTGCATGCCACTCGCACTAAAAAAATTCTCGATTATAAATTTTTCGTTAATTTGTACAGGGGGAAAGGTTATTACATACTAGATACAACCAACTCATTCGCTTACATTACTAGTGGTACATCAGTCTCCATTATATGGCACAAAAGTGGTACATCAGTCTCCATTATATGGCACAAATTATGAAAGTGTTGAACATTAACACATAAATCGTGCAGACCGATTGATCCCAAACAAGGTGTCCGAGGTGTAATCAGTGAGAACATTGCTGAACTGAGCAAACCATGCCGATTGATCAGTGGTACCCGAGCGGCGCAGGCGTGTCCTTGAGCTTCATCCCCTGGTAATGGATGTCCTGCACGCCGGATCGATCCAAATGAACCAAGATTAGTCAGTTTTGTCCACAAATCGAGCAGATAAATTCTTCCAAGCTGCAGAGCACGTACCGACGCGAAGTGGTTGACGTCGCGGTGGTGCGCCTCGTCGGCGCGCACGACGGTGACCACGTCCTTGAGCCTGGCGTCGGCGGGGAGGCGCCAGTAGTCGATGGCGATGGCCGGCGCCGGCGTGTTCTCGATGAGGCCGGCCTCGAGGTCCTTGAGGTACTCGGTGTACGAGTGCACGGCCTCCTCCTCGAGGTAGCCGACGAAGCGGTGCGCGAACTTGGGCGACGCGAGGTAGGCGACGAAGTAGGCGTTGAAGTAGACGCCCTGCGCGGCGAGCACGAGCGCGCGCTCCCACCACTTGGGCTGCGCCACCTCCAGGAACGTCATGAGGTGCATCCGCTCGTTCTCGGCCTCCTCCAGCAGCGCCCGGACCCAGCCGCCGCTGTGCTCGAAGCGGCGGAGCGAGCGCAGGTGGAGCAGCATGCCGGCCACCATGCCCGGCACGGCCGCCACCGTCTCCAGCAGCAGCGCGTGGCTCGCGTGCCGGCGCTGGAAGAAGAGCTGCTTGGGCACGACCAGCGACTTGACCAGCCAGTAAGCCAGCTTGTCCGGCAGCGCCTTCGGCTCGTGGTGCTTCTTCACGTCGATCGACGTGTCCGCTCTGTACGTGTCCCATGGCTGCAAATCAACGAACACCAGACGATCAGAGCCCGATCGAGAAATCTTGAGCGGATTGATGGAAATGTGTTGGTCGATGCTCTGCTCACCCTGAAGCAGAACCACCTCCACTCGGTGCCGTCCTCCTTCACGAGCTTCCGCGGCTCGATGCCCCAGTAGCTGACGATGCCCTTCTTGTTCTGCCCGTCTGCGGCCTTCGGCTTCTCGTCGCTGCCGCTGGGCTGCTCTGGCGCGGCAGCTTCTTTGGCGGCCTCCGCGGCGGCGCTGGACATCCGCGCGGGGAGGATCCTGGTGGCCGCGGGCATGAACCCTTTCCCGGCGGCGAGCCCGGACACCGGCTCGGCGGCGAAGAGGCGGGGGCCCAGGTGGCGCAGGAGCGCGGCTCCGGCCATTCGGGAGCTCATGGCTGTGCAGCTACCAAAACCTTCAGAGCCGGCAAGTGGCGCGAAATCTTTGGAGGAACTGGATTATTGCAAGGTAATAACCGGAAGTGATCGAGTGTTTGTGGTTGCGTTGAGATCAGATGGCTGAGTGCTTTTGCTGTTCTGGTACGGCGAAACGTCCTCTGATTGTGGAGTGATTTTATAGGGGAGCGATCCTCTTGAATCTTGATGGGCTTGGCCGGCAGGCAGAGGCAGGGAAGCTTCTTGGACAGGTCGAGGCTCGAGCAGCGCAGCCGCGCACGAGGTGGTTGCGCGCTGAGGTCAGCTCGATCCAGCGCTGTGCCACTATAATTTGGGTTGACCGACCAAACGGAGCGCGACAAGTAGCCACCGATATCCTCCTATTCGACTACTGCTCACGAGGCAAACGACAAAGTCAGCGACTAGTACAGTGTACCAGCCTAGCAGCAACGACCGCACTAATCCAATGGTAAACAATCGCAACTTCTAGTAGCAAGACTGAGAAACGGACAGGGTGATCACTACCAAATTAAGCCTACGTCAGTATAAGGTCGCGAGTCAATAGAACCTCCAGAGTCTAAACCATCGCCCAAAAAAAAAAAACTGCTCAATCCAGAGTCCAGACGGATTTTTAATTAAACTAATACTGAATTTGGTCGACTTACCCTTTTTGTTTGGATAGTGATATGGCCTACATTTTTTTAGGATTTCCCTCGCATGCAGAATGGTCCCTCAGGATTTTTAATCCCGGCCCAATCTTTACGCTTAGAAACCAAAGCAAAACGGGAGATGTGAGCTCGCCGGTGTTTGTTTGTCTTGTGGATATGACTGCTCCATCCTTACGCTACTTGCTACGATTAATTAGATCCTTAATCTAACCGCCAGTGACAAAAGAGAACGTGATTAAAAGGATAACAAAAGCATAAGCCAGAAACTTCCAGGACCCGGCTATCCTTTCTCAAACAAATAAAGAAATTATAGATGGATACAAGACAGCAACATAGAGGATGTACCGATGTATAGCCGCCGGTTAGTTGCAGCTTATAATTTGTTTCGGCATGTGGTAATAATTGCCCCAAAAGATATTCATCTGGTGAGTGCCGGGGTGGTAGTAGGACGGCGCCAGCCCGTCCGTTCATAAGCTATTTTTTTTTCCAAATTTGGCAACAAATTTGCAGCACAGGATAATCACATCCGCATGAATACGAAATTTCACTTTGCGAAACAGATAGCTTTTGAAGAAGAAATTCACGATTTCCATTCCAAGCACCATTTCATTTATGGCTGTACTTTAGCTATTTCCGTTCCTCCCGTTGTGCATACATCTGACACACCCTTTGCAGAAGAAAAAAATACTACAGAATTTAGGCCTCCAGATTTGGATGAATCTTTCCGAAAATTGGGGAAACTTGGCACTTTAGTAGAGAAAGGCTCCAAACTTTTTGGCCACCGGATAAGCTCGAGTCTTTCCAAAAACTGGAGACAATAGTAAGGCCCCTTTTGGTAGGGCTTCTTCAAAACAGCTTCACTCTGATGAAGCTGTTTTGGAGAAGCTGAAAATAGTAGTTTTGTCTAGCTTTTAGTTCAATTTTGCATTGTTTTTTAAAACAGTTTCACGCTACAGTGTCTTGTTTTACACAAAATAGGTGAACCTGAGCTGCTATAAGTTCTACCAAATGAGCCCTAAGCATAATCTAACGGTACCATGAATTTGGCTGTAAGTGTGAATCAAGCGCAAGAATAACTAGACGATTTATGGAGTGTAGGTAGAGGTTATAGTATATCATTTGTGTACTCTGTGTATCCATCGTTTGACCTTTCAGCTGCTAGCTTAGCTTACTCTGCTATTATCAGCTTTGCTTGGAAGAAAATGATTTTTTTTCCTTAACGAAACTGCATAGCACTTGGCAACCAGAGTGACTCGGTTTTTTTCGTTTTTCTAATGGATTGCTTTTATTCGCAAAAATGCTAAATTAGTTCTTGAAAAATCTTGCCATATTGAACTACGAGGCAAAAGCATTGAAGGTTATAGCAGTAAGGCATGTATATACATATCGAATATTTGAAGTACCAATTGTGTGTGAGTTATTATAATTCCAAAATTGATTTTTTTCTACTTGGTCTGTAAATTTCTATTAACTCTTTTCTACTGTTGTGTCTTGCTTTTGCCTCTGGTGAACAGGTGATGGTGCTCTCCTACCGGAAAAAAAGATGATGGGTAGAGGCATCACTTGACACCTGGCGAAAGCGTAGCAATGATGATTTTTTGGTCTCTTGGTTGCCGATAGAGGATGTAGAGGGTGCAACTGAGTTGCAAATGAGCCAAGGAGGACAATGGGGAATAGTGGCGTATTATTTTACGGCAACCTTTGCCAGTGTAAATGAAAAGGAGATGCTATTTGGTGTTGCCGTGTTGGCATCACCCTTGCAACCGGCCCTGTACGTGGTCCGGTCTCGACCCAATGAACACCCATCGAACCGGGCCAGATGAAACCGTGCGACGAAACGTGCACGGTTTGGGTTGGTTCCGGTTTGTACCCGCTAACCCGTCCAACAAACAAACACAAACGTAATTCCCAACTGGACAGCCAATCAACAATCAGGAATCAATGGTCATCTTCCTCCGCGGCGGCTTGAACTGCTACAGCGACGCATTCATGCATCGTCCGGTGCTGCTGCTGCCGGCTCGTGTAAGTAGTCCATCTTGGGCACAGCGCGTTGTTGGCTGTGCCTTGCCTTCGTAAGCCCGTTGCTGTGTTCGTGCGTTTGCCGCCGCCATGCGAGCGAGCACCGAGCAAGCAGTATGCTTGTCTTGCCGCCGCCATGCGAGCGAGCACCGAGCAAGCAGTATGCTTGTCGCCGCCATGCTCTGCAAACATGAAGGCATGTGCCTCGATGCCTTCGCCATGCTAGGACGGCACTCCGGCTCGTGCTTGGCGCAGTGGACGTGGACCCAGAAAAACCTGGCGGCCGCGTCCTCGCCGCCGCCGGCGATGGCCGCGTCCATGAGCTCCTGCTCGCCGCCCTCCGCCACGCCCCCCGCCACCCAATGCAGGACGTCGTGCCGAGGTACTGCGACCTGAACTGCCACATGACGAGCTCGAGGAGTACGACGCCGAGCCGGTACACGTCGGAGCACGCCGACACGGCGCCTCGCGTGGCGCCCTCCGGCGACCGGAACGCGAACATGGCATGCGGCGGCTGCGGCGGGTTCACCCGCGGGAAGAAGGAACAAATCATCGTATAGCGTAACCCGTGAAAAACCGCATGACCCGGCGGTTTCTAAACCGTCCGTACGAGTCCCTCACGGATTGGTCTGGGTTTAAACCAAAAACCTGGGAAACCGGACCATGTACAGGGCTAGTTTGTAAGCGCTTGTAGAGCTCCACATACACACATACTCGACATATCTGTGGTGTTGTATACAAGCATTTGGGTGGGGTACTTTACCATGTTTTTCTTTTAACTGGTCTTCGTGTGAGATCATGTTTCATGTGCCCTTATTTCTAGCTACTTCGTCTGCTGATGAGACTGCTTTTAGAGTAAATATAAAAGAAGTCACATGAACCCCTTCTTTTCTTTTCTTTTCTTTTTTTCTTTTTACTTCCTCTCACATGCTGGAACCGGTTCCTCTGCAGGGGGACTCGGTCACTTACACGTGGGGCCAGGCCCATGTGGCAGTGGCTGCGAGCACCCTGGCAGTACTGCAGAGGATCTCGTTCCCACATGCTAGACTGCTAGCGTCTCCACCTCTCTCTCTAGAGAATTTTTCAAAAAGTTTTTAGAAAAGTTATATTTGTAGAACTTTTCCTAAAACTTTCGTGTAAACCTCATCAAATACTTCAAAAAAATTCTAAAAGATTTCCTGATAAGAAATTAAGTGGAATAAGTTTTCCAAAAAACGGTTCATGGATAAAATTGCTGAAAATGGGGAGTTCGGAAGGAGAAAAATTGCGGGAAAAAAGGGCCCGGAGGCCACTTTTTTTGTACAGCATGCTGCATACCGTGTACTGTATTCCTGTAATTTTTTTATTACAAATAGTAGCTTCAATAATAATATGTACAAAGTGCAAACTATGTAGCCAACCAGTTCACAATTAGCAAACCAGTCCTGACCTGCTAGGCAACTTGGATTAGCACAAAATATTACTCTGGTCTCTGATAGAGTAATGGGTGCAAATGCTGAACTGAGCAGAGCACTTGATCAGTGATACCCCAGCGGCGCGGGCGTGTCCTTGAGCTTCATCCCCTGGTAATGGATGTCCTGCAAAATGCATCAAGCCACAGAGAGCACCAAATCAGCTCAAACCGTTCATAGTTGCTCAAGCGATCAACACAGTGAATAATGTTGTCGGTGATGTAGCGTACGTACCGACGCGAAGTGGTTGACGTCGCGGTGGTGCGCCTCGTCGGCGCGCACGACGGTGACGACGTCCTTGAGCTTGGCGTCGGCGGGGAGGCGCCAGTAGTCGATGGCGATGGCCGGCGCCGGCGTGTTCTCGATGAGTCCGGCCTCGAGGTCCTTGAGGTACTCGGTGTACGAGTGCACGGCCTCCTCCTCGAGGTAGCCGACGACGCGGTGCGCGAACTTTGGGGAGACGAGGTAGCCGACGAAGTAGGCGTTGAAGAAGACGCCCTGCGCGGCGAGCACGAGCGCGCGCTCCCACCAGCGCGGCTGCGTGACCTCGAGGAACGTCATGAGGTGCATGCGCTCGTTCTCGGCCTCCTCCAGCAGCGCCCGGATCCAGCCGCCGCTGTTCTCGAAGCGGCGGAGCGAGCGCAGGTGGAGGAGCATGCCGCCCACCATGCCCGGCACGGCGGCCACCGTCTCCAGCAGCAGCGCGTGGCTGGCGTGCCGGCGCTGGAAGAAGAGGTCCATGGGCACCCGCAGCGACTTGACCATCAGGTACGCCGCCTTGTCCGGCAGCGTCGTCGGCTCGTGGTGCTTCTTCACGTCGATCGACGTGTCCGCTCTGTACGTGTCCCACGGCTGCACGAGTCACACGTTATATATCAGAGATCGTAGTACTAATAACCAAACATTTTGCAATGCAAAAGCGTCTGAATTCTGAAACAGAGTGTGGCTCTGCAGAAAACGCGCGGTGCTTACCCTGAAGCAGTGCCATTTCCACTCCGTGCCGTCGGCCTTGACGAGCTTCGGCGTGTCGATGCCCCAGTAGCTGACGATGGCCTTCTTGCTCTGCCCACCGGCGGCCTCCTCCTTCTCGCCGCCGCCACCGCCTCCTGTGGTGCCGTGGTGCTTCGCACCGGCGTCCTCTCTGGCGGCCTCCGCGGCCGTGCTGGCCATCCGCGCGGGGAGGATCCTCGCGGCCGCGGGCATGACGCCCCTCGCGGTGAGCCCGGACAGGGCCGGCTCGGCCGCGAACAGGCGCGGGCCCAGGTGGCGCAGAAGCGCTGCCCCGGCCATGCGAGAGCTCATGGCTTGCGATCAACTAATCCCAACCGACTCCTTTTCCCCTATGGGACAATAGGCTCGAAAGAATGATATTTTTTTGTCTATCTGTTGCTGTTAGCATGGGATGATGACGCTTTCAGTTGGGGATGGGGTTTTATACGGGCGCGTCTTGGGCTCGGCCGCGGCCTGGGCGGGATGCTTCCGGGACGGAGCATAGCGTTGGCGTCGCGGTGATCGCCGTGCTCTCCAAGTGCCGTCCTCGTGCAGGAACATGCCATGAGCCCATAACACATGAGAAGCCGAAGCAATAGAGACGAAGACGAATCCACCAACGGCCGTGCATGCGTGACCAACCGAGGCTGCGACGGCTTCCGGGCCCGTTCGCAAGAGATCGTGACTGGTTTTTTCAACGCGACGAGGTTTCTGCTGTTGGATTGGATGCGATGAGACGAGTCCGATGCCATGCGAGGACGGGTCTCGGCCGTCGGTACCGTGCGGTGCGTGTGGACGCCACGGGATGCGCGGCTACAAGTCGTAAGCACTTTGGAGAGGTCAGCCCGGGTGGCGGCCGCTTGACCATTCGCCAATCGGCCGTGGCTGGAAAAATGGGGATCGAATACGCAAAATCGCAAAAGGTCCTGCACGTGCGGTTGCAGCAAATTGGGAACGGCGCTCTAGATCCAATCGGGAAAGGGGTAAATAAAAGACTAAAAGGCGTTCAGGCTCGACCGAAAGGTGGTCAGGCTCGAGCGGGGTCTTCTGAGAATTGGAGGATCGAGGTGGAATCGTTCTCAGTATTTTGGAAAATTCAGTGTTCTTTCCAAGGAAATTGCTAAGTTCAAAGGTTTCTAGACATGTCTTAAGACCAACTAGCTTGGGCCAAAAAGGGTTCTCAGGACAAAGGAGACTCCGAGAGACTTCCGGTTCTGAATTCTGACGAATTCTGCGGCAATAGTTTACTGCGAAGTTGATGTAGTGCTTAGTAGGGTTCAGTGCAGTTCGTTCGTCCCCACCAGAAAGCAAAGCATGTACGATAATTTACTCACAGAGCAACCTCAAATTTCTAATGAAAAAAATGAATTCGGCTCAAACTATCAGTTTTACAGCTACAAAGGCTGGGGATTCCGGGTTAACTGATGTTAGCAAGCTTATGATTGATGAACAAAAGATGCAGAGCGTGCGGTCGCAGCAAATTGGGAACGCCAGCCAAATCAGAAAAGGGCAAAAGGTCAAGCAAAGTCTATTGAGAATTGGTGACAAGTATTCAAGTGGAATCATTCTCAGCAGCTCACAACAAACAATTTTTTCCATTTTACAAAGGAAAAGGATGCGTCATCTGTGACGTCAGCTAGCTATCATTGATAAACTGTGCCATGCAAGACGCGCTCGTGACAGAGAAGCAGTGTTCCTGGCATGTACTGTACATCCTAACATAGGACTGTTTTCAGGTCAACCAAAAAGACCTCTTCACGGACTGGGTATTACAAGTACAATATACACCGGCGCGTACATTTACAGTTCAAAAGAACCTCTCCATGAGTTCAGCATCCGACAAAAGTTCTTTCAGTCCGATAAATTTGCTATACTGCAAGGTAATCCAGCCAACAGCAGATACATATGCAACAAGAAGGCAGGCACGCTTCAACCGGCTAGCAAATACACTGATGCCATGCTTCCTCACGGCCCACCTGGCGGCAGCAAGCAATAATCCATAGAAGCCTCTGAATAAGATGGTAAGGAACATCGAACTCAACATGCCAAGCACAACACCTGCTGCTACATATCCAAGCATTCGATCTGAACTGAAATCTTCCGACACATATGACTTTGAAAACCTGTATATTTTGATGTATAAGTCAGCCAAAAGGAGATGGAAAACAAAAGGCAGAATCAACCTAAATGAGAACAAAGAACAATTTCACGCAGTTCTCCTGCGTGTTCGAGAAAAAAGAGAACAAAGAGCAATTTTTTAATAACACGGATGTGCAAGCAATTAGTGTAAGTCTACAAAGGACATAAATTAAGTTGCTAGTATCATTTTTTAATATAGCAAAAGTGCACTTAAATCATATTTGACTTTGCCTATCTGATCAAGAAACAAATTAGAAATGAACCGGGAAGAGATTAGGGCAATAATCTAGCAACTATTACACAATTCTCACCATCTAAGTTTCATGGGGTGATATTTAGTTTTGCTCAATATCATCAAATGTTGCAGCGCCAAGTAGCTGACAAGTTAGATTTTGGAGAAAGCATGACACTCACAGTGTAAGTATCCTTTTGAGAATCTCCCTTGTTGAAGGTTCCTCAGCAGTACAATTGAATAGCTTGTCTGGGTGGATATCCGCCTTGTTGCTACCTAGCGTATATCTGCAGCTGTACGATTCGTTGACCTACAAATGAAGGATCAATCAAGTTTTGAATGACTTTCTGGGTCACAAAAAGACAATGCGGAAATCACATTTGACAACTAAGCATGACACGAGCAAAAGATGGTGGTATAACTGAAGATTCACATGAAGATAGGAGAAATCCTTAAAGAACCTGTGACGTGTTAGCTCACAGGAAGTAGATACTGCATCTTACAAGGAACTAGATAACTCATAGTAAAATACCTTGAACTTTAATGTTGTAGACCATGCAGCACCAAAATCAGGTCGACAATCATGAGGAAGAGCCTCTTTTGGTGTCTCTGCCACGGCATAAGATACTTGGCCAGAAAAATATTCTGTGTATTCAACCTACAATCCAATCCACAACACAAATGATAACAGGTCAACTAAAAACATACCACAAGCCTTCATGAGAACCATGATAAAAGACGAAGCAAGGGTGGTTAACAGACTGCAAAACTGAAAGTTGGTACACAACATGTCAACATGTAAAGAAGTTTTGCCTCTGTTTGCGTATTTGCAAGCTTTTTAAGCAAAGAAGAAGCTGTTCATAACATCTAAACCTTGTTACAAAAATAAAGTGCTGTACAGGCTAAATCTAGAGGAACTGGTGTGAGAATGGCCTCACAACTATACCCAGTTAACATTAGACTTAACATGCAAAAGTTATGCCAAGCATCAGCTTTTACAACATTTTTAGAAGTCTACTAGAGACACAACCATGGTCCATGGAAGTACATTATAGCACAAATTCTCACCTGGAAAACTGAAGCCCAGTAGTAGTCATCATGGCAGCGGAAACTTCTCTTACTCGATGGGTAAAAGACATGCTTAGCTCTATAGTTCAATAATCCAAGCTCACAAACTTTTGATGACCTAAGGTCAACACCTAAAATGTACAGCAAACAAATCAAGCACAAATGGTAGATATTTGTCAGTACAATTTCATCTAAAAAATTGAAACGCTAACCAATCGCATTATAAGCATATTAGGTGTGGTACAATGAAATATAAAGCTCGCAAACTTTTGATGACCTAAGGTCAACACCTACAATGTACCAGCAAACAAAACAAGCACAAATGGTAGATATATATCAGTAGAATTTCATCTAAAAAATTGAAACGCTAACCAATCGTATTATAAGCATACTAGGTGAGGTACAATGAAATATATCAGTATTTAATAGAAGGTTTACTACTCGTGCGTTGACAATTCAGAAGCTAACATTGTAAGCTTACACCATCTGAGCTGTGTGAAATCAGACGAATGATTAAACTTTATGTACATCACAAAATAGAGTAGGCTTAAACTTGCAGAAGGATCTTAAAGAACATCATCAGAGCAGCAAATCTGAGGTATTAATTTCACTAGCTTTAACAAATCACTAAGCTCTAAAAGCAGCAGTTATGGAAATAAATCGGGGAAGGGGAGTAGGCGAGTAGCAAGCAACTGACCGGTGGAGAGGATGCGGCAGGTGGACGGCATGGAGACGGATGCTGTGGATGAGAGGCCACCAAGCGCGAGCCCTGCGAGCCCGACGAGGAAGGAGAAGAGAAACGAGGCCGCGATGGGGAAGGCTACCCCGAGGGCGCCACGGAGCGCAGACCTAGGACGCCGGCGGCTCCGCTCCTCTGGCTGTGCCCCCTCGCCCGCAGGGGGCGGTGGCGAGGGTGCTGGCGGATCCATCACGTGGATGGATGATCCATCCTTGGATGCCGGCGATCGCCGGACGCCGGCGATAGAGAAGGCAACGGGGAAGGGATGGTTGGTAGAGAGGAAAGACACTGTGGACCTATGGTTTTCCTGGGCTTTGGACTTTTGGTGGCTGCGAGCCTGCGACTTGCAAGAGTATTTTGGGCCGTACATATAATGGGCTGCATGCCCACGTAGAGTGGAGGAACTTTTTTTTTTAAGTACCAGATCCTTCTAAATACTGAGGGTTATAGGCTTATAGCATTAATCTGAGGGTTCTGCTTATACCCGTTATAGTATCACTATTTACTATAAACTTTTGGAAAAAGTCCAGATTACTACCCTGTACTATCAACAATGTTTGTATAACCCCCTAAATTATAAAACCGTTTATTTAACCCCTTTGGTTTTCAAAACCGGTACACAATACACCTTTTGTTGTAACCAAAACTGGTTTCGCTTATTTGGAGGTGGTTTAATGCCATGTGGGCCTCTGTTTGCCCCGTCTTCACCCCACCGTGCCGATCCCGTCGCCCGACCCGGCGACCCCCAGCCAGATC
>CM014276.1:58279466-58295335 GCA_004135705.1 Alloteropsis semialata
CCCCGGCCCGAGCCCAGCCGCAACCACTTCGGCGACAACCAGACGGCCCACTGGCCCAGCCGCTAGCGGCACTCTGCACGGACACTGTTGCGGTCAAAAGGTGCACCTCATTGCTCACCAACTAGTACAATCTCGGCGCCAACGAGACGGTGTGCTCGTGCAGCGGCACTGCATATATTTTAACGGTTCTTTCTTGCCCGTTCTGGGATNGTGTGCGGCGGCGAGGTTGGCTGACGGGGTGGCGTAGACACCCACGCCGCCGATTTCTTGGATGAAGTCGTCATGGAGGTTACGCATGGTCCTGGGGTTTCGGCGTTCTCGCCGCGCGTCGCGGCGTCGTTGCTTCTCACCGTTGCGCCCGATCCTGGCGTCACGGTGCGCTTGATCCTCGCCTTGGAGCGTTGGCTCGTCAGCGGATATGTCGGAGACGAACGTCTCCCGCTTGGCAGGCGTGATCCTCTTATTGGGAGGGAGGACACGTGTCACCCGCGGGAAAGTCGGAGTTAGTTCTGGTTCAGGCGGAGTCGGCGTATCCTGAGGATGAGGGTGTTGCGTTGTCGCAACGTCCGGAGCAAATCCGATCTGGGTGGCCGAGACGGGATCGACCGCCCTGATCGCATCTGGGGAGTATTCGGCGTTCAGCCGTTCGCCGAGTGCTTCTTGGTAGACGGCTCCGCTGTTCCTGAGTCCCAGCGGGAATCGTGTCGGCGAGGCGATGCCCTGGCGAGCAGATTCGGCGAGGTCGATGCATTCGCCGATGGAGGCGATGGCGTGGTCCATGTCCGCCTCGAATTGGCGTTGGCGTGCGGCCCATCGGCGCCTTCGCTCCTCGGGCGTCTGCTGCACCCTGCGCGGCGGAGGCGGAGTGGATGAAGCAGTCGGCGGTGCAGGAGGAAGCGTGTTCCCCTCGGATGGCGGGAGAACGATGCTGGCCGTCGCGGTCGCCGAGTTGTTGGCGATGCTTGGCGACGGAGCGGTGATGGTGACGATCCCGTCTAGCGTAGCGTCGAGTCGCGGCGCTATCTCCTCCGGGGTGGCATCACGGGTGAAGGAGAGCTCTCCCTCGGGTCCGGCGGTGAAGACCATGGATCCGAAGAAGAACATAGCCCCCTCAGCGATGGAAATCTTCACGGATGCCGGCGTGATGACGGCGGAAGTGGATGCCATCGAACTTGCAGATTGATCTCGTCGATCAACCCCTACCTGGCGCGCCAACTGTCGGATTTATGGACCCGGCAGTCCACACAGGGTAGTCCGCGTGGTTGATTTGTCGAGGGACAGATCGAGGATCAGAAGTCGATGGTAACACAAGACGCAAGGATTGAACAGGTTCGGGCCGTCAGGATGATGTAATACCCTACGTCCTGTGTTGGGTGTATGGATTGCTGTGTATGAAGTTCCTGAAGGATCTCCGTAGTTGGGTTCTGTCCTAGGTTGAATGAATGCGTGGGTTGTAATCTCGTGTTCTGGAGGGGGGTCTCAAGGCGCCTTATATAGTCTGGCTGCCTTGAGTTACAAGTCGGCTAGAGATCATAACCTACCCGAAATACAAGGATGCGATCCTATAACGATTACAGATATCCTTCCCTATAATTCCGGCTAGTTTATCTTGATCTCCGAGCTCCTTGCGGGATACGCCGCCTGCTTCCTTGCCGCGCGCGCCATCGTAGTCATCCGGTTCGCCCGACTGGTGGGCCTCCCGAGTGGTGGACCACCCAGTCTGACAAACCGGCCCAATAGCACTCGAATTGGGCCGCCCCTTGCTGGTTGGGCCAATCCGCCTTCTGGGTACCCCTGGGGGTCTACCCCCGACAGATACCTAGCTAGTTCTTATTATCTTAGCTTCCCTTCAAATAGGCACTTCATCGTAGTGGACCCTAACCGTGCTCTAGGGTCTAGAGAACATCTACATTCCTACATTACTCAGAAAACCCCCCGCCAAAATTTACCAGCATATATATATAACTAGCAAGGTGGCCCGCGCAAATAGCGCGGGGAGCTAGTATTTGTTTTGTTAACAAACGGATTTTGAGTTCAAATTAATATATAAAATTAGTTTTATTTAGTCTTGTCATAGTAATTATTTTGTTCTATAAACCCACAGTAATATATCATGGTCTTTTTGAACATGAGTTCAAATGAGAAGAAAATAACTTATATGAAATTTTAGTTTAAAATATAATAATATAAATATTATATATTTTTAACATGGTTGCATTTTTAAAATTTCTAACCGGTGATGCACATTTTTCGTTGAAAGTTGTAGTGATGTTGATGAATTATATTTTTCATGTTTAAAGGGAGATATAGGTTATTGGCTCAATACATACCATTTTTGTTAATAGGTAGAATTTAACTTTGAGTTTAAATTTGAAACCTTAATGGGCAATATATGTATCATTTTTTGCTTTTGTCCCATGCATACCATTACCAATTAATTTTTATTTTAATTTAATTTTGAGTTTGAATTTGAGATCTAGGTTATTGGCTCAATACGTACCATTACCGTTTCTCTTTTTTTATCCCTCAATATCCAATTGCTATAGCCTAATGCATGCTTGTTGAGTCATCGGCCCTCACTATGTGTGGTCTCTTCATTTGGTTGTGTCCCTGTCTTCATCATGTTTTTTTATTTTCCTTCTACTCAATTAATTACTCAAAACACTTATACTTGAAGGATGTAAGTCCCTTTCTCTCACGTTTGTCTTCCATTAGATGTCAGTTAAACATTTGTTCAAATTTAAAAAACAAATGCATATAGTTTTATTTCTAATAATGTCATTTATTTATTTTTTAGATGGATCAAACTAAGGTACATTCTATGTTTTTTCATCATTTTTATTCTATGTATGCTTCCATAATGATTTTTTATACATTCATTATTGCAATTGGCATGGTATAGTCTTTTTCTTTGAACTCATCTTCTCTCTCCTGCTTTTATTTTCAAGGGGTTTTACCCGCTATGCCACGAAGATGTATTCCTGACGCTTAACATTTTACCATGCATGTTCTTTCCTCTTTTTGCACGCAACCTTCAGCTTGCTATGGATGAATGTGCATGTCAAGTCTCGATTTCTATGTTGCTTTGTTATGTATCTTGTTAGAACTCTGCACGTAATTGCATCAGATCTCATTGGTCCACTAATCACAATACTACATAGCAAGACATCACCAAATTTCTAATTCTCATTTTTGCTAGTGGTTTTTCACCATGCCTTGGTTGCCACGGTAGGATGATACTCGGCCTTGATTGCCTAATTATAATGCGATCATGTAGGGGCCATTACATGACTCTATAGCCATGCTATAATTGTTGTGCTTATAATATTTGTATAAGTAAAATTCTTCAAAAATAAATGAAATAAAATACTATTTTTCATTTTTTATTATATTATATTTATTTGTGTTTTGCATGTAATTTTTATTTTCTATCTTCTTTCAAATTCATATATAATACTACTAATTATCTCTTGTTAATCTAATTTAACAAACTTATTGGACTAATTTGAATGATTAATATTATCTTATAAAATCAATATTGTATATTATTTTTTATTAACGTGATAATTTTAGGTTCTATGTCAAAATTAAGCTTTGTTTGTATCTATTTAATTCTTTAGTAATTGTATTGAATTCATGCTAATAAATATATATAATATTGTTTTAATTACTATCCTAATTAAAATATATATAATAATATAATAATTTTTTAATTAGTTTGTATCAATTTAGCTCTTTGTTAATTGTATTTGACACATATTTTTTATTTAGCTATATATTTCTTCCAAATTCATACACAAAACAACTATTAATTTCCTTATTTTTATGATGAAATAAGCTATGTATTTATTGTATTTGATATAGACTCTTGAGTTAATTGCTAATTTTTATTTTATTTCAAATTTAACTATCTAGTAATCATATTTGATGTGGATACTTTGGTGCTAATTTACTAATTTTTTATTCTGAAATAGCTATTACTAATTGTTTTCAATAAGGACCTTTTATTAGAATAACATAGATCGATAGATCATTGTAATGATATGTATTTTTCTTTTTCGATTCATAAATCTAAGGTTATCTACGTTTAGCAAACGTGGCTGGCGGAATTTTTTTATCAATAAATTTGGTGAGATACTATTTGCACTAAAAAATCTTTATACTGTGAATTAATCGTAGCTTAGTTGCTTAGGTTTCTTGTGACGGAATTTGTCACCAGGTTTGAGTTTCTAACCCGGCGTGAGTGTCGCACAGTGAGGCGTCTGTGATGACTTCGTCAATCTCGATCAAGATCGGAACAACAGGCCAAATCTTTCGAAGGTGTTTATAAGGGTAGGATTTATGTACGTGTATTCATAGGGTGAGTATGCATACGTGTGTGAGCGTCTGTGTCTATATCGGTGTTTCAAAAAAAATTTCATAACCCGACTTTAATGAATTGGTCATCCTGTCTTTTTTTCTTATATGCATCTGCCTGGAGACTGTCCCATCTATTTAGTGGCAATATGAGATTATCCAATAAAGAGTCTAGAGATTAGATACATCAGCATGCATGGGCGTGTGTGTAAAATACGTCAATTTCATCAATTTCTTCCTTTGCAGCACCATATGGCTAAGGGCGATATCTTCTGATGCCATCTATTTGTCCATATGGCGGAGCATCTAACCTACTGAATCAAGCAATTCAAAAATAATGCAACTCATACGTGCACGCAACTTTTATGGCCTCCTTGATCTGGTTCACAATCGATCTGCACGCTGTCATCATCATCGATCATTTCCGTATTTCAGCCAGTTATATGCGCACGACGTGGCCAGTATATATGCAGCACTTCAGCTGGTCATCAGCCACACGCATGCAATTTACTGTACCCCTCAATGGACGCAGCATGCGGACACGACTTCAGCCCTCAGTCATATCATTGCTCAATTTTCACAATTGGTGTGCTGCCTGCCCACTGCCAGCCAGAGTCTCGCACACATCACGACTCGAATAGCTGCAAATTCAGACACAAAAACTGGTGTATCCTGTGTTTCTCTAAGATGCTCCCGCAAAAAAGTTGTACATGAGTCATGAAAAGTCGTCAACTTCTCGCAACGTTTTGGCTCCGCATTCGACGTGGACACTTGTTGCTAATTTACCTTTTTTTTATTTTAAAATTAGCTAACAGTGTATATTCTTTTTTTAATTAATGTGGGCATCTTCATTTAGAGTTATAACCGTATTCGACGTGAATAATTGTTGCTAATTTACTTTGTTTATATTCCAAAATTAGGTATTACTAATCATTTTTATGAAAACTTTTAGGGATAAGATAGACCGTTAAATATACATAAAATTCAACGGTGTATATTCTTTTCTTTTTTGGATTAATGTGAGAATTTCTAGGACCGTTAGATATAGATATACATAAAATCCAATGGTATATATTCTTATCTTTTTTGAATTAACGTGGGAATTTCTAGGACCGTTAGATATACATAAAATTCAACGGTGTATATATTCTTTTTTTTGGATTAATGTGGAAATTTCTAGGACCGTTAGATATACATAAAATCCAACGGTGTATATTCTTTTCTTTTTTGATTAACGTGGAAATTTCTAAACCCTCTCGGCGAATATGGTGGCTTCTTTTAACTCTGTTGTATTAAGATAATAGATTTCACCCACAACAAAATTGAGAACTACTTACATAAACCCAAGCAAGAAACGCACAAAGTTGAAACAAATTAACCTAAAGAAGGAAACCAAAATATGCATTAAAAGGTAACTCAACCAGAGAGTAAGCAAATATCCATCTAGACACCCAAGTTTAACCAACAGAGCTCCATGTACAAGCTTAGCCAAAGCCAGGTACCATCACCTGTTTCTTTCACCCTTCACACCCTTTTCGCCATGTATAGCGGTATCTCATCTCCCTAATATCTATCCCCCCAAACCCTTGATTATCCCATTAAGCCTGCAATTTTTTTGCATTAATTTCTCTCTCTCATCTCTTCTACAGATACTCCGCTTGTATCCTCTCCCTGTTCTGCTCCCACCACACCTTGGCCCTCTCCTCGCCGAACCTCTCGCGGCTGCAATGCAACACCAACATGAGGTGCGCGATCAAGTAGGATTGAGCCAGTGATGATTTCGCAAGTCCATGATCTGATCGGTGCCATACCTGAAGCGGATGCGTCGGAGCTCGCGGGTGCCATCGCCGAGCTCGCGGATGGTGAGGCACACGCCCGGCTCGTCCTCCTCGATCCACTCCGCCGCTTCCAGGTCGCTCACGTTGCTGAGGGACACGGAGGCCTCGTCCCGGGACGAGGAGGTGGCGCGCGACGGGTCGTAGGGCGAGGGCCCTCCGCCTCCCATCGCGGACGTGCCGGTCACCGCCGCGGCGGAGTTGAGCATGTTGAAGTGGTGCGCCCAGACGTGGTCCGACGGGTCGGGCACGGCCGCGGACGGGTAGTACGCCGCCCTGGTGGACGGCGCGGCCGCGTACGGCGCCGCCGACGAGGACCCCGCCGGCATTGCCTTGCACGACGTGCTCCGGGCGATCGGCTCTTTGCTCGCCGCCGGGGGAGGATGAGGAGGCAGCGGCGCCGTGATCGGGCTTCCCCTGCTCGTCGAGCCACCATGGGAGTACGACGACTCTCTCTGCATGCATCGACAGCAACACCTTGTCACATCAAAACGGATCGGCCATGGAGCTGCGATGATCAATTCGAGTAAAGGTTTGATGCGCGCGTGTACCGACCAGCACGGAGTCGTCAACGGAGGACACCGGCGTGGAGCACCCCTGCTGCCGGCCGCTGAACGTGACCACGTTGTAGAGCTCCACGATGCGGTCGTAGTTCTCGCCCCACCACCGCTGCGCCTCCCACTTGTTGAACATCTCCCGGCTGCTTGCGCACACAGACACACAGGCAAGGGGTTAGTCGTCGCAAGAATCAATGAACTCCTTGAGTCCTGACAGGCTGACACGGTGACACGGTCACAGTACACCGAACAAGGAAACAGTGACAATTGTAACGGCAACAACACACCTGAAGCGGATACGCTTAAGATCGTTGCCGCCGGTCGGAATGGTGCCGAAGGTGATCTGGACGCCGGGCTCCACCTGCGCCGTCCACTCCCTGGGCAGAGCGGCCTCCTCCACAGCGACAACAGCCTCGCCGCCGGCCGCCTCTCCGTCCCCAGTGCTCGGAATCCAGCCGCTACCGCCGGTGCTCTTGCCCCCTTGCTGCTTGGACGGTGTGGTTCGCGCTCCGCCAGCGCCTGCTGCTGCCAATGCGGTCCTCGGGTAGTAGTCCTCGCCGACAACCCTGCTCGCCGCCGGCGTGAAGCCGGTGTCGTCGATGAAGCCGGGGTAGGGGCGGCGGTAGCTACCCCCACCGCTCCTGAACGACGACGGGGCCCCGGCCGCCCCCTTGTAGTGATGGTGCTTGCTGGAGCCGGAGAACTTGAGCACCATGTCCTTGAGCTGAAGACAGCACATGGCATCGTGAGAGCCGAGTTCACAACCACTCACTCAGTCACTCAATCAGAGTCAAAGCACAGGTCATCAGAGCAGAGAACAAGTGTAACGCACGTAAGCTCTGACTCGAACTAGCATATAAGTAGCTATCAAGTAGTGTGCATGCGCGAAACATTTCCTTGTTGAATTATTCAGAACATTACATAAAAAAGGGAATGGTTTCCCTACTGCTGGAAGAATCGAATCGTGCATGAGTGTGTCATGTGCGTACAAATGGACGGCCTTTCAGGTTTACATGACCAAGAAGGGGATGACTGTTGACTGATGGCATCGAAACATGACTATCATCTAGCTAATGATGGAGCACTCAACAAAGCATACACGTAACGCACACGCTTAAATCAGAGCAGCACACTCAACTAGCACGTCGATTAGGCCCCAACAGGGACACGACACGGCTGCAGCAGATACACAGATCGAACTGCAACTCTGCCGAGACGGCAGAGGACCACTCTAGCTAGGGACACACCGGCGGGTAGCTTTACCCTTTTGTCTGCAGCAAGGAACCATGCTGCGCCACAGTGTCATGCTCATGCATGCAAGGATTAGGATTGCGGCCTCAAAGGCGCGGCTCATAATGGCAGCCACGCAGCGGCATATGGCCTGGCCGTCGGCCGGCGCGGCAAGTGCGCGGCGCCGACGCGTGCATGTGTTGTGCGTTGCGTGCGCGCCCGGAAAGACAGCGGCGGGGCAGATGCCTGCTGGGTCGCCGCGGCACGGCATGATCCGCGCGGCGTGTCTGCGTGGCCCGCCCGCCGGCAGGCCGGCAGGTGGAGGCCCAAGGCCGGGCCCTAGGGTGGGTCGCGTAGCCAGCAGGCCGAGGACCACGCGGCCCCCGTCCCCCGTGCGTGGCCCGCGGCGCCCGGCCTTTATTCGATGGCGAATGCCGAGAGCGCAAGCAAGCAAATCCCGAGTGACCCAGTCCAGTCCCAGGTTACGTTGCGGCATGGCTTTCCACGAGGAAAAAGAGCAAGCCCTGGCGTGATTTAGCTCCACCAGGGCGGGGCGCACACAGCGCCGTCACAGTGGCCGCGGCATAGCCTGGCCGCCTGGGCCTTTTCCTTTCGGGCAAAGAGAATGGAGTAAAGCGTCGTAGGGAATGTTTGGAGCGACCTCGATCAAATCCGACCTAGCTAGGCAAAGTGGTGGCACCAAGCTGCAAAGGCATGCGCCACCAAGCAAGCGAGAAAAGGGGTCTTCGTTCTCTGTCAAGAGATATCATCGATCCCCCACTACTCACTCATCCTCCCTTGACCGGCTTTATGCGTCGCCGATGAGGCCGGGCCGTGAGCACGGCCTGCTTGGCCCGCTAAAGGGGCCGATTGATCGCTGTCACTCACGCTGCTCTCTTTCGGGCGTGCATGGTTCAGCAACAGTCGTATCGCTGCAGCAGATAAAGCTTGACACAACAGCTGCTCTCATGTTCTTTTCTGTTCATCAAAACTCTGGTCTCTCCCAAGTTTAAAAAAAAACTCTGGTCTCTCACTCTCTGGCTAGCCAGTTGCATGCATGCCGTCAGAGCTCATCTGGCTTTGAGCGTAGTGTGACGCGTACGTACAGTACAAACTAAGGAGAAAGCTACAGGCAGGCAGGCAGGCAGGCTCGTGGTTGGTGTTGAGCTGCATGGACATGGACAGAAAACATGACGACGCATACGGCGAGGAGGCCTTCGAAGACGACGGCGGCGAGGTGCTAGCTGGGCGTGAGTGAGTGACCGGTGATGTACGTGTAGGCGTTCAATTGATGGCGCTGCGTGGGGCGGCGGAACGAAACGGTGCAGGCGGCAGACAGCCGGCGATGGCGTTCTTTGTCTCATGCGCCCTCAGCCCCTCCTCATTAACCACCGCACCAGCTAGCTATCCCTTTTGGTTTTTGGACGCATTGGCGTCTTCCTGCACGCAGCTTGGACTGGGGAATTCAATTCGGCCGCGACACGGCCCGGCTTCGAGTTGAACGACGAAGGCGCCCCGTGGCCTGCTCTGCCTGCTTGGGCAAGGGCAATGCCAATTCCTAGCCGCAGGTTAGCACAGTGCCCAGGCCGCAAGTGGCGTGCGTAGCTCTCGTGTCAGAGACGACGCTCCTCTGTCTTTCTCTCTCTCTCTCTCTCTCTCTCTCTTCCTTTGAGGAAGATGGCACTGGCAGCCAGCGAGCGTTTCAAAAGGGAAATGCTGCTACGTGTACCACCACCACGTAGCTGCATCGTGTACGAGGCTACGAGAGCTAGTAGAGAAGCGATAGAGGAGGGATGGTACCTGTGAGGTGAGAGACTTGACGGCCTCTTTGCCGTGGGGCGTGGCCGGGGCACGGGAGCCGTCCTCTGCGCCTTCCTTCGAGGAGCACGCGATGCATGCCAGCATCTTCGATCAGTTGCCCGGCCGCTAGTCGATCACCGCTTCCCTCCTGCCGTAGATCGCGCTGCAGCCTGCAACCGCAAGATGGGGTTCACGTTTCATGTAAAAAATCTCCGATAAGCAAACTGAAGATATAGGCTATATCTCAAAGACATACGCCATGCAGACACAGTAGTACAAGTTGAGAGTAGAAACGCACCCACGATATCTGCACGGGTGCATGAAAAGCATGCATGGATCCTTGGTCAAACCCAAACCAAGACAGAGACCAGAGATATGTCGTCCTAGAGATACTAAAATGATACAGTAAACCAATGCATGCTGGGCCCACATGTCGACCATTTCCATATGCTACAATTCAAACTTCGACCTGCTTATTACACCAGTGCATATGGAGACAAGTACAACGACACCTACTGTAACTGCGCACCATGTAACACTGTATCGATCACTATGTCGAGCGGCACACGACAGTGTAACAGGCGAACAGCACCGGGCAGTGACCACAGTGAGCTCAGGCCCGAGAGCAACGCAAAGCACGCACGCGTCGACGACAGCCTTGTCCCGTCCAGGAGGCAGCTCAACTGTGCAGATGCGAGTTATAGCAGGCCGCTAGCGCTAGGGACCGGACTAGAGCTTCTTGCATGCATTTGCACCGGCGCCAAACGAGGGATCGGGCCATAAACAAATGAAAGCGAGCCGAGCAAGCAACCCTTGCCAATGGCAGTGTATCTGTATCATCAGCTACACACATGCTGTTCTGGAACAGTAGAAGCAGCACTATGAACTGCTGCAGGCGACGATGGGCAGATGCAACACCTGTTTCTGTAGCATGCCTGCACGTATACAGTAGACGACGACGCACGCAGTGGCCGGCGGCAGGGAAATACCAACTCCACAGCGTAGACGGCGGGCAGCGAAGCTTCTGATGTTTTGTACGCGCGGTGACCCAGCCCCCTGGCCCCTAGGGGCCCCAGAGGCCAGAGTCCCACGCTGGACAGGCGCGTACGGGGAAGACTCCAAGCGAGCGGCAGCAAGGCGCTCGCCGCACGAGGCGTCGACGCAGTCTCTCTCGATCAGTCGCAGTGCCGCAGAGAGATGTGGGCACTGCCACTGGGCAGGCACCAGGCAGCATGCCATCAGTCTATGGTGCTGGGCCCGGCGCGCGCTCGTCCCCGAGATCAACGTATTGCCTGGACTTTATTGATCTCCTCCCCAGGCGCCGGCCGCCCGGCCCGGCCCGGACCGGGCCCCGTTAAAGCGCCCTACCAGCCAGTGAGGATATATCGAATGGCTGCAGGGTGGGACCGGTCTAAGATTTAGCACAGTAGCACTAGGAGTCTTAGTACTAGGACTCTCCCCCAGTTGTTTTTCAAAGAATGAATTTTAAATTGTTTTTCAATCCGTTGAATTTTTAAACATGCAGATATGATAGGACTATTTTTTAGAAAAAAATCAGAACATGAAAATACACTATTTTATTAAATCGGAACATGCGGATATATCCTAGTGGAAACGGCTAACGTTTGTGCTGTGGAGACCTGCGACTCGATCTATCCGCGGCTCTGCCTGCCTCGCCAACCAACCTTAAACCCACGAGAAATGAATGTGGGTCCTTTGGCCAGGTGATAATTGAATACGAGAGCGAGAGGGATGCATTGATGGACGGCAGGAACGGGATACGTGACCGGCGACGGCGAGATACTTACAGCCAGGTAACTGACAGCCACAGGCTAGAGAGTGCCTGCGGCGGCGGCAGCGTCCGCGAAGTTACACGCCGTGCAAACAGTGTGCGGCCGGCCACAGCCGCCGCGCCGCCCAACCAGCGGTTTGTGCCTTCTTCTTCCTCGTAACAACGATCTGAAAATTTCAGGGAGAAAAGAAACGGAGATGTCATCGCCACCCAGATGGAAAGAGAGAACGCAATGCCCAACCCAACCATGTTAAGCTCTTGGTAAGAGAAGAATTGGTGAGAGGCCTAGCTTGTGAATGCAACCAAGAAAACAGGAAAAGAAAAAAAAACAGAAGAGCAAATGATAAAGCATAACAGAAAGAGAGTGAAAGAGAAAGAAAAAAATGGCAAGGGACGACTTGTTAGAGTGGTACCTGGAGGTTCTATGGTGTCGAGTTGTAGTGTCGTCGATCTTGAGAGCTGAACAAAAGGATGGCGACCAAAATCAAGCCATGGATGCCACGGCACAAGCTGGATGGAGAGAGCGAAAGACAGATTATATTTCGATCTGGTTCAACCAGGCCAAGCCACTGCACGCTTCTTGCAAGTTACACCCGAAAGGCCATGAGAATTGAATCCGTCCAAGCAAGCTAGCGAGATGACTTACCAGCGGAAGAAGGAAGGAATCCACGTTCCGGGTGGACGGGATCTCCCACGGCGAGAAGAAGAGAGAGGAGGAGCGGCGCGTGGAGGACGCAGGAGAGAGCAGGAGAGCGAAATGGCGGCCTCGTGCGCTCGGCCGGCGCAGCAGACTCCCTTTTAAGCCGCGTCGTCTCTCTCTCTCTCGCTTGCCTGCGTGGAGGCTGTGGCGCTGGCAGGCGAATTGCGGCAGCCACTCGGTTTGGTTTTTTAGCCGGTTCTCGTGCTTTGGTTTTTGCAGCCGGTTCTCGTGCCAGTCCTTGTAGATGGCTGCTATATTGCCTCAAGATAAAAAGTTTGTTGCGGGCAGTCTCCACATTATTATTACTACAAAATAAACGAGAAATATAAGAGTTCCTGAGTCTATCAACATATTTTTAGAAATATACAATGTAGTTTTCTCATGAGAGATGCAAGTGTTTATGTATCAATATGGTGATAATAGCTATCAGGGTTAGCCGATGCCAAAGCCTGCGATTTCATATGGCGCTAACGGCCAACGTTACCAGCTTTGGCCAATGCCACGATCTACGACTCAGTGTGGCGCCACCTGCCATGTTACCAATTTAGCCAATGCCACGACATATGTATCAATGCGGTGCCAATTGTTGCCATTACCAGGTTTAGCCAATGTCACACTGTACTTGGGCGCATGCGACTTTTGTCATAGCATGGAATTGGATTGTCTGCTTACTCAACCATTGCGCGATGGCAGCATAGCATATTTGTCGTTAGTGCAGCATTGGCACAACACGCTAACCAATCTCTTTGTCTTGCCTACGTACCTTTGCCATATGCTCAACCAACACCAGTTTGTCGGATCACTATGCCACAAATGGTTCTCAAGGGGACATGCCAACCATCTGTCGACATAGTTCATCAAAGTTGTACGTACGCTAGCGGTCTAGCCAGTTGTCGTTCTTAATTTCTTCACCATCCTTGTGTCATTTTTCTAGAAAATCGGGCACAAGAGACCAATAGTCATTACTAGACGACAATCGAAAAATAGTGCCAATGACAAGGCTAGAAACCTTTTCTCATACTAGTGGAGATGCACGTGCCCAGGCACGTGTTTTAAAAAAACTTAGAAATCAAAATTTAAATTCATAAAAATAAAATAAATAATAGTACCTATGACAAGAGTGTGGTCTTGTTTAGCTTCAGTGAATTCAACCAAAAGTAACGTATTAAAAAACGTGCCTTTCTCTCACAGGACACACTTCTCATTGTACTTTTTTTACAGAAAATTCGATCGATTAGACTGAACTAAACAAGGCCTATATTTAAAAAACCAATAAAGCGAATAATTTATAATTACATGTATTAGAACTATTCAATAACATAATAGCTTACTCCATACCGTAATTCCTCTCTCTCTCCCGTTCATGTCTGAGAACTGACTACACAGGTCACAGTTGATTTTTTGTTTCTCGTGCTAATGATATAAACTTTCTTAAATTAATTATTCCTTGTGACAAATTTTTTTTGCAAATTATTCCTTGTGACAAGCAACACATATGACAATCCATCGTCAACATCCTCAAAACACATGGAGCTGGGCGAATCTATACCAAAGAGGTCCTCTATATCAACTACCAACTAACCAACACGTGAAATCCACATGTCAGAATTTCTTTTTCTTTTTTTCTCCTTTTTCACCCTTTATCCACTCGAACCCCACACCCCCACGCTCCCCTCCCGCTCTCCCTCTCTCCGCCGGTCCCTTTCCCTCCCTTGCTACCCCTGCCCGCGCCCCCTTCGGTCAGCTTCGCCACCACCTTCACCGATGGCCGCCACCTCGACTCGTCCGCCACCGTCTGCCTTCCATCCGTGCGCGCCCTCCTTCTCCCCTCGTGCCGGCTGCGTGCGCGCCCTGCTCTCCCGCCGGTGAGCCGCGGCCACCGCTCCCTCTCCGGTGGTTGGGCTCCCCAAGCTCTGCGCGGCGGCCATGGCGCGGCACGCCTCTGCCTCATCGCCCTCCTCCCCGCGTTCGGCGCCGGCGGAGGAGCAGGGGGCCCTCCTCTCTGGCATCCAGCGTTGCGCGTGCCATGCTGGCTTCCTCATCCACAAGAGGAGGAGAAGGTGGCGGCGAAGTAGCTCAGCTCCGGCGGAGGCGGGCCCTCGCTGGTATGGATCCACTCCTTCCTTGAGCGGATCGGGCATGCGGCCTCGGCGTGCGGCTGACTTGCAGCCCGGTGGGCGGCCACGGAGGAGCGTCGCCCCCTGTTCCCTCCCCACACCGGCCGCTCCTCGCTCTTCCCTACGCCGCCCCTCGCTCCTCTCCACCCCGCGCTGCTCCTGCTCGACGCCGGCGCCGGCGCCAGGGCGCTCCACGGGCTCGGCCACTGCTCCCTTCCTCATCTTCTCTATCCGGCGGCCAAGCAGTGGCTCCGCCTCTGCACGTGGCCCCGTGTGACAGGCAGTGCGGAGGTGGGGTCAGGGTTGCTCCGTCGCTTGGACGACAGCCTCGTCATGCGCCGGCACGCCATGGTGCAAACAGCCTTATAGCCCAGAAGGTGGCGGTGCCTTCACTCGCCTTGAAAGGAAGGCGTGAATGACGGATACAGATTGCGGACGAGATGTGAGGCCTGAGGCGGTGATCTTGCCGTGGCGAGGAAGGAAGCAGGAGGACGTGAATCAGGGACGAGATTAGAGGACGTGAATCAGGGACGTGATTAGAGGACGTGAATCAGGGACATGAATCAAGGACGAGATTAGAGGACGTGAATCAGGGACGTGATCAGAGGACGTGAATCAGGGGCGTGAATCAGAGGCGTGAATCAGGGACGTGAATCAGGGACGTGATTAGAGGACGTAAATCAGGGACGATATTGGTGGCGGGGGCGACATGCGCGGTGTGGAAGGAGGACGGTGGAAGGTGTTGTGGGCCCGGCGGGTACGAGAGAGAAGCCTGGTGAAAAAAATTTGGCTGCATCCGCTCTTTTTAACGGGGAAACCACCCCAAGATCGTTCTCCCCCCCCCCTTTCGTCTTCGTCCTACCTGACGGGTGGGCCCAAAAAGGTGTTTAGTGAGGTGAGGGTAGGATCGAGGTTGTGTAGATTTTGACATCAAATCTCTCCCTCTTTATAGTATAGATAATAAATTAATAAAAATATAGTGTCAAGCAGTGACTTTGACATACGATTTGTGTAACATCCCGGAAATTCGAAAAACCCTAAATCGAAGTTTAACGACTTTTTCAAATCTTTTCGATGAGTTTCCGATTCAAATCTAAATCCGTTTCCGTCATTCCTATAACCCAAACCCAGTGTCCAAAATCCAGTTTCCAACGTTCCGAAATCATCTCCCGTCGACCGTCCGTTCTTCCGACCGATCCTCGATCCGCGCGTCGCGAACCCGCCTCCGCGCGCGTGACCGACACCGTCCGCGAATCCCGCCGACTCCTCCTTTCTCCTTTTCTTTCTTTCCTTTTTCCTAAATCCATTTCCATTTTCCTTTTCCTTTTCTTTTTCTCCCTTCCTCCTTCTCCTGCCCGACAGCACCGCCGGCCACCACCTCCCTCCACGCCGCGCCGCCTTCTCACCCTCTGCTCGCAGCACGCCCCACCCTGCCCGCTCCCGCGCCACCACCACGCCACTGCCCTGCCGCGCCCACGCCAC
>CM014276.1:58295358-58412830 GCA_004135705.1 Alloteropsis semialata
CACATCCACCGCGCCCAACGCCGCCCCCTCACTCCCACACCGCGCGCTGCCGCCACCAGGACCACCGCCGCCGCGTCCTCGTCCGCCTGCCGCCCGTGGAGCTGCCATCCCGCGCCGCTCAAGCCCGAGGTGAGGGCAGGGTTGGCTTCCCCTCACTCCCCTCTCGCTCCCCGGCCCCTCCCTGGCCGCCGGCGTGGCCAGGAGCCGCCGGCCATCGCCGGCCGAGCCGATCCTAGCCGCCGCCGAAACCCCCCCTGCTCGGCCTGAAGAAGAAAGGAAGAAGGGGATAAATTTACCCTTCTCCACAAAACCCCCTGCCCTTATATCTATTCCTATAAGAGTCCTTTTCCCTTTAGAATCAATTCCAAGAAAGCCCTTAATCTTTTTGATTAATTCCAAATATGCCCCTGCATATTCCCAAAACCCCCAAGTACTTTCTCTATTCACAAATCAACCCTTCCACCATATAAACTTATTTGCAGAAAGGTCCCTGGCCCTTTATAATTATTATAAAGAGGTCCTAAACCCCCCGTTTTAGCCCTAATACCTCCCTAAACTCGTCATTTTATGCGCCAAACTTCTCCAAAATTCCTCCAAACTCGAACACGTCTATCTTTCATCTATTCCGGCCGAGCTATACACAAATCATCCCAAAATAATCCTCCTTCCTATTTTATTTTATCATTTCCTGTTTCGAGCTCATCGGTAAAGGTTTGATTGTTTTCTTTTATGTGTTTTGCTGTGTGTGCCGTAGACGACGGTATAATCGAGGAGGAGCCGCCGGAATACGCAGGAGAGTACCGCGAGCCCGAATCCGACGACCCGTACCGCGAGCAGGACTCCCGGAAGCTTTTGACGGCAAGTCCAATCCCATCCTTTGATGCATGTTTATCCCAGTTTTATAAACACAACCTATTGGCCTTTGATATTTGCATTGTCTTTATTGAAAACCCGGTTGGATAGCCACTCCTTGATTGTTATAACCATTCCTTGATGACCTAGTTATCACTAAATATGATTTGCTCTGTTTGGTTGATAACCGTTGATTAGAATGCTTAGGATTTGTTCTAATTACTTAATCAATCATGACAATTACTGGTTTTACAAAGAATAAAAGTGTGAGTGTGTTGAGTAGAGCCTTGGGTTTTTGGGTTTTGAAAGTAAAGAAAGTGTTGGATAAAATGGATGGGTATTTCTTTGTGAAATACATTCGGTGGCTTGTACCTTTGTGGTTAAGCAAGTTGGGAGATATCCATTTTGTCCGGTTTTAAACCGAGGTGATGTGTTCATCTTGCCTAACCCATTTATCTCGTACAACCACTCGACTCTTGTATGGTGCAAGGGCTTAGTCTAAATCCCACTAGCCGTGCTGTTAGTTGTCTGGTGGCAGGTGTGCAGCGAGAAAACCAAGTGCCGTCTTAGTGACATGGTTGCCGACTTGGTGTCATAAACCCCTTGGTTATTTTCTCGTGATGGCTAGGCAGTTTTGGCTATGGTGGGTAATGACTTCGATAGGATCCGCACTGGCACTAAGGTGATCGTGTTGCGGTACCCTACTTGTGGTGAAAGTGTACACCTCTGCAGAGTTTCCAAACTATTCGAATAGCCGTGCCTACGGTCATGGGCGAGTTATGGCTTGGTCACAATACCGAAGGTTTTGGGATGGGTTGGAGTGTGTGTTTTGGAATTGTGTTCGGCTTTGTGCCAAGAGCTACGGCGGATGGGAAATCCGGTAGCATTTAAAATTGGGATCCTTTGTGGATCAACCCCCACTTACTTAGTTGTGTTACTAAAGCTTGCTTTGCTAAAAGTTTTTCCTTGATAAACCATTGCATGAGTAAAACTGGCTTTATTGCAAATAAACCTTAGCCTTATTTCTTGATTTATCCTGTGCATAATTCTGTGTTAACCCCTCCGTGGGTGTGGTTGGACTTGCTGAGTACTTTTGTACTCACCCTTGTATTTGTTGCTTCAGAAGAAGACCCGGACTTTGTCGTTGAGGACGCCGAGTAGGTGGTCGTGCCCGCACCCAACTTTGCCTGTGGAGTTTGGTCCTGCCCGAGATGCTTTCGCTGTCGCGCAACTCTGATCCTTTTGTTGAACCGGTCTGGTTCATCATTTGGCTCATAGCCGTAGTTTACCTTTTGGTTGTCTTAGCTTGTATCAAGTTTCCTCCCCATCGGGGAGTGTAAGGTTCTGAACTATCTGTTGAATAAATGTGTATCAGCCTCCTGGGACTGATAATTGTATCACATTTAGTCTCTGCTTAGGCAGGGGCGCTTCAATTTGTGTGTTGTGTGATTGTGTGTGTGGGGGGGGTGGGGGGGGGTGTTGCAGTGCTTCCTTAGTCCCACTGAAAACACTGGCTTCTTGTATTGGATGGATGGGTCTATGCCGAAACTTCTTTTATTATTCCCCAATGCCCCGATGAGTAGGCAAGTTGATGTAAAAGAGATAAGCATTGTTGTGATGTTGTCTTGTGTATCTAAAAATAATTTACGTGATTTAAGTATTCCAGTCACCTTAGGACAGTCTCAATGCAGAGTTTCGTAAGAGTTTCATGACAGTAAAATCTAATGCCACACCATCGAAATTGCTGACTTGGCAAGGTAATTAATAGAGGTAGTTTCATCAGATGAGAGAGGAGTTTCATCCCTATGAAACTCAGCTGGCACAGTTACCTAGTTCACAGTCTAGGTAATTGTGCCGTGAAACTTTGCACTAAGGCTAGTCTTAGTAGTGTATGGCTCCTATTCCCTTCCAAAAGTAGAATATATGTGGATTTTCTTAGATAGAAGATAATAAAAAAAATATATAAGTGGCCTTTATTATTTACAATTTAAAGATTACCTTTAGTGTGGTGGCAGAGTTGTAGGCGTGTGGCTGCTTCATCTCCTGGGATTCAAATCTTGGTGCATACAATTCAAAATATATATGGGGTGGATGTATCAATGGTTAATTCAGAGGCCTAATGTTACATTCATGAGTAAAAAAACGTTTTAACTAAGACCAATTAGTCTACTTGAGGTAGATATAGGCGTGTTTGGATTGGCAATGGCAACTGAGATTCGATTGCCTCAGTATTATGTTATTAATTACGATAGTAGGGCATAGAGAAGAACACGTCATTGAATCAATTTATTGATGAAACCATTAAAATATATATGTCGTCAACTCATTACAGCTAGTGTTTTGTCTTGATAGAATCACATCTAGCAAAATGTGTTGCATCCAAAATGTTCACCATGGACATACTCCTTCTCACTAGGGTTTATAGGTATCTTTGAATACCCTCTATTAATTGAAAAAAAAAACAATACACTGAATCTATTAGAGTACTAGTTGATATGGATATGGGTTGCCACATCGTATTGTGTTGGAGAACATTTTGTCATGGATTTCTTTTATAGGTGTGACTCACGTGGCATGTTTTTTTGGATGGGAGGGAAATAGACATTGAGGAACACATCATCATCCCCCCTTTGTTGTGTTAGCTAAAAGAGAAAAAATCTGGCCACCACATGAAAACTAAATTTGTTAGTTGTTTAGGGGGTGTTTAAATCCGGTAACTTTTTCATCGCTACAGTAAATTCGAATGTTCGGATACTAATTAGGAATATTAAATGTGGATAACTGACAAAACCCATTTCATAATCCCCGGACGAAATTGTGAGACGAATCTATTAAGCCTAATTAGGCCATGATTAGACGATGTCGTGCTACAGTAAACAATCTCTAATGATGGATTAATTAGGCTTAATAGATTCGTCTCGCGATTTTCCGTCCATCCATGTAATTAGTTTTATAATTAGATCATATTTAGTCATCCTAATCTTCGGTTTAAAATTACTACAATAAATTTCGCAAAGTTTCTCACCGAATTTAAACAGGCCCTTAGCTGAAAAATTGGAACTCAGGCAACTCGCATTGCATCCAAACACATGCGACGCTTTCGTGTCTTCATGATCATACACTCAATAACACACTTAGGTGACTATGTTGATGGTACATTCCCTTTCATTTTATAGCAAATATTACCCTTATAAATTGTTTAGTACATACACAATATAATGTATATATATAGAGAGAGTACTACCTAGCGATAAAAAAGAGAGTACTACCTATATTTGAAAACGGGGCATTTGACTTTTAGAATTCTTCAACGGGGGAATTCACGTAGGAGCCCAAAGGGTTGGGGGCAGGGAAGTCGCTGTCCACCGTCGGATCGTTATGCAAAAGCTACAGTCTATACGTGGGCACCAAAACCTGTGGGTCCATTGAGATCGCCGCAGTCCGATCTTGGACGTGTGGTGATTTCCCCTGAGCGCTGGACCCACCGAGGGATTCGGTATGGGTCTGGCAGTGGCAGCCCCTGTGGGCTGGGCTGTCCCCACTTCACTTGGGCCTACAGTATGATGCAGTAGAAACATTACGTGGTGGGCCCCGGCTGTAGCCCGGACGGAGCGCAGGGCCACCACGCATGCGCGCGTGGCCGTGGCGTCATCCTGGTTCCGTCGTCGTGTCGCCGCCGTTTCGACGCCTCCACGTCCACGGGTTTGGTGACGTGACAGCGAGCTGATGCGTCGGAGCGCTACGCGCATGCGGACATGAACATACGGCATGGACAATTCAGTAAACCTCGTAGTTGCCGTCTGCAATGGAGTATGCCCATCTTTTGGGCATTGCTATGCAGCTCAGGGTTAATTTTGCCTCCAAGAATATTCAGCATTGTTAAAATCTCTATACTACGATTCTTGCAACAAAAGAAGCCACCTCATTGGGCCACGTCATCGGCAATTCTCGGCCGTCCGATCGACCGGGCGGACGGCCGAAATCGGGCGTTTCCCTACCATTTTTTAAAAAAGCGCTCGAATTTTATAGAAATAGAACCCGTCGTCCACTCCACTCTCTCATGAAAATTTGCGAAAAAGTCCTCAACTTTCCTCGAAATCAACCCACAGTGCACCAGTACTGGATCAAGAAAATTTTCAAAGAAACCCTTAATTTTTCATTGAATCAACCCGCCGTCCCGGTCTCCTCTCAGAAATTTTTTAATAACAACCCTCGGTCTTTAATCAAATTAAATCGCAGTCCGTTCCATCCGTTATTTCTACATGACCAACATTATACGTACAATTTGACCACCAAAACACGTTCAAATGAAAATGTGTCCAATATAAAATTTGCTTGACATTTCAAAATCCACAACTTTATTATAGGATATACTTTTAAATTCGAAACGCTTTCGAAGTTATGTTCACATACGATCCATTGCACCTACAATACAGACACCAAAACATCTCCAAACTAAAAAGTGTTCAACATAAAAACATTCTAAAATCTAAAAACCTACACTTTGCTACACAACAAAATTTTAAAATCAAAGCATTCACGTAATCCGTTCGCATAAATATTTACATACGATCCGTTGCACATACGATTCAAACACCAAAACATCTTCACATTCAAAAAGTTGAATGTAAAAGCTACTCAAAATTTAAAAATCAACAACTTCGCTATAGAGTAGATTTAAAAAATGCTAAGCTCTTTTCAAATTCGCCTGTTAAACGTACAAATTTTCACACATCAACATAAGATACAATTCAAAACAAAATGTTCCCCACGTTCCAAAATCTAATACCTCCGATATAGCGAACTTCTAAATTCAACATGCTCTCACAATTAATTTATAAAAAATATTTATATGGCTACAACAAAAAAAACACAGACACATCCACTGCCCACCCGCGGCAATGCCGCGACCTTTTCTAGTGGATACTATTTGCGTTTTAGCAATTGATACTGCACGTACATTTCTTCTTTTCCAAACGAAACTACTTTTTTCCCCAAAGGAAAGGCAGAGCTATATTTTCACACATCCACGATCTCTATTGAAAGCAAATTCTAACGTTCGACGCTCAGATGTCGATTTTCCAAACAGGGGCCTAGCCTGTCCTGTAAAAGTACTTTTATATATGGTAAGTACATTGGTAGTACTGATCGCTCCTGAGTACCGAAACAGTACACTGAGGAAAGAAAAATAGTCCAGAAAATGCTACACTAGCATGCAGCACGGCAGCGCAGGCAGGCATGGAGGCTTTCGCGTAGCCGATCGACTAGTCTAATCCGATCCGTTCGAGCCGTCGCACACATCTGATCAAAACAGTTAGATTCCCACGTAAATGCACGAGCCTACCCTGTACTCTCCCGCGCCATCCGCTCCAGCATTTTTTAAAACTTGTTCCCGGCTGCTCATGCCATGTGCTATTGTGCTCCCAGACCCAGGACAAAATATTTGGGACCCTTCCTTTGTGTACGGCGGCACACCACGCTGCCTGCAATCGTGAGCAGGCTGGACGCGCTTCGTACGGAATTCAGATTCTGCGTGCTTGACCAATGGCTCCGAGACAAAAAGCAAAGAAAATCCATAAAATAGTCCAGAAACCGTTAAATGCAATGGAAATGGGGGACTCCCTCGATTCAAAAAAAAATAAAATAGTCCAGAAATAGTATTTTCATGGCTTTCTGCTTTGAGTAAATTACTTCTATGCCATCAAAAAATATACTCATCTCTTCTATGCCATTGAAAAATATGTGACCCCTTCAGTGCCATCAATTTTAATTTTTGATCCCATATATGCCATTGCCGTTAATTTTACTGCTATCTGAGGGTCACGCCGTTAAAATCATAGAAAACCGACAACGCCGAATGCCAGAGATGGTCGCCGTCGCCACGGCTTGGTCCACCCCGCCGCTGACCCCATTCGCGAGACTCGGCGCTAGCTGCTCCGGCACGCCCTCCAATCCGCGCTCCTCCCTGCCCTTCAGAACGCCACGCGCAGCCCCAACTCGTACGCACCCCTGTCGCCCTCGACGCCATGGCCGTCCACGGCATGTGCCCCTCGCCTACTCCAGGCCGCATGTTCTCATCCCGTTCGCGTGAATGGTCAGAGCGGCGGGCTGCTGGAACAGGCTGCAGTGGCAATTGAGTATATAGTAAGTGTTACATGATTTATGCTTCAAGATCATGTTTTTGTTTGATTAAAAATGATCTTGCAAGTGCCATGAAAGGCTATGACAGCGACACAGGGCAGCTAGCTACCTCAATTTAGGCAACTGGGACGCATGTCTCCAATTCCCACCAGCGAGATTCCTTTGGACTGCAAACCATCGGTTTTCTCCGGATCTGTGCAACAAGTTCGCCGTTCGCCAATTTGTGCAGAACGACGGCCGTGGTGACTGAGTGGACCACCCAGCACACCCGCGCCAAGGTGAAGCGTTTGTACAAGCCGGCCATCGCTGCTGAAGTTGTCCGTGTTTCCGGCGTCATCACACCCAGCCGGACCCTCCACGGGCGCCTGAGCTCCTGCTCCTCGGCGGCGCGCTCGTCCCGGCGGCTGGGGATGTGGCAAGGGCTGCCTGGTCCGCGGTGCACTGACCATGCAAGTACGCAACGTCCCGTGCATGCTGGTGCGGTGGTGCTACACATCCACGCGTGATTTGCAAGTGGCCGGTGAGCCTCGAAAGGGTAAAATGGTCCATTCTTTTATAAGAATGACAACATCTAACGGCAGAAACATGGACATTAGCTCAAAATAAACGGCAGTGGCATATAGGGGAACAAAAATTAAAACCAATGGTATTGAAGGGATCATGTATTTTTCAGTGGCATAGAAGAGATCAATATAATTTTTGATGGTATAGAAGGAATTTGCTCTTCTGCTTTCGTCCACTCTCAGCTTTCAGACCTGGAAGAAACTGCAAGAGGAATGCGCTACTCAGTCATCAAGATCGGAAGAGAAATCAACAAAGTTGCAGACAAGCTCGCGAAGCAGGCAAGACAGGCTTCAGTTCCAAGTTCTTGCCTTTACTCATGTGAAGCTTTAGGGCATTCTCAAAACTGTAGTGTGCAGATGGCACTAGAAAACTTTCAATGGGGGATGTTTTGCCCCATCTCTGTACTTTGCTTATGAGTAATAAAATACTCCCTCCGTTGAAATAGAAGTCGTTTTGGACAATGTGTCGGTGTACGAAATGACCAACTAGTAAATTTAGTGGATTGCGCGTTTGGGCTCCGGATGGTTCGCGAGAGGACACAAGGGATTATACTGGTTCAGGCACGAACGCCCTACGTCCAGTTCGAGGCTGCTCGTGTTACTCGCGTTGCTCGCAGTAGGGGGGTTACAAGCAGTCGAGAGAGGGAGGGGCTCCCAAGTCTCTGTGAGTTTCTAAGTGTGGGAAAGCAAGTGTTCTCTATCGGTCGTCCCCCTCCCCTGAGGCCTTATTTTTCCTTTTATACCTCTGGGGCCAGAAGACCTGTACAAGACGTGTTTAACAAAAATGATGGGTAGTAAGAAACTTGCTGGAGAAGCCTTGCCGCCTGCAGGACACTGTGAACGCTGTTGGAGTAGGTCCTAATCCCGAGCTTATTAAGGTCATGCACGTCGCTCTGCGGCGCATGCGGGGCTGCTGGAACAGTTGCCTCCTTCTGTCACGGCGGGCGGCGCGGCGCAGCCCGTTAATGCTAGTAGATAGCGCGATAGATGTGCGGCGCGGTAGATGTGCGGCGCGTGCTCCCGACTCCCTATCGTTCCGGGTCCCCCTTGTTGACCCACGACACATGTCCTGGGTGGGGTCGGGCGAGGCGGAACTGGGTCGGCCAGGCGGAGCCAGGTCGGCCGAGACGGAACCGGGTCGGGCGAGGCGGAACTGGGTCGGCCGAGGCGGAGCCAGGTCGGCCCTCCCCCTATCCGATGTCCTCCTTGTTTATGGTTCTGAATACGCCCGTCTTCTTCCCAAAACAGCGAGGTCCCACCCGTCGGCGAGAGGGTCGGATATTGATATCCGACAGTAGCCCCCGAGCCTGCTCGGAGGACAGGTGGTCCCCCGAGCAGGCTCCCCTTGGGCGCCCGCTCGGATGTCACTCGGGGGTGCGCGCGAGCGCACCCACCGGGTGTAGCCCCCGAGCCTGTAGGGGAACGGTTGGTTCGCCTATAGGCTGAAGTGAAATTTGTTTTTTCTTCACCGGTGCGCGCGAGCGCACCCGGTGGGTGTAGCCCCCGAGCCTGTAGGGGAACAGTTGGTTCGCCTATAAGCTAAAGTGAAATTTGTCTTTTCTTGTTCCCGGCGGTTGTAGCCCCCGAGCCGACGGATGGGCTGTCAAGTCGCCCGAAAGCTTTCCGTCACTTCGGCTCAGTCCCAGCAGGACGACGCCGCATTCTGTCCAACGGACCGGGACATGATCCGCTTTTTTCAGGGGTACCATCTTTCTCGATCTGGGTGCACACGCTTCCGCTGCGTGGGGCAGTGCTTCCGTCATGCTTGCTCTGCCTCCCTTTCGAGCCGTCGCGTCGTCCTTTTCGAGCTCACTGTTCGCTCGTGAGGCTCAGGCGTCCTGGATGATGGGCCGCGTGGCGCGTCCCCACGCCCTATCGGGGGGTTGGCTCGGGCATTTCTGGGCTATAAATAGGGTCCTCTGGCCCTTCCTCTCGGGGCATCCGGTCATCCCGCTTCCTCTTTCTCTTGTTAGCATGAGATTCCCGGCGTGGGAACCGCCTCGTGGGCGTCCTCCCGGCCCGAGGGGCGGGAGAGTAGCTTGCTGATGCCACAAGAATGACTGCGACCTTAGGAAGTTTCGGCGTGGAGGGACGCCGCTCGGTGTCACAAGTGAAGGGCGGTTCCACCCCCGGCGGCTCTTTCCGTCGGTCCTCCCCGCCTCGGCGGCGGTGGACTGGGTTTGAGGGGGAGTGCGTCGGTGGAACTGTCGCCGTCTCCTCCATTTGCCTCGCCAGGGCAGTTGCAGGAGTCGTGTATGGCCATCGGCGCGCCTCCCCTCCTTTCCTGGTCGCCGATGTGATGCCGTCGCCGGTGTCGGTCGGTCCCGTGGCGGTGGAGGGAGTCTGTGGTGATTCTCCGTCGTCGTGCCGCCGCAGCGCGAACCTCTGCCGAGCTCCCCCCATGGTGTCGTCGGGCGGGGAGATGCTACAAGAAGGACTGCGACGTTCAGCAGCTCGGCCCTTCTCGTGGCACCGAAACCCCCGCGCTTTTCGTCGCCCGACCCTGCCACCGAGGGTGGCGAAATCCGTTTGTACTATTCCACGGTCCTTGGCCGTATGTACTTTTTACCCTTATTTATGAACGAAGGGATTTGGTCGGTTCTGGACCTTTTCTGCGACCGCGCGGTCGGTCTCTCTTTGCGATTCCAGCTTTCCTACGTCTTCCCGACCGTGGCCGGGAGGGAGGCCGTTTCGTCTTTTCATCGTTTTTCCCTCACGCAATCCCTCCACGGGACGGAGGGTTAGGGCACGCCTCGTGTTTTGCCACTTAGGCCGAAACACGGCTCCCGGTGAGCTACTAACGGGCTAGATCGAGCGAGGCCTCGGTCCTCCTCCGAGAGAGGACCGTCGGATCAACTGGTGACCGACCTCGGAAAGTCCCCAGAGCTCCCGACCCCCTTAGTTCCCGTGATCGTCCGACCGACCACAGGGGCTCGTTGCCTCTCTTCGAGGAGATACATGGGGTCAAGAGTTCTTAGGCTCGAACGCAGGTCGGGGCGTCCTCGGCACTCGTGTGCCGAGGCTACGGCCTCTTAGTGGGCCCGCCCGTCTCTGCCCCTTCGCTCGGACGCTTCAGAGCGGCCGTCGGACCCTAAGGCCGGCCTTCGAACTCTTGGGCTGTTTTTCTCGATTCCGCGTCGTGTCTTCCCGGCCCAAGAACGGCCCAAGTTTGTTTTATTTTCCCTGAAAAATAAACGCGCGAGAAAAGGGAAACAGGAGCGTATGCGGAATAAATAAAAGGAAGGCGGGATATGGAATGCGAAGGGTTTAGAGAGAGAGAGAGAGCCCGGGCGCGAGTCCCGGAACGTGGGAGACGTGGGCGATCGGGGGCGCGCGTCGTGGGCCGTGTGGGCCCCACGAGCCGCGGCGCAGGTGGGAGACCCGAGGCGTCCCGCCTGCTCCCTTACCGGCCTATTTAAGGCGGGGAAAAGGGGGAGGGCCGGACCTTCTTCTTCCTCCGCCTGCCTGCCTCTTGGACCGCCGCCGCCGCCTGCATAAGAGCTCGTACCTTTCTCCCCCTTTCCCATCGCTTTCCTTGCTTTCACGCCATGGCCTGGTCTCGTTCCTCCGTCACCGAGGGTGAGCTTGAGCGCTTGGTGGGGCGCGGGCTCCTGTGCCCGCGGACCGACCTCGTGGAGTGGATGGCGCCAGGCAACGAGGAAGTCCCCGCCCCGTCCGACGGGTACGTGGTGTGCTTCGTCCCCTTCCATGAGCGGGGTCTGGGGCTTCCTCCTCATTTCTTTCTCCGCGGCCTCCTCCACTATTACGGGATTGAGCTTCAACACCTCAATCCCAACGGGCTGCTTCACGTGGCGGTGTTCGTCGCCGTGTGCGAGGGGTATCTCGGAATCGAGCCCCACTTCGACCTCTGGAGGTCTTACTTCCATGTCGAGGAGGTGAAGAAGGAGGGGCGGTCGAGGCCACATGGTTGCGCCGGGATCAGACTACGCACAGGCCAGGGCGAACGCTACCTCCAACTTCCTTGGATCACCACCAACAAGGGGTGGCAACACCGGTGGTTTTATCTTCAGAGCGATCTGGGCGCTCCCTTCCCGGCCTTTACAGGGAGGCTCATCGAGGGGCGGCCGGACTGCTGGCATTGGGGCCCGCTCAAGACGGACCGCCCACACCTGACCGGACTTCGTGCCGCGGTCGCCCGCCTTCGCGAGCTGGGGGTCACCGGCCCCGGGGTCATCGCGGCGTACCACTCGCGTCGCGTACTCCCTCTGATGACCCGCCGGCTGCGATTGGACGAGATGACCCTGGCGGCGGACTGGACCGGGTCGGTGATGGCGGTCGGGGAGCTCTCAGATGAGGAGGTGAGCGCCCGCCTTCGCGAGGCGGTGCAGAGCGGGTCCGCGGCGTATCCGATGCCGGATCACCCCGTCATGCTCCCCATGGGCGAATCCCTTATCCTGGTAAGTCGTTGGGAATTTTATCTTTTTGTCCTCGTTGTTCATTTTGGAATCCGGCGAGTCACCCGGGCTCCTTCTTCTTCAGCACCCCCTGGTCTATAGGGCCTCTCGACCCCCGCTCCCTGAGGACGCGGCCGTTCGGGCCGCGAACCGCGCGCGAGCAGAGGCCGCCCGTCTGAAGAAGGCGGAGGCCGAGGCGAAGAAGGAGAAGAAGCGGCTGGCCCGCGAGAAGGCCGAGGCGGAGTACCGCGAGCGACGTCGGCGCGCCCGGCAGGACGGGCTGTGGAGAGAGGATCAGGGCCCCTTCGAGGGGGGTTTTGAGTATGCTTCGGAGTCCTCCACCGGATCCGGGTGGAGTTCCCCCCGGCGCGAATCCTCGGCCGATCGGGACACGCCGGAGGTTGCGGGGCCGTCGGGCGGCCGCGGCCCCTCGCCTGCGCAACCGCCGACCCGGCCGACGCGCGAGGTTCTTCGCGGCGCGGGCTCGCCGGCCCGGGGGCGGGCTTCGTCGAGGGGCGACTTGGGAAAGCGAGCGCGAGCGGAGGGATCGGGGTCGGGGGTGGCTCCCCCGGCCAAGCGGCCGTCCCGAGGCTTTCCCGTGTCGGACCAGTAAGTCCTCCCTCCTCGTCCTTCTTGCCTCCGTCGAGGCGCGTGTGTGAGGTTTCCCTTTGTTCGCAGGAGGGGAAGTCAGGCGGCTCCTTTGGGACTGGCGCCGATCAAGAGGCTGGCACGCCAGATTTCTGCGGCGGCGACGAGTCGGGGGATCAACCTGGGCGATCCCCAGGTGGAGAGGGTGCTCGATCCGCTCCTTCCCCAGCAGCAGCTCGCCGCGGTGTCGGGTGCCGAGTCCGCGCACTCGGCCGAGGCGGTTCCGGAGGCCCTCGTCGGGTTGTATTGCCCGCCCGCGGGTGATTCGGCCGGAGCGGAGGACATGGTGCCGCCTGAACCGGCCGTACCGGACGGGGATGCATTCGGTGAGGAGGGGTTGGTGCCCCCGGTCCGGGTCGTGATCAGGAGGATCCCGTCCCCTCGGCCCAAGCGGTCGGGCTTTTGCCCGAGGAAGGGACGGGCGAAGGAGATGAAGTCCCAGGGGACCCAACGCCGGTCGCGTCCCCGACTACTGCCGACCGCGAGGAGGAGGTCGTCCCCGAGCCGGACGCCATCGCCGTCCCTATCGACCCGCTGCCCGGTTCGGGCGAGGTGGCGACGTCTTCTCCCCCTGCGCCTTTAGTTCATGGAGCGGGGACGCCGGCTGTTCTCGCGGGAGAAGGGATAGTGGGGTCGAGCTCGGGTCAGGAGGACCGTGCTGCAGCTAACGCCCCGGAGGGCCGCGAGATCGTTCGGCAAGGGGATGATCCCCTGGAGTTCGGGGGCCCTCGCGTCACCTGGACCGACCGCGCCTCGGGCGATGTCGTCTTTTCCCTGGACGACGCCGAGGAGAAGAACGAGGCCTCCCGGGTTCGCGTCGGGGTCGAGCTGGCGGTTCGGTCGCTCAACTCCGCCCTGGAAGCCATCCGCGACGTCGCCATCCCTTGCGGGGAGGTAATTTTTCTTTCATTTGTTTTTTCTTTCTTCTTTTCCCGAGTCGATTTTGACCCCGATTCGTTTTTGGCAGTCTCTGATGGCCCGCAGCCGGGATAAGTCTCTCTTCCTGCGCCGGGAGAAGGACTCGTGGGGCCGTCTGTCCTCGATCACCGCCGAGCGCGACGCCCTGAAGGAGCAGCTGGCGGCCGCCCGCCGAGAAGTCGCCACCGCCCGCGCGGACGCACGGGGTGAGCTCGAAGGGCGGCTGGCTGCGGCCAACCGGGAGATAGAGTCCCTGCGGGGGCGGGTCAAGGAGGCGTGCGAGCATGCCGATGAAGTTGACCAGCTCAAGAGCGACGTCCTGATCTCCTGGGAGAGGGACTCGGCGGCTCGGGAGCAAGTGAGGCTGGGCCTGGTCCGCGAGACGGAGCGTCTGCAGGCCGACCGGGACCGCATCGCCGCCGTTCTTGAGGGGACCCGGAGCCAGCTGGCCCAGGTGGTGGCGGAGCGGGACGCGGCCAGGGGGCTCGTCGAGGTGCAGACCCGCGACCTTGAGGCTGCGGGCCGAGCCCTCGAGCTTGAGAGGGGCGCCCGCCAGGAGGCCGAGGCGCAGCGCGCCTCCCTGGGCGAAGCAGCGGCGGCGGGCCGTGCGACGATCGAGCGCCTGGAGAACGAGGCGCGCGACCTTGAGGAGCAGCTGCTGCACGAGGGGGACGAGCATGACGCTCTCCGTACGGTGGTCGGCGTCGTGCTCGATGACCTTAGAGTGCGGTCGGAGCGAGGGTCAAGCTCGTTGCTCGCCGAGGTCGAGCGCATCCCGGCTCGGGCTCGGGCCATGGCGAGCGACGGGCTCTTCATCGGGGTGCGCCGGGCCTTCGCCGTTGCTCGCTCCCATTACTCCGAGATCGGCCTGGAGTACCTCTCCAAAGGGTTTGCCCCTGGCACGACGGAGGCGGAGGTGATCGCGCTCGAGGAGGAAGTGTCGTCGCTGGCGTCCGTCCTCGCCGCCAAGACTGCAGAGGAAGAAGGGCCGTGGGCGCCCTGATTAGTTTTTCTTTTTCTTTTGCTCTTTAGACAGTTGAGCTCATCTTTGTAATGAACTTAAGCGTCTGCGTCGTTAACACTCGGCCTTTCGCGTTTCCTTGACTAAGCCGTCAGGGCATGCTTAGACTAAAGCGAGCCACGCGGTTCACCAGTGAGCCGTTTGAACCGTTGCCACTGGGGCCTTTGTTCTTTCGGCATTCCGACCGGCAAGCGCGTGTCACTTTGTTATCCAGCACCCTTTTTCCTTAGTCTTAGATACGTGAATCTGCCGAGGGTCAAGGACCCGGGGGACGCAGGTTAGCCCCCGAGTGACGTCCGACCCTTGGCCAGCGGACAAGGGTCGGGCGTCGCTTTTTGAAACAAAAGGGATGCGCTTAAACGAAAATAGGGAGGCGGCCTGGAGCAATCAGGGATAGAAACGACGTAGCTGTTCGATGTTCCAGGCGTTGGTGTATTCCTCTCCTTCCGCGTTCTTCGGCTTGTACGAGCCAGGTCGGAGGACTTGGGAGACGATGAACGGACCCTCCCAAGGTGATGAGAGCTTGTGTTTACCCTTGTTGCTTTGAACGAGGCGTAGCACCAAATCGCCGACCTGGAAAGCTCGGCCCCTAATGCGCCGAGCGTGGTAGCGCCGTAGGGACTGCTGGTACTTTGCCGAGTGGGCCAAAGCGACTTCCCTGGCCTCTTCTAGCTGGTCGACCGCGTCCTCGAGGGAGGTCTGGTTGCCCTCGTCGTCGTAGGCGCGGACGCGCGGGGACCCGTAGTCGAGGTCGGTCGGGAGCACGGCTTTCGACCCGTACGCCATGAAAAATGGGGTGAAGCCCGTCGCGTGACTCGCCGTCGTGCGCAGGCTCCAGACCACCGCCGGGAGCTCTTCGACCCAGCGTCCTCCGAACTTTTTCAAGCGCTCGAATATCCGGGGTTTGAGTCCTCGCAGGATCAAACCATTCGCGCGCTCTACTTGCCCGTTTGTGCGAGGGTGTGCGACGGCGGCCCAATCGACCCGTATGTGATACTCATCACAGAACCGCAGGAATTTCTTCCCGGTGAACTGGGTTCCGTTGTCTGTGATGATCGAATTGGGGACGCCGAAGCGATGAACGATGTCGAGGAAGAATTTGACGGCTTCCTCTGATCGGATCGTTGCGATCGGTAGGACTTCTATCCACTTGGTGAACTTGTCAACGGCAACAAGTAAGTGGTCGAAGCCCCCGGGCGCCTTCTTGTGGGGCCCGACCATGTCCAATCCCCAGACCGCGAACGGCCAGGTGATGGGGATCGTTTGTAGGGCCTGTGCAGGGAGGTGCGTTTGCCTTGCAAAGAACTGGCACCCTTCGCAGGTGCGCACGATCTTAGTGGCGTCCCTTACCGCCGTCGGCCAGTAGAACCCCTGCCGGAACGCGTTTCCAAAAAGGCTGCGAGGGGCGGCGTGGTGGCCGCACGCACCCTCGTGGATGTCCCTCAACAGCTCCTCACCCTGGTCGGCGGGAATACACCGTTGTAGGATTCCTGTGGGGCTGCGTCGGTACAGCTCGCCCTCTATGATCGCGTAAGACTTGGCGCGCCGAGCAACACGGCGGGCCTCCGTCTTGCCCGGTCGGGAGTTGTTCCCGCAGCAAGTAGTCGAGGAACGGTCGCCGCCAATCCGGGGTGCTGGGCTCCGGTCCCAGGTCTTCGGCCAGCGTCGCAACGGCAAGAGCGAGCAGGTCGGATAGGGCTTGGTTGGTCGGCTCGGCGCCGACTCCCGACCCCTCCGCGACCTCGGCCCCGTTCTCGCCAGCCCCCGAGTCTGGAGCGTCCCGTCCCGCGGAGTCTCGGTCGTGCGGTTCAGTTTGCGCCGCGCAGGGGAGCTTTATCGAAGGGCTTTGCTGGTCGCTGGCGAAGATTCCGGTCGGGACGGGCTCCCGTCCGGAGGCTTTCTTCGCCAGGGCGTCGGCGGCCTCGTTGAACCGCCTTTTGATGTGTCGGAGCTCGAGGCCATCGAATTTGTCCTCGAGCTTTCGTACTTTCTGGCAGTACGCAGCCATGGTCTCGCTTTCGCAGCTTGACTCTTTCATGACCTGGTTAACCACGAGTTGGGAATCGCCTCGGATCTCGAGGCGTCGTATTCCTAACTCGATAGCTATCTTCAGGCCATTGATCAGGGCCTCGTACTCGGCCGCGTTGTTGGAGGCAGGGAAGTGTAGCCGGATCACGTATTTCATCCGCACCCCGAGGGGCGAAACAAAAACTAAACCGACCCCTGCTCCCGTCCGAGTCAACGAGCCGTCGAAGTACATCACCCAGTACTCCTGATCGACAGGGGCCGTGGGTAGCTGTATCTCGGTCCATTCCGCAACAAAGTCGGCGAGGGCCTGGGACTTAATGGCCGTCCGCGGAGCATAGGTGATGCCCTGGCCCATCAGTTCCATAGCCCATTTCGAGATCCGACCTGTCGAGTCAGGATTGTTTATAATCTCGCCGAGGGGGAAAGAACTCACCACTGTGACCGGATGCGAGTCGAAGTAGTGGCGGAGCTTCCTTTTGGAGATGAGGACGGTGTACAGCAGCTTCTGGATCTGTGGATACCTCGTTTTGGTGTCCCCAAGCACCTCGCTCACGAAGTACACCGGGCGCTGTACTTTGAGGGCGTGCCCTTCTTCTTCGCGCTCTACTACCAACGCCGCGCTCACCACCTGCGTAGTTGCCGCGATGTAGAGGAGAAGAGGCTCGCTGGTGTTTGGCGGGACCAGGATCGGCGGATTTGTCAAGACCGCCTTGATGTGGTTCAGCGCTGCCTCGGCCTCGTCCGTCCAAACGAACCGCTCGGATTTCTTCAAGAGACGGTACAAAGGGAGGACCTTTTCGCCAAGGCGCGAGATGAACCGGCTTAATGCGGCCAAGCACCCAGTGACCCGTTGAACCCCTTTTAGGTTCTGAATCGGGCCCATCCTGGTTATGGCGTTGATTTTCTCGGGGTTGGCCTATATCCCTCGGCGGGATACGATGAAACCTAGAAACATTCCCCTGGGTACCCCAAAAACGCATTTTTTGGGGTTGAGCTTAACGTCGTTCGCCCTGAGTTTGGCGAACGTTTTTTCCAAGTCGGCCACGAGCTGGTCGGCCTGTTTGGACTTGACAACGATGTCGTCCACGTACGCCTCAACGGTCGGTCCGATGAGTTCGTCAAAACACCTGAGCATACACCTTTGGTAGGTGGCGCCGGCGTTTTTGAGCCCGAACGGCATCGTCACGTAACAATACGATCCGAACGGGGTGATGAAGGAAGTCGCGAGCTGGTCGGACTCCTTCATCGCTATTTGGTGGTACCCTGAATACGCGTCAAGGAAGCATAGGGTTTCGCACCCCGAGGTCGAGTCGACTATCTGATCTATGCGCGGCAAAGGAAAGGAATCCTTTGGGCACGCTTTGTTAAGAGCAGTATAATCAACACACATTCTCCATTTCCCATTCTTTTTCGTACAAGGACGGGATTGGCTAACCACTCGGGATGATACACTTCCTTGATGAAGCCGGCCACCAAGAGCTTCGCGATCTCCTCGCCGATTGCCTTGCGCTTCTCGTCGTCGAAGCGCCGGAGGCGTTGCTTCACGGGTCGGGACCCGGACCGGATGTCCAAGGAATGCTCGGCGACCTCTCTCGGAATGCCCGGCATGTCCGAGGGCTTCCATGCAAACACGTCGACGTTTGCGCGGAGGAAGTCGACGAGCGCGCCTTCCTATTTGGGAGACAGCTTGGTTCCGATCCGCGCCACCTTCGTGCTCGGGTGGCCGGGGTCCAGCTCGATCTTCTTGGTGCCCTCGAGCGGCTCGAATGACGTCAAGCCGCGAGTGAAATCGGGCGCCTCTTCGACGAGGCGCGCCTTAATCGGGGCGAGCTCCTCGGTCGACGCGATGATGGCCGATGCCAGCTCGCAGCTCTCCACCTCGCACTGGTGAGCCCGCTGGAACGAAGCTCCCACCGTGATCACCCCCCTCGGCCCAGGCATCTTGAGCTTGAGGTAGGTGTAGTTGGGGACGGCCATGAACTTCGCGTAGCACGGGCGGCCCAAGATGGCGTGGTAGGATCCATGGAACCCTACCACCTCGAAGGTGAGGGTCTCCGTCCGGAAGTTGGTCGGAGACCCAAACGTGACAGGGAGGTCAATCTGACCGAGGGGAATGGCTTGCTTACCAGGGACCACCCCGTGGAAAGGTGCCCCGGTTGGACGAACGCGTCCTCGGTCAATCCCCATGGCATCTAGCGTGTCGGCGTAGAGGATGTTAAGCCCGCTGCCGCCGTCCATCAGCACCTTGGTGAGGCGCTTGCGTCCTATGACCGGGTCGACCACTAAGGGGTACTTGCCCGGCCTCGGGACGAATTGCGGATGGTCGGCCCGGTCGAAGGTGATGGACGCCTCGGACCATTTGAGGAAGGTCGGAGTGGCGGGCTCGGCGGCGTACACCTCTCGGCGTTCCACCTTGGCCCGTCCCTTGCTCACCGATGCCTCCGTCCCGCCGAAGATCATCAGACATCCGTCCGGCTCCGGATAAGGGTCGGCGTCCGCGTTCTCGCCCGCCTCCATCTCCTTAGGGGCCTGGTCGGACCTCCTCGGCCGGGGCGCCGGTTTCCGGGGACCCCCAGCCATGAATTTCTTCATGAGGGAGCAGTCCTTGTACAGGTGTTTGACGGGGTACTCGTGGTTCGGGCACGGCCCATTCCACTTCTTCTCGAAGTGGTCGGGGACCTCTCCAGTCGGAGGTTTGAAGGTCGGCTTCGGGTCGGCGGCGGCCACCATGGCGGCTTTGTCGTCGTGCCGTCTTCCCTTGCCCTTCTTCTTCTTCTTGGCAGGGGGCCCCGACGGACCGCCCTCCGGTTCCTCGGTCTGCTTACCCTTCGGGTCGGCGGACTGGTGGAAGATGGCCCCCACTGCCTCCTCGCCGGCCGCGTGACTCGTAGCGATGTCAAGCAGCTCCTTCGCGGTGCGGGGACTCTTTCGCCCGAGCTTGTGGACGAGGGACTTGCACGTCGTCCCTGTAAGGAACGCCCCGATGACGTCGGCGTCAGCGAGGTTGGGGAGTTCGTTACACTGCCGGGAGAAGCGTCTGATGTACTCCCGGAGCGTCTCCCCCTGCTTCTGCCTGCAGCTCCTGAGGTCCCATGGGTTTCCAGGGCGGTTGTAAGTCGCTGGAAGTTTCCCACAAAGACTTCTCTCAGGTCGGACCAGCTCCCGATCTGCCCCGCGGGGACATGTTGGAGCCAGGCCCGCGCCGAGTCGGCCAGATGGAGGGGCCGATTGTGGATGATGAAGTCATTATCNAAGTCGACGAGCGCGCCTTCCTATTTGGGAGACAGCTTGGTTCCGATCCGCGCCACCTTCGTGCTCGGGTGGCCGGGGTCCAGCTCGATCTTCTTGGTGCCCTCGAGCGGCTCGAATGACGTCAAGCCGCGAGTGAAATCGGGCGCCTCTTCGACGAGGCGCGCCTTAATCGGGGCGAGCTCCTCGGTCGACGCGATGATGGCCGATGCCAGCTCGCAGCTCTCCACCTCGCACTGGTGAGCCCGCTGGAACGAAGCTCCCACCGTGATCACCCCCCTCGGCCCAGGCATCTTGAGCTTGAGGTAGGTGTAGTTGGGGACGGCCATGAACTTCGCGTAGCACGGGCGGCCCAAGATGGCGTGGTAGGATCCATGGAACCCTACCACCTCGAAGGTGAGGGTCTCCGTCCGGAAGTTGGTCGGAGACCCAAACGTGACAGGGAGGTCAATCTGACCGAGGGGAATGGCTTGCTTACCAGGGACCACCCCGTGGAAAGGTGCCCCGGTTGGACGAACGCGTCCTCGGTCAATCCCCATGGCATCTAGCGTGTCGGCGTAGAGGATGTTAAGCCCGCTGCCGCCGTCCATCAGCACCTTGGTGAGGCGCTTGCGTCCTATGACCGGGTCGACCACTAAGGGGTACTTGCCCGGCCTCGGGACGAATTGCGGATGGTCGGCCCGGTCGAAGGTGATGGACGCCTCGGACCATTTGAGGAAGGTCGGAGTGGCGGGCTCGGCGGCGTACACCTCTCGGCGTTCCACCTTGGCCCGTCCCTTGCTCACCGATGCCTTCGTCCCGCCGAAGATCATCAGACATCCGTCCGGCTCCGGATAAGGGTCGGCGTCCGCGTTCTCGCCCGCCTCCATCTCCTTAGGGGCCTGGTCGGACCTCCTCGGCCGGGGCGCCGGTTTCCGGGGACCCCCAGCCATGAATTTCTTCATGAGGGAGCAGTCCTTGTACAGGTGTTTGACGGGGTACTCGTGGTTCGGGCACGGCCCATTCCACTTCTTCTCGAAGTGGTCGGGGACCTCTCCAGTCGGAGGTTTGAAGGTCGGCTTCGGGTCGGCGGCGGCCACCATGGCGGCTTCGTCGTCGTGCCGTCTTCCCTTGCCCTTCTTCTTCTTCTTGGCAGGGGGCCCCGACGGACCGCCCTCCGGTTCCTCGGTCTGCTTACCCTTCGAGGTCGGCGGACTGGTGGAAGATGGCCCCCACTGCCTCCTCGCCGGCCGCGTGACTCGTAGCGATGTCAAGCAGCTCCTTCGTGGTGCGAGGACTCTTTCGCCCGAGCTTGTGGACGAGGGACTTGCACGTCGTCCCTGTAAGGAACGCCCCGATGACGTCGGCGTCAGCGAGGTTGGGGAGTTCGTTACACTGCCGGGAGAAGCGTCTGATGTACTCCCGGAGCGTCTCCCCCTGCTTCTGCCTGCAGCTCCTGAGGTCCCATGGGTTTCCAGGGCGGTTGTAAGTCGCCTGGAAGTTTCCCACAAAGACTTCTCTCAGGTCGGACCAGCTCCCGATCTGCCCCGCGGGGACATGTTGGAGCCAGGCCCGCGCCGAGTCGGCCAGATGGAGGGGCAGATTGTGGATGATGAAGTCATCATCGTCGGCCCCCCCGGCCCTGCAAGCGAGTCGGTAGTCCTCGAGCCAGAGCTCGGGATCGGTTTCCCCGTCGTACCTCGGGAAGTTCGACGGGGCTCTAAAATTAGCGGGGCGAGGAGCCGCTCGGATCCGCGGGCTGAAGGCCCGTGGGCCCGGCGCGTCCGGGCTCGGCGCCCTCTCGTCCCCCTCGTCGTCGTCGTACCGGCCGCCGCGACGAGGAGCGCGCCCGTGCCGTCGCTCGGGCTCGCCCTCGGGGAGTCGTCGCCGGCGGGCGTTCAGGATGCTCCGGGCGTCCTGAATCGGGCCGACCCGTTTGAGTATCGGAGCCGCGTCCCCGGCGGGACGGGGCTGATGTACCGAGACTCCCTGCTGGGCGCGCCCGCCGTGCCCACCGGAGGGCTGCCTCGAGGCCTCGCGATGGCTCGTCTGCGACGCTCGTCGTCGCGACTGCGAGCTCTCGGCCTGCTGAGCCGCGGCTCGCTCCAGAAGTTCGCCGAGCTCCCGCTGCGCCTTGCGGGCTTCCGGCGTCACCGGCGGAGGGAGCCCTCGCACGAGCATAGCCGCGGCGGCTATGTTTTGCCCGGCGCGGGCGAAATGCGGGGGCGGGACGCCGTCATCGTCGATGATTTGGCGCTGCACGTCCCGGGCACGTCCCCGGGCCGGAGCCGCATTTCCGATCTGCAGAAGCTCGCGCTCGATGCGTTCCCGCTCCTGCTCAACTCGTGCACGCTCCTGCTCCAAAAGGCGACGGGCCTCTTGGAGCTCCTCTCGGCGTTGCCGGGCGTCGTTGGCGTGGGAGCGTCGTGGCGAGGTGGCCGCTCTTCGCGGGGCTGGCTGCCTTGGTGGTGCCGGAGCCTGGTTCGCAGCTGGGGCGGCTGCGGGCGCGTTGTGAGCCGAGAGACAGTCTCCCAAGGCCGCCGGGCCCGAGCCGCTCTCGTTTGCCTCCCCCACCGCCCCATCAGGGGTGTCCGCCATGAAGCACTCGCGGGACGGGTGGTGGCTTTCCCCGACGAGTTCGGTGTCCGACGTCTCCGAAACGGAGTCGTCCAGGAGGTCGAAGACCGACTCGGAGACATGATCGATCATTCCGACGAACTCGCTGTTCGTCGGGGTGTGGCTCAGAAGTCGTGTCGCCAGTCGTGACACGACCTCAGCCGCGTTGCGTAGACCGTATGGGGTCGCATACGGCGGGATGGAATCCAGCATCTCCGTGGAGAGCGGGGCCCCTCCCACAAGCTGAGTAGCGACGTTAGCCAGGGCGAACCTGACATATCGCGTATCCTCCTGCGTGGGCTGTGACCCCAGGAAAGTCTCGAGCTGCTCGAGCAGCAGGGCCTCGTTGGCCTCCGGACAGGGGTCGTTAGCCTCGTCGCCAGGGGCGTTGAGGTTGACGTTCGCGAGAGCCTCGGTGGCGGTCGCGACGTCAGCGTCGGGGACGCTGACCGGGGGCGCGGGAGCGACTCTCGTCAGGTTCCCGTCGGCGGTGATGACGAAATCCAGACTTCCGAGACGCAGCTGCGTCCCGGGAGTCCAGCTCGAACCGTAGGTGGCCATCCGAAGCCTAGTGATCGCCGAAACGCGCAAAGGCCCCTACCTGGCGTGCCAACTGTCGGTGTACGAAATGACCAACTAGTAAATTTAGTGGATTGCGCGTTTGGGCTCCGGATGGTTCGCGAGAGGACACAAGGGATTATACTGGTTCAGGCATGAACGCCCTACGTCCAGTTCGAGGCTGCTCGTGTTACTCGCGTTGCTCGCAGTAGGGGGTTACAAGCAGTCGAGAGAGGGAGGGGCTCCCAAGTCTCTGTGAGTTTCTAAGTGTGGGAAAGCAAGTGTTCTCTATCGGTCGTCCCCCTCCCCTGAGGCCTTATTTTTCCTTTTATACCTCTGGGGCCAGGAGACCTGTACAAGACGTGTTTAACAAAAATGATGGGTAGTAAGAAGCTTGCTGGAGAAGCCTTGCCGCCTGTAGGACACTGTGAACGCTGTTGGAGTAGGTCCTAATCCCGAGCTTATTAAGGTCGTGCACGTCGCTCTGCGGCGCATGCGGGGCTGCTGGAACAGTTGCCTCCTTCTGTCACGGCGGGCGGCGCGGCGCAGCCCGTTAATGCTAGTAGATGGCGCGATAGATGTGCGGCGCGGTAGATGTGCGGCGCGTGCTCCCGACTCCCTATCGTTCCGGGTCCCCCTTGTTGACCCACGACACATGTCCTGGGTGGGGTCGGGCGAGGCGGAACCGGGTCGGCCGAGGCGGAGCCAGGTCGGCGAGGCGGAGCCGGGTCGGCCGAGACGGAACCGGGTCGGCCGAGGCGGAGCCAGGTCGGGCGAGGCGGAACTGGGTCGGCCGAGGCGGAGCCAGGTCGGCCCTCCCCCTATCCGATGTCCTCCTTGTTTATGGTTCTGAATACGCCCGTCTTCTTCCCAAAACAGCGAGGTCCCACCCGTCGGCGAGAGGGTCGGATATTGATATCCGACAGACACGGTCTCCAAAATGTAACTTTGACTTATTATTTTTTCAAAAATATTTATTAAAATATAATATATTTATACTTTTATAAAAATACTTTTCAAGACAAACCTATTCATATGGTTTTCACATTTCCAAACTCAACGAATCAAAAGTTATTCATGATTTATGTTCCCAATGTTTGACTAAAATCTTGTCCAAAACGACTTCTATTTCAATATGGAGGGAGTACTTCCTGTTTCAAAAAAAAAAAAAAGACCGTGGTAAATATTTGGGGGCAGTCTAGTCTTGGCGTGTGCATGGTTTCTTGAGAAAGCTCGAGGGAAAGCATATACTTGCCAACGTTAGGACGGACGACAACAGAGCAAAAGCTAAAGACGAAAGTGGCAATGTGACTGAATGATAGTTTCTTGAGAAGGTAAAAAGGAGCAGAGCTTGCATTTCATTGCACTACCACGGTACCATCATCAGTTTTTTCTTCTTCTTGATATCCGCCTGAAATGGCACCTGTCTCTGTGGCACTGCAATCACCAAATGACAAGTTCAGACGAAAAGAAACAAATACTAGCTAGCACCCTTCTACTCTCCTCCTGCAAGGTGGAGCATACATCGATCACAGCTTCACAGCTCCTCAACCCCAACAGAAATGTTCCGTTGTTTTGTGATCCCGACGAGCATGCATCACATCGCGAGCAGGCAAGGCAGGCAGGCGAAAGCAGATTCCCCCATCAGACGCCGAGACCGAGCCGGCAGATGGATCACCTCGCGCAGGTGCCGTCCACCTTTATTTCCTCCGGCCGGCCGGCCACGGGGCCGACGCACGGTGGCGCGCGCGGGGGCCGATCACGGGCACTCGCAGGGGCGGATCCAAGTTATGGCCAGTGAGGGCACAGGCCCTGACTCAAATTTTTTTAGCAGTGGAGATCAACAAATTTCCATCATGATTAAGACTTAAAAAATTAGCTTCTCCTTATACGTGCCCTCTCTCAAATTTTGGCTCTGGGTCCGCCCTGCACTCGCCATTCGCCAGTCCCGCATTTTGATGCCGTCGCCATCCAATCCAACCCAAGCAGCGAGCGAGCGAGCGATCCCCATCTCACGGCCGGGCTGGGCTGGGGCACAGCGCGTACGGCTGCCCCGGCCCGGCGGGGCGCGGTCAAAATTGGCAAATCAGGCGCGTCAGTGCCGGGTACGGAGCGCGGCGTCGGGTTCCACGGCGATTTTGGATCGTGTCGGGAAGGCAGGCGAGCCTTGCCCTCGCCCTTTGCCTAGCCCGCCGGCAACGGCCGACGGCCGACTGGTGGCTGGCAGAGCGCTGCAGATGCAGTGATGCACCATGCATGCAGCGTGATGCAACGCGAGCGCGTCCAGTGCAGCGATCCAGCTGAAACACGCTGCGTGCATGCGGTGGTCGCAACTTTTGATGCGTCGTACTAGGCCGGGGCTGCCCCGGCTTTACCCTGCTCCATCGGGCTGCCGCTAGAGCCTAGTACACTCGTAGCCCCACTGTGCCGGGCTTTGACTCCAGATGCTGGGCATCCCGTGGCCCCGTGGCGCTGCTCACCCCCGCTGCTCGAGTGCTCGATTCCCGCTTCCACCAACTGCTGTAGCCGCCCGGCGGTTAGCGCCACGGATCGGACCGGAACCAGCCGGATCGCGACGGAGTTTCTAGTACCTGGCGAGAAAAGTTTCGCAACTTTTCACTATTCATTCATCACATTAAATATTAAAACACTAATTAAATGTATTAAATATAGATTAATGATAAACCCATTCTATAACCCTCGGTAACTTCGCGAGATAAATCTAATGAGTCTAATTAGGCTATGATTAGACAACGTCGTGCTACAGTAAACAATCTCTAATGACGGGTTAATTAGACTTTTAATAGATTTATCTCGCGATTTTCCGTCCATTCGTGTAATTAGTTCTATAATTAGATCATGTTTAGTCCTTCTAATTTTTAGTTTAAAATTGCTACAGTAAATTTCGCAAACTTTCTTACCGATCTAAATAGGCGCCTGATGGCCGACGCCGAATATATAGATGCATGCGCATCGATGCGTCATGCATGCCCCCCGGCCGAGTGTTGTTCTCTCTGGCTTTCGCGCTGGATGATGCGGCGCCAAAGGGAAGCGGATCGCGGCCGAAAACGACTAGACGTTGCGGGCGCGGCGGTGGTGGAGGCGCGTGTTGGTGGAGCGGACAAATCGAGGTTTTTTTCGCCCCCCTGTGATCAGAATTCAGAAAGCACGGCCGCGACCGCGCGCGCGAGGGCCCAGCAGATCTGGCCTTTGGGGCCTGCTTGAAGGGGGCGTGGCGACGAGCGACCAGCGAGCTGTAGCTCGCGCGCGGCGCCACAATGCGGCGGAACGGGTAGGGGCTGGACTTGGAGCCTGGACCTGAAGGTGGAGGGATGGGTCGCGCCGCGCGTGTGGGTGCGGCCGCCGGGTGGATCGATGGATCACGTTGCCGAGAGCAGCCTTTGGGAAAAGGCCACTCGAGTCCAGTCCAGTTCAGTCGAGTCGTGCTGGCTCGCCTCGCTCGGCGGCCGCGCGCTACGAGTCCGAGCGGGGCTGACTGTTGCCACGAGCGTGACTGATTGGAGTCCACCACCCGTGGGAAGGGGGAGCGCGGCTGTCCAAGTCCGGCCGGTCCAGAGCGGCGGCCCACCGGCGTCCCCCACGGCGCCGTGATGACACGCACGGGCACGGGGACAGGCATGTACATTCCGACGTCGCGTCAGGCCCAGACCGGGCAGGGCTCCGGTCCGCGCGCACAAGCGTTTCGTGCGCCTTTTCTCGCGAGAGAGCGAGGCTGGCTTTGCGTCGGCCAATCCACGCCGTACTGCCCCGGGAGATCAGCTGTAATCCCCTCCGGCCGTGCTCCTTTAGATCGCGCCCTGCAGCCTTTGAGCCAGACCTTGCTAATGACCACGGCACGGGCGGCAGCCCTGGACCGGGTGCACCTGATGTGATCGAGTGTGGGTTTCTCTTTTTCCTTAATGACTTTGCTCGCTCGCTTTGTGATGATCCACTGGCACGGCCGTCAAATCGGTCGCGCCATTTTTGAGGGGCTTCCTGCGTGAAGCCGTGGCGACGAACGCTCGATGGTGGCCGACGCAGCATTGACCGTGTCAGGCGAGCCGCACAGCCCTGAGAGGAGGAAAGCCGCTGCGCACCCGCGTCTCGCTCGCTTTCGCATCGCTGCGCCACACCACTTCGATCTTTCCCTTTCCCCTGCCATTGCCAAAGCAGCGCAGGTCACGTACACGCGTGCTTCAAAAGGGAGCAGGGGCCGGCCCAGCCCAGTCGTATCGCTGCGAACATTAGTACCGGGGCCGTCAATGCGAGCGTGCATGCATGCAACGGACTGGCCCCCTGCACTCGCGATCGACCTACGCTGCTTCTTTTTCCATCGAGATGGTGTATGGCAGTATGGGGCTCGATCAGGGGGACGGTGTATGGGGCTCGATCAGGGGGAGGGTGGCAGTGGCAGGCCTGCCTTTGCCACTCGCAGCATTGGGCGTGTCTCGTGTGGCAAAGCTGGACGCGTCGGTCGGCACAAGCAGCATAAGGGGACAAGCAGTTCAGTGATGTTTGTGGTGCTATGGTGTACCAGTGTCAAGCCACCCCGTGGGCCCTGTTTAGTTCTCACCTAAATTTTAAACTTCACTATTCATCAAAGAGAATCTTATATGCATAGAGTAGTAAACGTGTGTTAATGACAAAACCTATTCCATAACCCCCGGGTAACTTCGCGAGACGAATCTAATGAGCCTAATTAGGCCATGATTAGACAACGTCGTGCTACAGTAAACAATCTCTAATGACAGATTAATTAGGCTTAATAGATTCGTCTCGCGATTTCCGTCCATCCGTGTAATTAGTTTTATAATTAGATCATGTTTAGCCCTCCTAATCTTGATTTTCAAATTACGGATTCAAAAAAGTTTGAAAAGTTCAGCGAACTAAACAAGGCCTCCGCTGCCCGGCAAGGGCTCTGCCCTCTGGACCGTGTACTCTTCGAGACAGTTCTTGCTCAGCGATGGGTGCTTAATTCGGCATGTACCTGCTGTCCTACAAGTCTACAGCACCTTGGTCAGGTATTTTGGTCCGACGTCCTGTTGGTGGGAAATGCAGACCCTGGGTAGGTAGGAACCAAAACTTGTTCATCCATCTCTAGATCATCATTCCAAGACCTATCACGCTCAGACTACAGTATATCAGTCAGAGAACAGAAATCAAACCTCTTGCATGCAAACTGAAAACAAATGGAGGGAAGCAATCAAACAGAGGAGAGAATTCCAAAGGAGCCCAGCAAACAGGGACTCGTACCCATACAAAATTTGGACATTTTTCGATTACAGGACAAGGATTTCAAATAGATGCCAGATTTTTTTAGAGACAGCTGTTCTGTGCAGCATTTCTGTGTGGAAGTGTGATTATGGTTTTGTCGTGGCTGTAAGTCCTCCGCAGATTGTAGTCGTCATCGGTGGCAGGGCGAGGGCTGGGCTTCCGCCGGCGGCGACCGCCGGACGCCGTCCTGGCGTCCGGCGTCCGACGCTGGGAGTTGTGCGGGAGCGTATGGGAGCGTGGGAGCAGTTGCAGGGGAGCGGGAGTAGCGCACAGGGGGAAAAACGAACTCAATTGACGCCCAAAGATCCAAATGATCTTTAGCATAACTCATTAATCTGTTCAATCCAGTATATAAACCCCATACATAAGCAACTGCCTGATAGTGCGCCTAAGTACAAAAGACAGGACTAAACTACCCTGGTGACCGTGAACTGGGCACTCGACGTCGCCGATCAGCCACTAACCTTGGCGTGTCGCTGGTACACAGTCCCGGTCATCACATCTCTCCCACCCTCGGGAAACAGCTCGTCCTCGAGCTGAAAGTCTGGATGTGTAGCCCGGAATGCTTGGACGTCCTCCCAAGTTGCTTCGTTGTCAGGTAGGCCGGACCATTTGACAAGATGTGCCAAACACCGCGACGCAGCTGCGAACGCAAGATGCGCTCTGGAGCGTGGAGTAGACGACCATGTTGCAGTGGAGGCAGCGGCGGCATGGTCGATGGTGGTGTACCATGGAAGGGCTTGAGGACGCCGATGTGGAAAACATCGTGGATACACGCACCGGAGGGAAGTTGGAGCTTGTACGCGACGTCGCCCACACGTTGGAGCACCTGGAATGGCCCGACGTAGCGTGGACTGAGTTTCCCTCGCGTCCCTGGTAGCAAGGATTAAGTAGGCCGGTTGAGGACGCGCAGCCACACCCAGTCACCAACAGCGAACTCCAATGGTCGGTGATGTTCATCATAATGTCGCTTTTCATATGCCTGAGCCTGAAGCAAGCGATCCTTCACATCGTTGAGGAAGCTATCCCTTTCCTGCAGTAAAGAATCAACTGTGGCAGTGGACGCTGAATCAGGTCTGTAAGGCAGTAGCTGTGGTGGAGGCCGGCCATACACCACTTGAAATTGTGTTGTGCCCAGCGAAGAATGGAAGGCAGTGTTGTAAGTAAACTCTGCCCATGGCAGCCAATCAAGCCACGCGCGAGGTCTATCCCCAGTCATGCAGCGGAGATACATTGCTATGGCTTTGTTCACAGCTTCCGTTTGGCAATCCGTTTGGGGGTGAAAAGCTGTACTCATGCGCAGCTGCACGCCTGCCAACTTGAACAAATCACGCCAAACATGGCCAGTAAAAACAGGGTCACGATCGCTGACAATCGATGATGGAAACTCATGTAGTCGCACAATATTAGAGAAGAAGACTTTGGCAACTGAAGCTGCTGTATATGGATGGCTTAGTGGTATGAAATGAGCATACTTTGACAAGCGATCAACCACTGTCAGAATCACACTTTTGCCATGCACTTTGGGTAGTGCCTCAATGAAATCCATGGAAATATCAGCCCAAATCTGCGATGGCACTTTGAGAGGTTGCAGCAAACCCACTGGATGCAAATGTTCAGTTTTGTTGCGTTGACATGTAGCGCAAGCACGGATATATGCTCTGACAAGGGCGCGGTCATGTTCAACAAAGAACTCTCGACAAAGGCGATGCAGGGTCTTTTGAACCCCTTCATGTGACAGATCATGAGCCAACTGTAGTGTTGATTGCAGCAATGTGGAGCTGGGTGGAATAAACACCTGCTTGCCGTGCAGGATGAGGCCATGCTCCACACACCATGGCGCGCCGCGCACTTCTGCAATGGTGTCACGGAGGTGCTGCAGCTCTGGGTCATTTTGTAGTTCCTCTCTCAATTCAGAATAGAACTGAAATGTAGGTGCAGACATAACAACAAGTTGTAGAGCAGGAGGCTCTCGCCTTGACAGGGCATCAGCGACGGTGTTGAGGCGCCCGGCCCTATACTCCATTGTAAAGTCATAGCCAAACAGTTTGCTGATCCAATGGTATTGTGGTACGGTGGACAAGCGCTGATCAAGCATGTATTTGAGAGAGTAGTGATCCGTGCGTACTACAAACTGACGCCCCCACAGGTATGGCCTCCAGTGGCGTACTGCTTGCACAAGACCAATCAATTCGCGCTCATAAGGTGCAATTTTGAGATGGCGCACTGTGAACGGTTTGCTGTAAAAGGCCAAAGGGCCGTCACCCTGATGGAGCACAGCACCAAAACCCGTTCCTGATGCGTCACAATCCACCACAAAAGGCTTGAAAAAATTTGGAAGATGGAGAACTGGTGCTGTAGAGAGAGCTTCTTTGAGGGCCTGAAACGCAGAAGTTGCTGCCTCTGACCATTGGAAATTGTCCTTGCGAAGGAGCTGAGTTAGAGAGGCTGCCAATGTTCCAAAATCTTTGATGAATCGCCGATAATACCCGGCCAGCCCTAAGAACCCACGAAGACTCCGGACAGAGGAAGGTTGTGGCCAGGTTTTCACGGCTGCAACTTTATCACCATCCATGGCAACTCCTTCAGCAGACAAGACATGGCCCAAGTAGGATACAGATTGTGTCGCAAAGGCACATTTTGAGCGCTTTACCTTGAGATTATTAGCGCGAAGGACAGAGAGTACAACCTTTATGTGCTTGAGGTACTCAGACCAAGATGCACTCTATACGAGAATGTCATAAAAAAAACCAGCACTGACTTGCGTAGGAACTGCTTGAGCACCGAATTCATGAGGCTTTGGAAGGTCGCTGGGGCGTTTGTGAGGCCGAAAGGCATGTTCGAAAATTCAAAATGGCCCTCATGAGTGCGAAACGCTGTCTTTTCAATATCCTCAGGATAGACACGAACCTGATGGTAACCCGCATGAAGATCGAGTTTGGAGAAGAAACGCGCTCCATGCAATTCATCAATGAGCACTTCTACAACTGGTATTGGAAATTTGTCTTTGACAGTTTGTTGATTGAGAGCTCTATAGTCCACACAAAAGCGCCAAGATCCATCTTGCTTTTTAACCAGCAAGACTGGTGCTGAAAAAGGAGAAGTGCTAGGTCTGATAATACCTTGATTGAGCATTGTTGCACGCTGAGTTTCTAACTCATCTTTCTGTAGCTGTGGGTAGCGATAGGGTCGAACAGCCACTGGTGCTGAATTGGGCAACAAGTGAATGCGATGATCACATGGTCAGGCCAGGGGAAGACCTTGGGAGGGCTCGAACACATCCTTAAAGGATTCAAGGAGCTCGTCGAGCAGTGGTGTATCCATGCTACGGATGCAATGTAGACAACCAGGAGATGGAATATCCCAACGGGTAGAACCAATACCTTTCCAGAGCACCCGACAACCATGGTGCCAAAATGCCATACACAGATCATCAAAGTCCCAAAGTATAGGGCCAAGAGTGCATAAGAAAGGCACACCTAAAATGACATCATAGCAGTCCAAGGGGATGGAGTACGAATCAATGCTGAAGAACTCATCTCCGATGCGAATAGCAATGTCCCTTGCCAAACCCCAGCATGCCACACGGTCACCATTAGCCACCACGACATTTGCGCCACCACTGTTGTGAAAATGCAGGCCTACCTGCTGTGCAGCACCCTCACTAATAAAATTGTGAGTGGAACCATAGTCCAATTGAGCTGTGAACTCATGTTGCCTATGGAAACTCTGAGTTGCATTGTTTCTTCAGAACGAATGCCTGTGATGGCATGGAGGGAAATGAGTGGTGATAACTCTTCAGAGGCTGGCTCTTCACTTGCTGCAATGTCCATCCCGTCAGGATCAGTAACTTCCAGGAAGAACAAGCACTGACACTTGTGTCCACGCACATAAGGCTCATCACAATTGTAACACAGGCCTTGGCACCGACGTTCTGCCATCTCTGATGGAGTGAGGTGCCTCAGAGGCCGTGGGGGAGGCTGCACGGCTGGAGTAACTGCCAGTGGTTGGGTGGATGCTGTAGTCGACGAGGGCGCCATAGTTTGTTGTACTCGGTGGAACGGACGCGATGGTCGAGAAGCAGATGCTGATTGAAGTGTCCCAGAACGGCGCTCATATGCACGTGCCAGGCACATGGCGCGTTGAAGATCAGAAGGAGTATGGAGTTCCACATCGGTACAGATAGGCTCTGGTAAACCTCCAGTGAACAATTGCACTTGTTGGCCAGGGGAGAGTTGCTCAGCATGGGCAAGACGTGCCAGAAAAGTCTCCTAGTACTCCTGAACAGATCCTTTGAATGGCAGTCGAGCTAACTCAGCCAGGTGATTGGTACCCAAAGGCGGTCCAAAGCGGTGCAGGCAAAGATCGTGAAATCAGGACCATCCAATGGCATTGATGTCGCCGGTGTCGCGCTCAAGCATGTAAAACCAATGCTGGGCTGCTCCTGCCATATGAAAAGAAGCCAGCCACACCTTGTCTGACTCTCTTGTTCGTTGAGCGCGAAAGAAGTGCTCGCAACGATTAAGCCAACTGAGGGAATCCTCCTTCCCATCATATGTAGGGAAAGAGAGCTTGTGGTACCTTGGAACACCGACTGCCTCTTCCTGTTCCTCAACCGGTCCTGATGCATGCTGCTAGCCTCCGAAGGAGGGAATTGGCGACGGCGAATGGGGAAACGGCACTTGGGTAATGGGCAGTTGGCGGTGAGACGATGATGATGTGTGGACAAGTGGTGGTGTGGTAGATGGCACGGCAGGAATACTGCCATAGCCAGGAAGGCCAAAGGCACGGGCTGATTGCGGCGCGTTGGGAACTGCCGCCGACATACCGGCGGCGGAGGGCAGGGAGTGACCTTCGACCGCGGACAATCTTGTGGCGAATTGGCCAATTTGGCGCTGGAGGCCATAGATTGCCATGGTCAGCGTGTCAATCGCCGCATTGGGTATCGTCGTGGGAGTCGGCGCCGCTGGAACTGAACTCGGAACGGATGGAACAGGGGCGGGCGATGCAGAGGATGGCGCAGCGGATGGAGGAGCGGAGACGGGCGCTGTGGATTGCGTGGCGACGGCGGGCTGCGCGGAGGCGGAAGGAATTGGCGCGCCAGACATCGAAACTGGATCAACTGATACCAAATTGTCGTGGCTATAAGTCCTCCGCCGATTGTAGTCGTGATCGGTGGCAGGGCAAAGTCTGGGCTCCCGGCAGCGGTGACCGCGGGACGCCGTCCTGGCGTCCGACGCTGGGAGTTGTACGGGAGCGTGGGAGCAGTTGCGGGGGAGCGGGAGTAGCACACAGGGGGGAAAACGAACTCAATTGACGCCCAAAGATCCAAATGATCTTTAGCATAACTCCTTAATCTGTTCAATCCAGTATTTAAACCCCATACATAAGCAACTGCCTGATAGTGCGCCTAAGTACAAAAGACAGGACTAAACTACCCTGGTGACTGTGAACTGGGCACTCGACGTCGCCGATCAGCCACTGACCTTGGCGCGTCGCTGGTACACAGTCCCAGTCATCACAGGTTTATGGAGACAAGGTATTGACGCGAAAGAAGATATTGCGATTGAAATGGATTTTCTTACAGATCACTTCAAGTACATACAAGGATTCAGATGGAGACATCCGCCACAAGAAAATATGATCACATGAACAACAGATCTACGTTTCAAAGTTGTGTCACATGTTACAGATAACAGCCAGAATAATCTTGAAGATACATCAAACCCATACAATGCTAGCGCGCTAGTTTCAAGCTATTTTACAAAAGTCACTCTTTCCTAATATTGGGCTTCCTCAGTTGTCTTCATGAAAAAAGTACTTTGTCTGATGACAACATTACAATGGATCCCATTACAGCATCACCTCACATGATTCGGATGATTCCTATAGATGCACAGGATCGGGAGATAAGTAAACTTCCACACGGAGGAACTGTTTACCATGAATCGTGCTGCCCAGAAACATATAAATAAAGAGCGTTCAAGTTAAACTAATGTATTATGTTCTGTTACTGTGTATGGAGAACCAGTGCCTTTGGAAACTGTGGTACAAAAAATGGGTCAACCTGACAAAACAAGCAGGATAACATCAACAGAAGCTAGAACAATCAATTGGTGCAGTGTAGAGGATAAGCACATACCTTGGATAAATAGTAGTCAAAAGACAATATGCACACCAATGGGACAGATGCATCAATCAATTGGATGCTTGTCTGTTTGCCTGGTGGTGTATTGGGCTGAAATCAGAAGCAAGGACAGGAAAGCACTTGCCACAAATATAGCATCAAACCAGCGGTGGTAGAAGTCAAATTGGATATCACCACCCAAAACATCAGTAATGATCACCCTGAGCACAAATGCATTTACAAACGTAAGTTATGCTGATGGAACGTGATCATGATTGAAAGTTTCAAACCTTGTAAAACATATAAGACATCAAAAGAAGCATAACATCATTTCATTCAACAAGGTTGTTTATAAGGGACCCAGAAAGCCAGAGCGGCTTTATCTGTTACATCAATTGTTAAATTGACATGTTTACTGTTCTTCTTTAGATCTTCATACGAACTATCACTAAGCATCACTTCCTGATTGTACTGGATTTTAAAAAGGTAATAGGATCATTACTGCAAACAGAGAACAGAAAGTCAAGCTAAATTGGTGCAGCATGTTCAGTTATGTAATACCTATATTCATTTGCCAAGCTTTTCCTTATAAGTAGAATGGAAGATATGAAGTACATGCCCATGATCTCTGATAGGAAAAGAACGACATTGGTTGTCGAGCCACTCCCAACCCTAGAAACAGCAAAGAAGAACTGCACAGAAAATGAGACATGACATCTCAGGTTTAGAATTAGATGCTAAATACAAGAAAAATCAAGACCACAGAGTACAGACCAATGGATGGCACCATAAACTCACATGCAAACTAGAAGCAGCATCCACAAATTATACTCACCTTCATAACATTTGCCAAGAAACCTCGAACAGATATGACAACCAACATTCCAATGAACATCAAAGATATGTACTGCAAGTACCAGGCAGAAGCAGGACAAGGTCAGAACCTCAATAAATATACAGCTAAAAAAAGAGAGCGATGACAAAAACAAAGCCAACCCAATATTACATCTAAGACCACCATAATTGGAGCATTCACCATTCTATCTATATAAAGTACAGTACATACAGGCAATTAAAGAATAAGAGCTTTAGCACAATTACCTGTGATAAAAGGGCAACATCAATGCCAATGTCAAAATGCCTCAGGAAAATTGTTATTGTCATTGTTACAGGATCAACAGAGCCAGACTGGAAGAACGAAAATGTAGGTAAAATAATTAAAATGTAGATAGATTTAAAAATAGAAAGCAATTAGATTTAAAACCACAAAGGCTGTGAAATTTGTACCTCCTTAAAGACTACACTCTGCAAGGACTGCAAAAAAAAAGTAATACACTTGAGGTTAAATCACAAGTGCAACGTGCAAACATAAGGCTGAACACAAGGTTCCATAAAACAATCTTTGCAGCAAAATGGTTAAGATAGATGCATCCAAAATGGAGTGATTAAACAGGTACTTATGCCCATCATGTTTGGTGGTTGTGACTGTCATGGGCTTATGGTACATGAAACAATATGAGTTGGTAATGTGTAAACCTAAACAATATATGCAAAATTTATATACAATGCAATTTGGAGTGATACCTTAAGCATCTTATAAACACAATACACTGACAAAGCATATCCAAGTAGATTCTGAAGATGTCCTCTCCATGTTCGAGAATATGTAGCAGCTATCTGCAAATCAAGTATAAAAAAAAGGAAACTTGTATCACTTAACCCAAGAAAGATCTGTTGCAAGGAAACATGCCCAAAAGTAATACTGTCAAATGACATACAAGGTGCAAAGGACTAAGACTAATGACATACAGATGCAAAGGACTGCAATGTTGCAAACTTGTTCTCCCTGTACGGTTAAGAGAGATTCTATAATACACAAGTTGTGTAGTTTGGGGCGTGGGAGACAATAAAGTATCACAGAAGTTGTGAGAGATCATTAATATGTAATACTCTAGGGCACAAAACAAGAAAATAACTCATCTATAAGTGCTAAAAAAATTCCCGAGATTTTATGACATAGTATGGAGTGACAGGAATAGCTCTCACTTATATCCCTGAATATTTACTCAAGCATCAATACCACTATCAAAGGAGAATTACAGCTACTAGATGATTTGTACGATGAAAAACATAAGGTTGAGAAAGTAGTCCGAAAATGTTATCATTGATAACTAACATGCATGGCAACACCAAAAAAAAAAACACCTTAGCTTGACGGAGTTCATATATCTCGAGGAACAGCTGTTTGGAAAGCTCTTCCAATGCCTGGACTTCTGCTTCTAAGTTTTTTATATCTACAAGATGGATCTGCGATTAGTGCTTATAACCAGAAAAGAAACATAAAGAAAGGAGAAGAAGGAAACAAGGATACAATACCCTGCTCAGTTTGATCTTCCTGCACAGATCGAACAACTGTTCCCACTATACGCTTCAGAAATGATCTGGCCTTTAGTTTCTGCATGTAATGTAAATGTCTTTATTCACTCATGCTATTGTACATGGTATACATCAAACAGTAAAAGAGTATGCCTCTAGAAAGTTGCAATCATATGTTTATTATGACCTTTTCCATTGCATACATTGACATAATAAGATGTAGCTAAATCTTTTAATTTTAACATTTTTCGCCTAGAGTATATTCCCATGTTAACCGAATATGAAGATTGGATTATTTTCTTCGAAACATAAGGCAGTGAGTAGTAAAATAAGTACCTCCTCTGATCCTTGAATCCTCTCCATCTCCATTTGGGACAAAATAATTTTCTTTTTCTTAGCGATACATGTCTCCATGGATTGCATCAGCTGCCGTTCCAAAGTTTTGATGTCTGTTTCATCAATTTCCCTGCAAATCATGAATGTTAAAATGACCAGTATAACCATCGCAAAGATGTAAATCACAGCTAGCAGTCAGAAATGAAAAAATAACATTGATGAGATAAGCTCCAAACCTGATAAATAGCGACAGATAGCTGTATGGCAGATTGACGGCACCAAAACCAGAAAGAACAGCCATGACAGACACTCCTATCACACCAATCCTACTGACCAGCTGTGGCATCGTAAAAAACCCTGCAAGATGAACAGGAAGTCAAACCCAATGACACAACTAGGTACGAATTAAGAACAAACAGTTGGCCAGAATTAGTATACTATCAATAACATTTTTACTCCTAGTTTGCAACGTCAGACCTTTCTCAGGTGAAGGCATGGGGAAGTGAATCCCCATGCGCCAGAACCCGTAGAGGAATACCAGTAGAAAGAGCGCCGCGACGAGCCACGCCCGCTCCCTCCTCACCCCTGCAACCACCAAACGATCAGCCGATCAAGACAGGACAGCCGCACAACGCACATAGGGAAACAGCAGTTGAGGCAATGGGGGGATTGATTGGGGGCCGGAACCTGAGTTACGGAGCAGCAGGTAGCAGTGGTAGTAGGGGAGGACGAAGACGAGGAGGAGGATGAGGCAGAAGAGGTCGAGGTGCCAGTTGAGGAAGCGCGCGTGCTTGGAGAGGACGGGGAGGATCTCGAAGAGGACGAGCTGGAAGAGGTTGCAGGAGAAGGCGAAGACGAGGCCGAAGAGGATCTGTACCAGCACCCGCCGCTCCTCGTACTCCTTGTACAGCCGCCGGTTCAGGAACCACAGCCCCGCCCAGCCAAGACCCACCAGCGACGAGCCCACCACCGTCCCCTCGTAGACCACAGTGCCCCACCCCATCGCCTCTGTATTCCCCGCGCGCCGCGGCCGCCCGGGGCTGAGCCGGCTGCCGCGACGGTCGCCGGCGACGGGGGTTTCTGTCGGAGCTGGATCTCGTTGCAATGAGAGGAGGCGTCCGCTAGACTCTGCCCGGTGGCGTCTCCCCAACCGGGACGGGGAACCCCTCTGCCGCGGTGATGTGCGCTTGCTATTCGTGGGCCGGGCTGGAATTTAAGCCTAATTTCCAGCGGTTGAAGTAACTGCAAGGCCTTTGCGTGCGTACGCCTTCTCCAATTCTTAAAAGGCCTTATGCGGGATTCGGCAGGGATGTGTTATAATGAGCCCGGCCCATTAGAGCAGCTCCAGTGTTGCTCTAAAATCGACTTACAGTGGTAAAAAACGATCGGAGTAGCCTCGAACCGTATGTGTCGGACCCAAAATCGAAATCCTTCGGTGCTTGAGAATAAAAAACTCACGCAATCTGCTCCTTTTCCGCACTCGACGGTGGCACCAACGGCGACTTCCCGGGAAGTCTTGGACGGGGCGACCGTGGCGACAGCGGCCCGGCGGAGATCAGCAGCCTGTTCGGTTGGCTGGTGGCCGGTAGCTGGTGCTGATTTGTTGTGAGACTGAAGTACTGCTGGCTGGCTGGTGGCTGGTGCTGATTTGTTGTGAGACTGAAGTACTGCTGGCTGGTGGCTGATAAGCCAAGCGAACAGGCTGCAGGCGGCCACGCGGTCTCCCCGTGCGACGGCTTCATCTCCACGCAGCTCGGCCTCAACTCCCGCCTCCATAGCCGTCGGAACCAGCCCTGGCACGGGCGTGGCCTCCCCAGCACTGCGGGGACGAAACCAGCCCCGGAAGGGCCCTCGCCTCGTCGAGCAAGCACCCTCCGCAGGCACAAGAATGCTGGGAAGGGCTTGGATTCAATGGAGGACGGTCTGATCTGCTCCTTTCCATGGTTTCATTTGTGGATCCATCACTAGATTTGGAGATTTGGGGGGAGCAGGGACAGAGCCAGTATGGGATCATTGGGGTGGCCAAGAGACAAGATAAATTTAAATCAAACTTAAACTATATTTAATGACCCTTATAAAACATAAATCTAGATAAAACCACTTTGCTTAAAGTGTAGTTGTCATGGAATTGTTACTTAATACTACCTACAAAATTAGTATGTAAATATGTACCTAAGCTTAATGTTGTTTAGTTTGTGTTATTGAACTTTGCATGCACACATGATGTTCATTTACAGCATTGGGGGGGAGGGGAGGGGCATGGCCCCTGCCAGCCCCCTACTGTCTCCGTCCCTGGCTGCGCGAGGGAGACGACGACCTGGTGCATGAGAGATTTTTTTTAGGAAAAATTAGATTTGTACCATTAAAAGATCCAAAGTTTAGAAAACTACCATCAAAGAATTCACTATAGAAAAATAGCATCCAAAGTTTCCTCCGTTACTGATTTTTACCATTTCCGTTAACCCGCCGTGTAAAGCCTGTCCGCCGTTCTTCTTTCTCCTCTTCTTCCCTCGTTTCCCGTCTGCACGAGCATGACTGCACCTCTGACACAGCTTGACCTCTCAAATCCCTATTCTCATCCAGGTCGATCTCTACCAACAAGGATTTGGAGGTGAGCAAAATTGGATCGTGGGGTAAAGGGCAGGGCGAATGTCATTCTAGATTCTTCTTCTCCCTCCTCGAGGAATTGCATCTCCGCCATTGTAGCACATGGAGCTCAGTCGTGTTCCATAGAGCTCAGGAGAAGGTGGGCTGCCCTGGCCGTGCTGAGGTCAACATCGATGCCGCCGGGGAAGCCGAGCTGTCGTCCAGTACAGGCCGTGGCGCATGGGTCTGGCGAGGGCACGACGAGGAAGATGGGCCGCCCCTACGAAGCTACGAGTTCGGAGCCAGCGGCTGCGCGCGGGCGCCAAGGAGCTTGACCTCTTCCGACTCGAAGCCCGGATGGTCTGGCAGCACGTCGGCCGCGGCACCAGCGAGCTCAACGGTGATACCCAGCAGCCGGCTCGCCATGCTCGAACTTGTTTTGTTTTTCACCTCCAGTTAACGTCAACTGTTACATCAATGGTAGATTTCTATAACGGAGTAAACTTTTGATGCTAGTATTCTAAACATCAATTTAAATTTTTTAACGGTACTCATCTAATTTTCCTTTTTTTTTACGCGCGTGGGCCCTCCAAACCGCTATCAGGACTGTGTGGGCACCGAACATTGCTGTTCGTCCGATTTGGATGGTCAGAACCAATCGAACCACCGCTGGAGGCCTGGAGCTGCCCTTAAAGGCCTCCAAATCACCACCGGCAGCAACACTGCTGGAGCCCATTTATTATTTACTGGACTCGGTGGACCGGCCCAGCAAGATAGATTGGACCACCAGCATCTCCCCCAAAGAAGAGCATATATGTGTAGGCTCTCGTGTGGTCCTGCCGTGTTGTGTGTGTCGTGTTTTGCGAGTCACTGGGCCCGCTGAGTCCGGGCCTTGGGCCTGCTGATCTTCACGTGGACTTCTTGTCGTCGACACTCGCACGTTCATGGCCGGGACCAACCCGTCCGTACACCGGAGACCACCACCACTGCAGCTGCAGCATGCCGCGAGGCGCATTGAGACGGCTTTTTCTCCCTTGTCGCCAACGACGGCCGATACGACATCATTCCAGCCCCGTCTCCCCTCCAGATCCAGCCTACCTAGCGCCCAGGCCGGCGGGCAGCGTCGCGCGCGACACAATGCAGCAGCTCGAAGCAATCTGGATGGATGGATCGCACGCTCCATCAATCCGCCGGACCGTTCGTGCTTTCTAGTCACCCCTCACCCACCAACCAAAAGCCCCCGACGACCTAACCAAAAGCCCCCGACGACCTAACTTCTCCCAACACCGGGCATGCCACTGTCATGGACGACGTGCCCTCCCTCCGCCTCCTCGCGCGATCCCGGCAGGCCCGCACTAGCCTACGCCCTACGCGACCCCCGCCTTGGCGCCGTCGGTCGTGCCGGGAGACGCGAGACCACCACCGGCTCGCCGGAACGCGCTCGAACGGAGCGGCCACATGCGCCGTCCAGGGTTTACAGCTGTTCGTCCACCAACTCTGGAAGGCTTTGAGGCAGATCCAGCATTATTGCGCTTTTTCTAACCCAAACAGCGCCGGCCCCTCCCACGCCGTCGATCTGACCGGCGCCCATATGAGCTCGGCCGGTGCATCATGTTCCCTCCCGCCTCGGCACGTCAAAGCGATCGCCCAAAAGAAGAAGCATGGCGGTGGAGTTTGCCCATAACCGCAAGCAACTAGCAAAGGCAGCTATAGCTGGGTTGGAAGATGCCATGTCGCTGTTGGTTCGAGGATTGCAACGTAAGCTACCTCGGCGAAGTGTTTTAGGAGATGCGTTTTGTTTTGTGTAACCAAATTTAGGTCGGCCAAAAATTGTCTAGACTTTAGGGCCTGTTTAGTTCACGGTCAAACTTTTGAAACTTTGAAATTTCACTATTCATCAAAGGGGATCTTACATGCATGGAGTATTAAACGTGTGTTAATGACAAAACTCATTCCATAACCCCCGGTAACTTTGCGAGACGAATCTAATGAGCCTAATTAGGCCATGATTAGACAATGTCGTGCTACAGTAAACAATCTCTAATGACAGATTAATTAGGCTTAATAGATTCATCTCGCGATTTCCCGTCCATCCGTGTATTTAGTTTTATAATTAGATCATGTTTAGTCCTCCTAATCTTTGATTTAGAATTAGAAACTTTCTTTCGTAAACTTTCTTTCTAATCTAAACAAGCCCTTAGATCAGGGCCAGATTGCCGCCAGGACAAAAGCGAAGATGCTCTACTGACTAATGTTGTCAGTCGTAGGAAGCCTTGTTTAGTTGCCTCCAATTCAACCAAAAGACATTCCATTGAACAACGTGCCTCATCTCTGCTTTTTCGATTCCCAATGCATTTTTTTATAGTGCATTCAATCGAATTCAACCGAACTAAACAAGGCCTCAAGAACACAGCCAAAAATCATTCGCGTGCAGCGGAGACGTGGACAGAGATGAAGGAGACACTGGTCATGGAGTAACTTCAGAAAGAACTTTCGTGACTGACAAGGTCAAATAAACACCGGCGCCAAGCCGAACATCGATTTCGTACAATTGCCGTAGACTGAAGAGTGTAACTTGGGGAGAAAAAAAAATATTACAGATGCATATTGTTCGAAAATTCAGAGGAGCATAATACTAGTAGTAACGTGTTTGTTGACGCCTCCCAACACGATGAGGTCAGCGCCAAGAGTCGTCAGCTCTGAGACGTTGGGATCCTCATGGTACTCGCTTATCTGCGAAGATTTCAGGCCTCGTTAAATTTAGAACGTCTGCAGATCGACAGGATAATGGAACCTGAGCAAGAACCTTGTGCTCACCTTGATGGTATTCCGCTCGGCGATCGGGAGCTGGTGTTGGAGAAGTCGGAGGTGGCCATGGGGATGGAGATGGAGAGCTGCGTCGCCGAGAAGGAGGCGAGGCTGTTGTCGTCGCCCAGCTCCGGCCACGAGTCCCTCGACTTGGGCCACTCGTCGAAGAAGGGGCGAAGAGTCTGGCCCTCCTGCTTGGGAGTGACGAAGTCGCTCCCGAAGAAGGACAGCGGCTCCCGCTGGGTCCTGGGCAGCGAGGCGATGGTGCTCTCGTCCAGGCCGCTCAGCGTGCCGAACAGAGGGTAGCTTGTGGCTTGGAACGTGGAGGTCTGGGACGGCAGTAGGCGCCATGAGTTGTCCATGGAGGTGTCCATGGAGGCCGGCATCAGCTGGCTGTGCTCATCCGTCAGAGATCTCACCCCGTAAGCAGAATACCTGGATTTCAGATGCCACAATATGTGTTAGAAAACGCGCATAGCAATCAATCTAGATATCAACATGATCCAACAGCAAATGAAGTTCTTGCAAGAATCAAATCGGGACATCTTTACTGAAATAGGTGCATTATTTGCTGTGCAAAACAAGAGTTACATGATGTGTATTGCGAATAGCAATTTTCTGAAGCCCGGCCTATATGTAAGGGCAGAAGGAAAACACTAAAGTTGAAATTGTAAAGTTATGATATAAGATATTCACTTGGCTTTCCGATTTAATCCATGACAAAACACACATTTTTTGGCTCTGACAAAAGAAACTGAGAAAACAATAGCAGCTGCAAAAGAAAGGGGAAAAACAATAGGATGACCAATCATGTTAGCAAACGAACACCATGTGCAAGCACCTGCCCGGCAGGTACCCCTACAATCGCAGAGCATGAGCTTGGGCAAAGGTGTAAAGCATGAACTTGCAAAGTACCGAGGGGTGCAAAAAAGCTTCGGCATGGGCGTGCAAAAGGAGATGGGCTTGGGATACTATCATGCTAGCCTTTTCAGACATAGGTTTCCAGGCACATGGATGAGACGTTTCCCGGCCAGAAAAGCAAAAAACAGGTCAGTTTTCCGGGAGCAGTTTTGCCGTTATTTCCAGCCCGTAGCCGAACAAGCAACACAAGAAAAAACAGTGGCAGTCAGCAGAAGAATAAATGTTGGAGGCCTAGGCCGGCAGAGCAGGAGACAGAGAGATGCAGGCACTAGTTCTGAACATAGAACCCAGATGTATTTCATCATCACGATCTAAGCGAAGGATGGAACACCCTGCTCTGCAGTACCAGAAAAGCGTCATCTTCTCTGGATGAACTCTGGTCCCAGAAAGGATGGTCAGATCAAAGGGAGCATTTGAGCAGAGATCACTGAGTTTTTGTGGCAACGCAGAGTGCAGAGACAGAAATCTTTCAGTTTTCACAAGGAGTCCGATCACAGATCACAGATAATAAAAAGTGCTTCTGGTACTGTACTAGCCTGATCCATACTGCTGTCTAGTGTCCACTGACTAGCAAAGCAATCAAGCACAATGATGAAACAGTGCATGGCATATTAGCAGGCATGGCATTCATCGTCCAGTGCAGCCGTGATCCGTCTGACACCGATCAGGGAGCCAAAAACTATCAGTGCTACTAAACAGTTGATTATGCGACAGAGGTTGCAGAAAACTTAATGAAACGCACCTGAGATCTTTGCTCCCTCCACCAGCAGCGGTCGCGTAAGCACCAGCACTGTCCATGTGCAGCTGAGCAGTGGACCCCAGGGCGCCGAACGAGCCGGTCGCAACCCCACCTCCGCCACCGCCGGAGCCTGCACGGCCTCCGTTTCCTGAGAGGACCGCCGGGTAAAGCGAGTGGTTCTGGAAGCCGGCGGCGGGCGCGGGTGGCTGCTGCTGGGAGTGCGGCGGCGGGGCGACGAGCTGCGCTTCCACAGGCTTTCTTGAACGGTTGCGGCCGCGGTGCATGTGGCGCTCGCAGTACTTGGAGTCCGGGGCGGCCTCCTTGGCGCACCGCCACTTCTTGCCGTCCGTACGCCGGCACCGCCCGGGCTCCGGGTCCACCTTCTTGCCGAAGTAGGGCCCGTACCCAACTGCAAGAACAACGCACCACACACGCAAGAGATCAGAAACCCCAGTCAATGGCTGGCGCGACCTGCATCCATGTGTACGTGAGTACGAACACGTCTGAGTCGGTGCGTATTTGGATGCCGGGGAGCCGGGGAGGAACCCCGGAATGAGCACTTCTTTCCAATCAGACACAAGAATCAAAACGCAACGCGTCTAATCTTCGGGGAAAAAAAGGTCAACATCACAACTAGATCTACCGAGTCATTTTAGAAGGAAAGCATATGAGGCCCTGTTTAGATTCGCGAAAAGACACCAATTCAATCAAAAAACAACGCATTGAACTACGTGCTCTCTCTACATTTTCAATTTCCAATGCATCTCCAATAATTGAATTCAATCGAATTCACCCAATCTAAACAAGGCTTGAAATGGAAGTGATTGGAGCTGTGTTTTGGGGTCCATTTGATGCAGGATGTGACTTCCTTGCAGCAGCAGCCAGCAGCAGTGGGAGCGTGGTTAGGCTCCCAACAACCAGACAGGAATAATCCCCAAGAAAAGGACAAATCATCAATAGACTAACCGCCTCTTTTGGCGGAGGGCACGCCTAGCATCTTTATCTAACCACATCGGACCAATAAAAAAACACCATTAGAACATGAGGCTAAGCTATAGGGATGAGCAAATCTCGAGCTGCGGATTAAAAAACCGCGAGCCTTTTGGGGCCGAATCCAGGACGAGATTAACAAATGACCGGCCTGGATTAAGAAACGGAGTTGGGAGGACACCTGAATCCCTCGATCCGAATAAACAACCAGATCGAGGGCATGGAGGACGACGGCGACGCCGTCGCCGCGCAATGCAAAAGCAACCGTGCGGAGGAAGAACAAGGGAGAGAGAGGCGGGGGGCGGCGCGCTTACGGGCAGGCTGGTGGTAGACGAAGCCGCGGCGGATGGGGAGGAGGAGGTCCGGCGGGACGGGCACGCCGGCGACGAGGTACTTGTAGATGAGCGCCTGGTGCTCCAGCTCCTCGTACTGCGCCGCCGTGAAGGGCGCCGGCCTCGCCGCCCACCTCCCGGCCATGGCGTGGTGCTGATGCTGGTGCGCGTCCTCCCCCACCCTGCAAAGCAAAGCTCGCCGCATTAGATGCCTGCAACTAGCTAGAATAAAGCAGGCGACGAAGAAGAGAGGGGCTTCCCGTGTGGGAGAAGATGGAGAGGAGAGCTTACGCGGAGAGCGGGGCGGCGCGGCAGAAGGGGAGGAGGGAGGTGGGGCGGTGGTCGGCTGCCGGAGACAGGGAGGCAAAGGGCATCGCCATATATGCTTCTTCTCTCTCTCTCTCTCCCCGCTCTGCCGCTGCTCGCGGCGGCCTCTCTTTTAATGTGCTGTGCTTTGGCCTTTTACCTGGCTGGCTCTGTCTCTTTCCCTCTGTCACCGCTCTGGGCTGCGCCTCTGTGCCTACGCCGCCGCGTTGTGCTGCTGCTTGCTACCTGATGAGGGAGGGGGGCGAGGCCGCGAGGTGAGGGACGGACGGGGGCAAGCCAACGGGCTGGCTGGGTAGCTAGCCTTATAGGCGGCCGCAGCCGCGGAGGGCAGGGCGGTGGGATGAGGCCGACACGGGAGGGTTCCAGCTATGGACAAGCACCTGCCTGCACTGCATCTCTCTCCTCTCTCTCTCTGATCGGTGATATTTCTCGGCCCCGCTCCCTCCACATGCACATGCACCCGCTGCGCGACTTGGCTCCGTTTGCGGTCGTCTTGGCCCGCGTCCTAGTAGCTTTTCCCCTTGGGTTTTGTTGTGCGCAAGGGGAACGACTCCAGCGAGAAGTAGAGAGCTGGGCGGGGGCCGTGGGACGAGGACGCGCGGCACGGGCACGCGGCCGCGGTAGCGGTAGATTTGGTTCTGCGGGTGGTTTTTACTACCGGAGGCCGTGCCGGGGCAACCGTTTCCTGTGCTTCCCTGCGGTTTCACACCGCCTAGGTCACCGGCCCATCAAGTCACCGTCTAGATCATACTAGTACTACTAGCTGACCGACTGCAACAGTAGTACACTGCGTTGTGAATACACTGGACGGAATTAGGGGGTGTTTAGTTCGGTCCGCGTTCTGCAGAATGGACGCGTTCGGCAGAACGGAGGCGTCTCGATCCGCGTGCACAGAGAGAAAAAAGTGCATTAGAAAATGTGTGTTTTGCAAAATGGATGGGAGAGAGGGAACTAAACAACCCCTTAGTAACGTGTGGTTAATGTAAGGCCTTGTTTAGTTCGCTCGATTCGGTCGAATTCGCGCTCTGTTTTACGCATTGAACAACGTGCCACCTCTCTGCTTTTTCGATTCCCAATGCATTTTTCTACAGTGCATTCGATCGAATTCGCGCGAACTAAACAAGGCCTAAGAGGGAATAGGTGAGCGTTTGAACATCACGATAAGTTTGAATAAGGCGTTGTTGTTTAGTTTTCCAAACTTCTTTTAACTTTTTTGAAAAGTTACAACTTTTCAATTAAACATCTCTTTCAACTAATTTGAAAAATTACAAAAATAACGTATTGGAAAACGTGCCCCTCTCTCTACTTTTACGCTTCCCAATGCAACTTTCAACTAAACACCCCTTTCAACTTACTTTTCAAACTTTGGCACACGCTTCCCAATGCACCAAATTTGAAAAGTTTTGCCAACTAAACAAGGCCTCAACTTCTTCAACTAGTTTGAAAAGTTACAAAAGTAACGCATTGAAAAACATGTCCCCTCTCTACTTTTACGCTTCCCAATGCAACTTTCAACTAAACACTCCCTTCAACTTACAGCCTGTTCGCTTGGCTTATCAGTCACCAGCCAGCAGTACTTTTCTCTCACAAAAATCAGCACCAGCCACCAGCCACCAGCCAGCCAGCAGTACTTTTTTCTCACAACAAATCAGCACGAGCCACCAGCCAACCGAATAGGCTGTTACTTTACAAACTTTGACACACGCTTTTCAATGCTTCAAAATTTAAAAAGTTACAAGAACTAAACAAGACCTAACACTGGCTGTACGGGTAGCAAGCCGGGGACGAGATGGTACAGCTCGGTCAATCTCAACTGAGCGGCGGACAGCCAAACCGGTGCGTACCGGGCGGGGCTCTTCACGTGCCGGGCAGAGAGCCGCAGGGCGCAGAGGCAAGCGCGGGCGCGCGTCGGCATCAGCAGCGATCCGGCAGCGATCACAGGCGCACGACTCCTAACCGCCGGATGTTTTCCTCTTCCTTGGCAAACATCCAAACAAGCACTCAGCCCTGCGCGGTCGCAGCAGCGCGGGCTACCGGAGCGACACGGGTTCGTGCAGGCTGAGCGCCAGAGCATCAGCTGACGCAATGCGGCCTACCGTTGTCTTGACGCCTTGTGCAACTTGTTGCCAAAATGCCAACTGCCCCGGGTAAAGCCTAATCGCAGTCTCTTTCAAAGGGTTCGTTGCATGCTTAGCTCTGCACGCCAGGAATGGGGGATTCGACCCTTCTTGGATCTGCTGATCAGGCCGATCAGGACGGCCGTGGTGAGAGCTGGAGCTCAGCGCAGCATGTCGAGCACCCAAGCTCGCCCATGTCGCGCTGCTGCGTGCTCCGTCCTATCGCCTTTACGCCCGTGTGTACACGATCTCGTCGCGCGAGCTACGCAGAGCAGACGGAGGTTGACGAACGGGAACCCAGATCCGAAGACAAGTGGTGCCGGCAGGGAGCAGGCCATTTCAGGATGCCGCCCCCGCGCGTCCTTACTGCGTCCTGTCAAATCCGTCTGATTGGAAGCCGCTTGATCAGAGCGATCATGCAGGCAGGCATTGAGCGCCTGATTGGAAGCCGCTTGATCAGAGCGATCATGCAGGCAGGCATTGAGGGCATGATTGGTTGGGCATCAAAATATGTCAAATCAAAATCAGGACATGTCCAAAAAATTTGGCAAATGTGTTTTGGCATCAAACCAATTGGAGGCCAAAATTTTAGTTGCCACATTTTTGCACTCAACCAAGTGTCATCCTAAAACTTTGACCCAGATTTTGACAAGTTTTGCCCAGATTTTAGCAGGTAATTTTGACATGGCATGTCTCAATTTTGACCGGACACATTTTGGCAGTCAACCAATCAGGCTCTCACGAACAAGTCAGAGCAGCCTGGAGTGATGAACGCATCTAAGGCCCTGTTTAGTTGAGAAACTTTCCACTCAAAATGACAACATTTTTCACCATGTTTATCGTGCCCCTTCTCACAAACACGCTTTCTAATGACAACTTTTTTCGGCAAGTTTCCAAACTAAACAGGCCCTGGAACAAGCAGCCGCGTAGTTGTATTGTACCATGCATGAAATGAAGCCAGGACGCAGCTTCTCGTTTGGAGCACTGTGCTATACGTGACATGTGCCTGTACATGACATGCATGCATGTAGCGTCGATTGTCGTCGTAGCATAGCATCGCTGCATCAGCTAGCTAGAGACACTGAGCCATGCCTGACCAGAGGGGCATGCAGGCCTGTAAGCAACAGTACCGTAGCCCAGATTGACGTTGACCGCAAGTCAAACGCAGAGCTCTGCAGAGAGACAGGGGTAAAAGCTGGAACCAAACTGCTACTGCTGGCACCGCGCCGCATGCGGATAGGTAGACATGCAACACATGTACATGTACAGTACTATACAAACATCAGTACCGTGTGTCATCTCTTCTCCCCAGAAATGGCACGCCTCCAAAAGATCTCCATTGCAGGACTCCATGCCAGTTGCCACAACTCAAAAAGATCTCATTGCAAGCGGATAAGATCATAAGAGCTAGGAGCAGATAATCGACAGGGTTTTTTCCAAAGGGAAAAAAAATCAGGCAGATAAAGAGAAGATAAATGGACCGCACTCGTACACAGCATGTATCGCATCGCATTCGCATCCGGTTTGGAGTTGTGGATTAGCCCCAGGGGCCAGGGCCAGGGCCACGGCCACCTCATCGCGGGGCTCATGATTCGTGGTATTGTGGGATTGTGGGCGCGCCGGGGAGGTGTTGGCCGCTGGTTGGGCATCGCAGGACAGCTGGTACACGTGATGGGCCGGGAGGAGGCAAACCTTCCCTCCAGGCTCCAGCTCCTGGTGCGGACAAAGAAGGCGAGCGCGGCGTCACGCGTTCTTAGCCACTGTTAGTTTATGCATTTTTGCTGACTTCACTCGGTAGTTTACATTTGCCAAGGTCGTAGGTAAAAAAAAAAAGTTGAGGTTTCTTTTACCGTTTGAAAGCTTTCAGGACATGTCTTTATGGCATCACGTCGGAATTATTCAAAACTCGCGAGAAGAAAAAGGATGGCTCTAAAGGCAAGTCACACGTCCTGGCTTTTTTTTAAGAAAATGAAAAATATTTTCTGGCATCTACACCATGTGTACACAACCTCCAGATTATTACAAACTTTCAGCATCTTCCGCTGAATCAAAAAAGAAAACCAAAACGATATAATTTAATCTGGCTGTACACGTCCTGGCTGTACACGACACACAGGCAACTCATGGTCCTATCGAACCAAAGCCATGGGACGGTACAGTACATCGTGTTGCTTTCCCGCTACATGGGCGGCGAGGGCGACTTTACGTTCGTGACATCGAAGCCACACTGCTTTTGTTGACTTGGAAGACAAGGGAGAACCCATGTACTAGTGATGTAGAGGCCCAAGTTTCCATAGACAGTTGGCATGTTATATTGGGGGGCACTGTGTGGGTACACGGAATAGAGCTTGGCCAGGCCTTGCATCAATTTGAGGTCGTTTTGACGCCGTGGTCCAGCTGTTCTCACCCGGGGTGGGGCCACCCGACGCCCATAGCCATAGGCCATCGCCCTGCTACCCAAAGTGGACCCCACGTTAATGTCCTCCTCGAGAACTGTGCAAATGTATTGACCGCCATCCTGCGGTCCTGCTGTCTCCTGCTGGCCCCCTTGGTCCGATCAATCCACTGACCAAAGACAATGCTGTGATTCAAGTCGTGGTAAACAAGTTATTACCGCTAGTATACACCAGAACCCGGTCGCCGAAAAACAATGTTCAGTAGCTAGGCTAGCAAGCAACTCCTAGGGTAGCTCCTAGCTAGCCAGGCAGGCATCGCCCAGGCACGTCTTGTTCTATTTGCCTCGGGCTCGGCATGTGGTCGCCGACTGGCAGGACGCCGCAAGCAAGCGCGGCGCGGCCGCCGTCAATGCCACAGCGGCCCACGAGGCAGAGGCACAGGGTCCGGGGCCACAAACTCACGAGCGACACGCTGCGAACCTCTCCAGACGTCGGCGTCGGCCAGCCCTATCGGGTTGGGACAGGAGCCCTGCATCTGGGATGGCACGACAAGACCCAACGAGGGGGCCGGCGGGCATCGATCTCCTCGCGGCGGCGCGGCGGCCGGCCCGGCACGCGGTGGCTGTAGCACGTCGTGGATCCCACGGACAACGGTGACGGTGGTGGTTGGCCGTGCGGCGGGGAGAGGCGGAAGCAGCGCCCCCGTGGCCGCCAATAATGCGGACCAGCTAGCCGGCCGCCAGCCCAGCGAGGAGCGGGGGCGGCGTGGCGTCTCCTTTGGCGAGGTGCTGCCGGTGGGTGGCTGGCTGTGCTGCGGGCGCGGGCCAGGCGATCACGTGACGCGCGCTAAAAGCCGAGGAGGAGGGAGGGGTTGCTGGTTTGGGGTTCGGGTGGGGTGGGCTGGGTGTCTGTGTCTGGGTGCTTGGTTTGGTTGGTGCCGGGTTACCCCTCGTCTGGGGCCAGGCCGCCGGGGGTTGGGATCGAGTGGAGGCCGGTGCGCGTGTCCCCGGCCGGGCCGCGCACGCCGTGCTGTGTACGTCGCTGCTGCCCACGCGCCGACAACCGGACTGGCTCCAAGTACCGGCAGGTCAAAAAAAATAAAATAAATACTCTGCCATTCATGACCAAAGGACTGATAAACAATTGAATTCCTAGCTTGGACCCTGTTTAGTTGGAATGGAAAGTTGGTAAAATTTAATGTAGCAATTCTAAATCGAAGATTAGGAGGACTAAACATGATCTAATTATAAAACTAAATGCATGGATGGACGGAAAATCGCGAGACGAATGTATTAAGCCTAATTAATCCGTCATTAGAGATTGTTTACTGTAGCACAACGTTGTCTAATCATGACCAAATTAGGCTCATTAGATTCGTCTCGCAAAGTTACCGGGGGGTTATGGAATGGGTTTTGTCATTAACACACGTTTAATACTTCATGCATGTGAGATTCCCTTTGATGAATAGTAAAATTTGGCAAGTTGCCAAGTTGGCAAAGCAACTAAACAGGGCCTAACTCGAAGGCAGATTAGATGCGTCATTTGCACCAGGATCTCAGTACCCTTCAAGGTACTCTAGTATACGTGGAGACCGAGTTAAGATCGTGATCTTTTCAAAAAAAAAAAGATCGTGGCAGCAGCTGGCTGCAGGCAGAGATCATGGGTGTGCCCTGTTGCTTTTTGAATGCCACCAGAGACAGCACCACCTGGTTTGCCGTGTTTGGCAAAATTTTTGCACGGTATTAAATGCATCTTTAACCGCTAATTAGAGGTATTAAATAAAGCCAGTTTATAAAACTACCTCCACAACCCGGGTTAATTCGCGAGACGAATCTAATGAGTCCTTCGACCGCACAATCAGAGGATGGTTACTGTAGCATTACTGTAGCAAATCATGGATTAATTAGGCTCATTAGATTCGTCGCGCAAAGTTGCACTCATCTGTGAATAGGTTTTGTAAATAGACTTCATTTAGGACTTAATACATGCGAGATTCCTTGGGGAAAAATTTTTGACGCCACGAACCAAACACGGCCCGGGGGTTGACCACATGATTAGAGGATGATTACTGTAGCAAAACACGGCCCCGGGGTTGACCACATGATTAGATGAATCTAATGAGGGCTTTGGTCACATGATTAGAGGATGATTACTGTAGCATTACTGTAGCAATCATGGATTAATTAGACTCATTAGATTAATCGCGCAAAGTTGCACTCATCTGTGAATAGGTTCTGTAAATAGACTTCATTTAGGACTCCATACATGCGAGATTTCTTGAGGAAAAAATTTTTGACGCCACGAACCAAATACGGCCCACACGACTTGGTCCGCACTTGCACTGGCTATGCTAGCTCTTTTTCCTTGCAGTCGTGGTAGGAGCTAGCCCGGCCCTCGCTGCAAATCTGCACCGGTTGTGGTCCAGACAAATCTTGCTGGCACGGCAGGCGTCGCCCCACGGGCGCACGAGGGCCGAGAAGACCACGCCGCGGCGGCCGCGCCGCCTCAGGCCGAGCTCCTGGAAAATACAAAAAGGTTTCCGGACACGAACACGGTTTGGATAAATCGGTTTTACGCGCGGCAATCCGGATGGGAGCAATCCCGTCCGTCTAGAATGCGTTAATATTCGTGCGCCGTGATGTATTGCTTGTGTATTTGATTTTTTTCCATGTTTGTGTCAGGTACAGAACTGTTAAGTGCACTATGCGTCAGGAATCTTTCAGACCGATTCGATGTAAAGGTCGTGGGTTCCGTGCGTAGTGCATGTGCTCTGACAACAACCATGTCCGGCTGCAGTTGGATCAATTGTACACCACTCATTCAAATTTTGAAAGAGCAATTCTCCACCACTTGTTTCTGTATAGGAGGGGAAAAAATCAAGTACACCGCGTAAATTACAGGAGGGAAAAAAATCAAGTACATAATATTTTTTCCTTGTCATAAAACATGTACACCGCATACATCAAAACATATATCTAGTACATTTTTTTTTGTCCATACACAAATTACAGGAGGGAAATAAATCAAGTACAGAATATTTTTTCCTTGTCATAAAACATGTACACCGCATACATTAAAACATATATAGTACATTTGCTTTCAAAAGCACCCGAGTACACCTAATATTCAAAAACAAAGAGCTGGATTTGCTTTCACAATGAAATTTACAAGAGAATATGTTTAGAGAGTGCTCACAAGTTGAATAACTAATGTGCATCGCCTATATTAAGAAAAACAACATGATTACAAGAGAATTGAAAGAAACAAAAGGTAACAATAATCTCAGCATAACATTTAGATTTTGTGCATAGTAAAAAAAAGATCAGCTCTATCACCAAGGACAATGCAGAAAAGTATGTTGTTCAGTTGCTGAGCTACAAATTCCTTACTGAAATATTTTGTACCGATCAAAACATGAACCTGTACCTCACCATTGAACTTGCAGAAAATATAATGATGCACAAAAAACACATTCAAAACATATTGTATCACAGATGTACCCGGTACTTCTTTTGGTCCATACACAAATTACAGAAGCTATACATTAAAATGCACAGATTATTGAGATAATTTAGTTATGCAAATATATCGAAAACAAATTGTCACACATATGAACATGTATCACATATGGTCAAGGTACATTGCACTATATATTAAAAAAAGGCCAAATTAACAAGAAATGAAAAAAATGCAACTGCTCTGCTCTTGAAGATATGTACCTGGTACATCTCTTTTCTTGTCTAATTAAACTAGCATGAAATGTACCTTTTCCCTAGTGAAATTAGCATCAATTATACGCATCGACGATGCGTACCTAGTACTCCATGCATCTCAACGACGAAGCATACCTAGTACTCCATGCATCTCATTCCTTGCCAAATGAAACCAGCAGATCATCGAGCGTAATTGTACCTCTCTCACTACGATGTAGTTGGAACAACTCACCCATAATTAGACAAAAACAAGAGAACTAAACTGCCTCCACCCAAGATCTGAGTACACTTGGCTGTTTGGATGTCACATCCTCCAATATCCTGCACACCATTACAAAGCAACAGATTGGAACACATGAAAACCAGCACATGTACCTCTATATCAACTATTTCTTTTTTTCTTGAGGGATCTATATGAACTATTTATGTACCATGGAAGACAAGATATTTCTATTCTAGTCTTAGCTGCACGATTCACAACACTGCTCAAGTTTCATATGATCTAAACTAAAGAACTACAACAGCAATTCCATAATTCATTTAAACAATGAGACAGGTAGATAGCTAAGTAAGACAACAAGTATGAGATTACAGAAACACACGGCTCATGGTGTTTGTGTACATTCTCTTAATGTACCAGGAAAAATTCTTTTAAATGGAGATCATGTAACAATTGAAGTATACTAGTGCAACAACAAAATAAGACAAAAAAACAGAGGCTGGACATTATACACACACACATTCTGTTGGTCTTTTTTTAAAATTCACACACGTACCACATGGCACATTACCCTGTTGAATTTCGTCTGAAATCCCAACGAACTTCTCTCTGGGTTTATCGCTTCATGTTGTTCCAGTAGGCTAACGTATCTGGTACACCTAAGCATTTGGTTAAGGGGTCTGGCAAATCTACCAAGGAAAATATAATTCTCGTCCTTCCAGTTAGATGTCCTAAAAGGTATGTTATCATGCAAAGTAGACCTGCTCAGACTAAATCTACGTTATCACGCAAAATGGACCAAATAAAGTCAATATTGAGGAAGAGGGTACTGTTCCAAAGCTATACACTGCAATTCATGCTATATATTCACTTTGCAGAGACCACTTTGTCGTATGCAGAATAAGTTACGGTTTGCAGGTTCTAACTAATTGATTGTAATTTCTAGTGCACGTTATATTTCTGTGAGTCAATTTAGGCACAATCCTATAGATGAAGAAGGCAGGCACTGACACATGCACAACAGCACAACTGAATTAAGTAAACGTACTAAATCAGTTACCCTTGTGCTCCTCAGCAGCATCATGGTACTCGGCGTCCTCCTCGGGCACAGGGTGCAGCACATCCTCTGCACCCACCGCTGATGACAGGCCACCGGCCTCCCCATCCTCCGGCGAGCCTTCATCGGGGAAGCGCACCACGACGACAAGGCAGACACAGTGGTGCACGCAGTAGTCGCTGACGCTCCCGAGCCTCCCCTTGCTGGTCCTCTGCGCGGCGCCGAAGCCCTTGCTCCCCATGATAACCGCGCTGAGGCCGAGCCTCTCGACCTCGAGGCAGAGGCGCTCCTTCATGTCGTGGTCCCTGACGATATGGATCTTGTAGGGGATGCCCGCGTCCTTGAGCGGCCTGGCGAGGTCGTCGGCCTTGGAGGCCGTGAAGGCGTCGTAGTCGTCCTCCATCCTGCGCGCGGCGGCCTCGGAGTCGTCCTCGTCGCCGTCCTCGGCGCCGGCGCTAGGGTTAGGGAGGGAGACGTCGACGGCGCCCCAGTCTGCGCCGTACAGCACGGAGGTGGGGCGCACGCGCAGCAGGATGATGGCGTCACCGAGGCGGAGGTAGTTGGCGACGGCCCAGCGCACGGCGTAGGCGGACTCGTCGGAGAGGTCGACGGCGATGGCGATGCGGCGGTGGGAGGAGCCCGAGGTGGCCGCGGCCGCCGCGGCGGAGAAGAAGACGCCCGGGGACTCGGGCTGGAGCGAGGCCGGCGGGGGCGGGCGCGGGGTTGGCGCCTTCACCGGCGGCGGCGCCGCCGCTAGCGGCAGGTCGACGGAGGCGGGGGTCGCCGGGGCCTGCATCGCGGGATCTCCTGCGGCATACCAGCAAGCAACAGGGGACCCGGCGCGAGCTCCGTCATGGGGGGCCTGTGCGAGCACGGGCTGGCCGCGCGCCCTGCAGTGCCGCGTGCTGCTGGAGACCCCGTACTGCTCGAGGCCGCCGCCGTGTACGACGCTGCACGCCTCCGCAGCCGCGGCCCTACGCCCCCACCAACTGCCGTCGCCCCCTCCAGATCCAGATTCGGGATGGAGAGAAGAGTACCTGTACGCGCAGCTCGACAGGTTTACCCATCACCGTGTTTATGTCCAACATCGTCGCCGTGCTCCGCCGCGCCTGAGACATCCGCGCCAGGATCGAGTCCCTCGACCGCACCAACGCCGCAGCGCGGAGGCTCTCCGCCGGCTGACCGATTCCGGCCGCCGCGCCCGCCGCGAACGCCGGATCTGGACCCGGTGGAGAGGAGAGAGATGGACGGTGGGAGGAGAGAGGGGCATACACGAGAGGAGAGAGAGGGTCGGATTTCAAATGATTTTGAATCCGGCAGAGGGTGGTTGGGGTTTATTTATTATGTATCAAAATACGTACATGTACCGGTCTATATGTATATGAAAATGTATTTCATCTGTTGCCTGACACAGGTTCAGATCTCGATATACACAGTACCGATACATAAACGGTTCGGATAGCACCTATGTATATACTAGGGAGCTAAATATCCTTGTCCACAAGCATGGCCAGGCCGGAGAAAAGGCTGAGCACGCAGAGCGCCATGCAGCATGCATCCTGCTGCCTGCTACGCTGACCTCTCCCTGTTCGTACGCGCTGCCGCCAGAAACAAGATCAGAGACGGGAGACCCCCCAAAAATAACCTCTTCACGAGCCACGACCGGCGACCGCTGCCTGGTGGCGTGGTGCCGTGGTGGCATGCTATCTATCTGATGCTACGCGACATGGATGGGTGCTGGTAATTTTCCGAGGTCAACGACAGCGAGTGGTAAAGCCAGAGCAAAACCTCTGGTGAGACGGGCGGCATGGTGCATGCATGGCCGATGCCAATGATGCTGGCGAGGATGCATGCTAAAGTAGCGTCCAAGCGAGCCTGCTCTGTCTGAGCCATGCATGGCCGTACGAAGCGCTAGCTCACATGCGAGTGGTGGGCACAGTGTACAGTGGATGCTAATCACGAGTTCGAAGCAATGGCATGTGGCGGTACGAGCTAGAATCATCATTCGATCATGCGTGTCCAAAGATCCCGAGCACAGGGCAGGTCGTTACGCGTGACGTGTCCATGGGGCCAACACACAGTGTTGGGAAGGTAGAGGTGGGCTCTGTTTCACCAAAAGAAGTGTTCGTGGGCCCCATATGGACCGTGTTCGGATGGGAGGTAAAAAATTTGTCCAGGGTATTAAATGCTACTTTGACCACTAATTAAGGGTATTAAATAAAGTCAGTTTACAAAACTACCTCTACAACCCCTGTCAAATTCGCGAGATGAATCTAATGAGGCCTTTGACCACGCGATTAGAGGATGATTACTGTAGCATTACTGTAGCAAATCATGGATTAATTAGGTGCAGTAGATTCGTCGCGCAAAGTTGCACTCATCTGTGAAAAGGTTTTGTAAATAAACTTCATTTAGACCCTCATGCATGCGACAGTAATCCGGGATTTTTTTTTTGTCCCGGCTGCCGAACACGGCCAAGGCCTAGTCTTCCTGGCACCTGAGCGGCTAGGCCCAGGCCCATCAGTTATCGACGAGCTCACTGTGCGTATCGCTGGCATGTGCAATGTTTACTGACATAAGGACCCAATTGTCAGTGGGCAACGTGTGCAATATCTGTGGCTCCCAACCGCTCACGCAAGGAAAATGTATTTGTTGGAGATTAGGAGGCCATCGGTTGTTGGAGATTAGGAGGCCATCCGAATGTTCGTTGAGTTTGATACTTTGATTGACTCAAAACAACGATCAGAGATCATCAGAGAGCAGTCCGCACTACACCTAGTCACCTACAGTGGGGAAAAAAAGATCAGCAGAAAAGGGGGCACCCTGCGTTGTGTCTGCGAGTCGGGAAACAAGAAAAGTAGCAGTACCCACGTACCCAGATGGTCACATGCATCATTCATCAGTCATCAGTGCCAGGCCTGCTAGCATGTGACGCAAACCCAAGAAGCAAGTTAAGCCACGAGGGCAGCGATCAGCTCTGGCTATCGCTCATGGTAGATCTACCATCTACGTGTTCAATTCTTCCACCCAAATTTAAATTTGAGCCGTCGTTGACTGCTGAACTTTTTTTTGAAGGAAATAGGTGACTACTGAATGACCATTTTATCATTCAGTTGCCACTGATAGTGAAATCGAATCAATACAGTAGCGAATGAAATGATTTAACCCTGTCCCAAAGCAAGTATCACGCCGGACTCGCGCTTTCACCGCATCTGATTCTGAACCCAAGCCGACGGCAAGTCGCGTCAAATGATCAGGGATGGCTGTGTCGCTGTGCAAGTCCCTTCAAAATGATGGACATGGGCCGCCTGGCCGCGGGGGGCCACTCACGTGATCAAAGGCGGAGCCGCCATCAATCGAATCGTACGCCACTCACGTGATCAAAAGCGAAGCCGCCATCAATCGAATCTGCGCTCGCTGATCAGCATCAGCAGTCCAGCACCCAGCACGGCGCAGTGACAGGGAAGGCCGGAAGGGTGTCATCTCGCGTCGCGCGGCGGTTACGCTGCCGCCGATGCGCCGACAGGCTCTCTCTCCAAGTCCCCCAAGTCCCAATTGACGGCCGGCCGGCGGCCTATTCCGCGGTTAGCTGGCTGCCAGGGCCACGAGCAACGTTTGATCCACATCGACATGCCAGTGCCGTTAGTTGTTTTTCTAATAATAGATATTTTCCGGTCTCTACGTTGAAGTTTAATTGTTGAATTAGCAGAATGGCATATCGATGAAATTAAAACAATGGTATAGTGGACATGGACTAAATTTCAATGGTACAAAAAAGACAAGTTACACGCCTCTGTTTCTAGGTTGTTTTGGGGCTAATTATAAGCTTCATCGCATCAAATGTTAGGTTGGTAATTAGGAGTATTAAACGTATACCAATGACAAAACAAATTCTATAATTTCTAGGCTTTTTTCGCGAGTCGAATCTATTAAAAATAATTAGTCCATGATCAGTCCATATGATGCTACAGTAAACACGTGCTAATCATGAATTAGTTAGGCTTAATAGATTCAATTCGCAAAAAACCCTTGGCTTATAGGATCAATTTTATAATTAAACTATGTTTAGCCCTCTTAAATGACATAAATATATTCGATGTGACAAAGCTTATTTTAAGCCCTTGAGAACCAAACACCCCTCAGAGAAAAAGGAACATAGTGATAAGGTAGGTGGCTCATCGATGGTTGGGATGCCACCATTTCTCACCTTTTTCGGCTCCTCAAGCTTCGATGGGTCGATCACTCGATCCTCCGTCTCCTCCCACAGTCCCACGTTGTTAGCACACACGATACTCATACGTATCCGTTGCTTCTTATTTTTTATTGGACAAATCTATCTTTTTAACCGTCATTTTTTTTTAATCGAGGCAGTGAAAGTGCATCTAGGCCCTCAAGTAGATTTTGGTGAATTGAGTGACAAATCGATTAAAGGACTAACTTGTTTGTTTAAGTGCATGAGCAGGGATCTATTCTTATAGTTCATTTACAGTTTATATGCTCATGATATATATGTGTTTATTAATCAAAGCAAGCAAGTATGATCCCATGATTTCTAGAATGTTGAAAATGGCATGTCATTGGTATTCATGATGAAGACATAGTTCTATGATTTGTATATGGTCTCTAATTGCTTAAGATGGACAGTCATTAAAATATTGGGATGATAGTTTCAAAGAAGTATGCTTGGATCATTATTGGTCTCATGCCAAGGATGGTTTTGGACAAGGCATGAGACACTATCACTATGATGAAGATAGAGATCCATGGATCAGTTGAGAAAAGAAGAATTATTGCATAAGATTGGATATTGCAATAAGATTGGATAGTGCAAGACTTCATGTATGAATGATAAAAATGACATGAGCATATGTGTTACATATTGGTCTTCAATTGGAAGCTTGCATTATGTGGGATATTCTTTGTCAATCAAGAACAAGCATTTGAAGATTCTTTCAAGTGGAATTCATTCAAAGGCAAAGCAAAGTCAACTTGATGATACAAGGGTAAGTGATGAAGAAGCAAATCGAGATGACTAGAGCGAGGGACTAAGCAAGCTAAGGTGCAAATTGCTAGGGTGAAGCATCTAGTATCCGGGGTGTGTTCGAAGTATCATATCCAAGTCTCATCAAGAAAAGCAATGCAATGCATATATATGTTATGATTGATAAAGAGGGTGATCTAAGGATTAAAGTGAACTCAAATATAAGTTATGAAAAATCCTAAGTCACTAGCTCAAGGTGGATATGCTCAGTTGAAGATACAATGTTGAAAAGCCCTCAAAGAAGTGATTGATCAAGTAATAGCATGATCATTGACATACAAGCTCAAGTAGTTGAATTATGATTTATCTTATGTCTTGAGTATAGGTATGCCGTTCTATCAAGAGGGATGCAACATTGGTTGAATGACAATCTCCAAAAGTGCTCAAGTGAACCCTTGTGAGTTTAACCATGAGAGATCCTAACTTAGTGGGGGTTCCCTGGGTAAACCGGTTTTACCGGTTTTGGGAACCGGTTAAACCGGTTTATGTGGCCTGAACGTCTAACGGCTAGTTTGTTTGAAATCCGGTGAAACCGGTTTTGGTAACCGGTGAAACCGGTTTTCTCTGACAGAAAAACGGCTAGTTTTTGGTGGGATGGGTATTTATACCCATGAGCTCCTCATTGAGGGGCTGCTGGTTCTTTGGCGTCCCTTGCATATTTCTGAGTCCAGCTGAGCTCTCCCCAACCTCTCTTTGTGAGATTTGAGCTATCCTTGTGAGATTCTTGAGTTGGGTTGAGAGAGTGACTTGTGTGTGAGCATTGGAGAGCAATCCATTCCTTGAGCACTTGTGGTTTCGTCGATCAGCTGTTGAAGCATTTGTTACTCTTGGAGGTTCTTCCTCCTAGACGGCTAGGCGTTGCCCGGTGAGCTACCGAAGTGTGTGGTGAACCACGGGATCGTTTGTGAAGGTTTCACCTCGCCTCCGCAAGGGAAGAGGTCGCTTAGTGGAAGGAGGAGATAGCTTGACCTTGGGTGGTCGTATAAGCTTCCTCAACGGAGAGTAGGATTCACCGTGCCGTGGTGGCTGCTTGGTGCGAGCGGTGAATCCGAACTTCGGGAGAAAAATCCATTGTCTCTTGGTTTGAGCTCTTTCCTCAATTTGTCTTTTCTAGCATATTACTTGTGCTTCCGCTTCGATCTACTTTGGTGTGCTTGAGCTGTGTGCAGGAGCTTCATTGGAACACTTGGAAACATCCCTGGAAGCTTCACACCATTTGTGGTTTGTGCTAGAATTCATAGAGGGGCAAATTTACATTTGTTAGTGCAATCTGTGTAGAACCGGTTTTACCGGTTTGCCAAACCGGTAATACCGGTTTTGGTGCTGACAGTTGGAATTAGTTTTCGTAATTTGCAGATTCGCCTATTCACCCCCCCCTCTAGTCGACATCAAGGTCCTTTCAATTGGTATCAGAGCTTGGCTTCACATCAAAGCTTAACCGCCGTGAAGAAAAGATGTCGATTGAGGTACATTTTGAGCCACTTGAGCTTGATGGCTCAAACTATGCTTCTTGGTTTGGTAATGTTCATAATACTCTTAGAAATATAGATCCTGTAATTGAACATATTTTAGTTGCTAGCATTCTACCTCCTAACTTTGATTATGACAACATTGGGTTGTCAAACCTCACTCAAAAGGAGTTAGCTTGCTCGCAACTCAATGCTTGTGTTACTGACTTTTTGCGAAGATCTGTTTGTGAAGATATATGGGACATCGTCTCTAGCAAAAGGGAAATTTGTAAAGATGCCCATCTCATTTGGTCTCTCATCACGGGGATTTTCGAAGATTTTGAAAGTGATGATGAGGAGCAAGGAGTCATGGAGTCACCTGAGAAATGCTCATCTACATCAACAATATCTTGTGAGTCTCAGGTGACCTCATCTATGGAGCAAAAGAGCAACAAAGTGCAAAACTTGGTTCCTGTGCAGGAACCGGTTTTACCGGTTTGCAACCCCAGAAAAACCGGTTCTGCCAAGGAGACCAAGTGCAGCTCTGCTCAAGGCACAAGCGACGACTCAAGCAAGGCATCCACGTCAACATGTTCATCTTCCAGTGATGAAAGCATAATGTGCTTGATGACCAAGAAGAAGGAGCAAAAGGAAGAAATAGCAGTCTGCCTGGAGGAACCGGTCCAACCGGTTTCTTGAACCGGTTTGACCGGTTCTGCCCAGGAAACTGCTCCCGAGTGTGCTCAAGACATTCCAGCTGCAAGCGTCACTCCGTCAACTTCAGGTACATCATTATTCAATGATAATGGGCCTAAATGTTTTATGGCTTGCAGAAAGAACAAGAAGACCAAGAGAGATGAGTTCCATAGAGTTGGAACCATCAAGGCTCTAACTCAAGAACTTGAAAAGCTCAAGTTGCCACATGCCTCCTTGGTCAGTAAGTATGAAATCTTGTCAAAGGATTATGCTTGTGCTACTGATTTATCTACTTGTGTAGCATCCTTAGAACAAGAAAAACAAGTGCTTGGTTCTCAACTTGAAAAGCTCAGTAGTGAGCATATGGCTTTGCAAGCAACTCACAAAGAACTTAAGTGTTCTCATGAGAAGCTTGTGGAATCATATGCTGTGCTAAACATTGCTCATGAGGTTGTACTAACATCGGTAAAACATCTTGAACCTCGTACACACACATGCACATGCTCTCACATCAATTCTATTTTATTATGTGAAAAACCGTGTTGCTCCCAAGCAACCAAATATTGTGGTGAGCATGTTGTTGTAGAGTCTTGTGATGATCTCCTTGCTGAAGAATTGGAAGATTTGAAGCAAGAAAGAGAAAAGATCAAGAATGACTTGGTCAAGCTTAAGGGAAAGAGCCAAGTGCAACCTTCTCAAGATAACCGTGAACACATGGTGAATAAGCTTGAGAAGGGATCAATAGTCACTGGTTTAGTCCCTAAGCATGACAAGCAAGTCAACAAGAACAAGTCTCAAGAAATGAGGAAAAAGGGGCTTGACCACATACAATGCTTTGAATGCTCAAACATGGGGCATTACGCATCCATGTGTCCCATCAAGCTTAAAGGTAAGACAAATAAGCAGAGAGGATCCAAGAAGAGGGCATGCTACAAATGCAAGCAAGTTGGACACTTGATTGATGCATGTCCTTTGAAGAAGATGGAGCTGCCTGTGCAAAACCGGTTTAACCGGTTACAGGAACCGGTTAAACCGGTTCTGGCTGGGGCAGCAGATCAACCTCTCAAGAAGTGTGATCAAGCTACACCCTCAAGCAGAAAGGCTAGCAAGGGACAAGTGATCAAAAAGAAGAGCAAATCACCAACTAAGATCAAACACCGGATTTGCTACACTTGTCGCTCAAAGGGACATTTGGGTAAGGATTGTTCTAATGGTAACATTTCCAAATCTGATCTTGTCCATTATAATTTTGATAGGCTTGGGAATGACAAAGTTGGTACTTATGCTACTAGAGTGATTAGTTCACCTCAAGCTAGCCTAAGAGCCATTTGGATTCCCAAGCATCTTGTGACTAACCCTAAGGGACCCAACATGGCTTGGGTACCAAAGAGTTCTTGCTAGACCTACAGGAGAAAAGAGATGCATTGGGTTTTGGCAAATGAAACATTTTTTTGTGAACTCCATCAACTTGCCAAAGCATTACCAGAACTACATATCATTTCCAATGACATCTCGGTAACGTATTCTAATTGGTTGACTTATACATATTCCTCTTTGTGAATACAAGTATATCATCTTTGTTATGGATGCTTGGATATGTCTAAGTCACTTATCTCTACTATTTGTTCCCCGTATGCCATAAGATGCTTCTAATGGCTCTCCAGTAGAGCATATTACTTTGAAGTGCAGGAACATAAGATATCAATGAAGAAAGAATTTCTTGGATCATGTAAAGATATATTTCCATTCATATGTGGGCTGCCAGGAAAAACCGGTTGCACCGGTTTGGGAAACCGGTTATACCGGTTCTGGCCCAGTAAGCTGAAATGAAGTTCCGGCAGCCTCTGTCCTGTATCAGAAGTTCCGGCCCAAAAGTCCGGTAGCCTCTGTTGCGTGCCAGAAGTTCCGACCCAAAAGTCCGGCAGCCTCTGTTTTGTGTCAAGAGTTCCAGCACAATAAATACCAGAAGTTCCGGCAGAGGTTTGATTGTCAAGTTACATCTAATTTGGAATTCTACAAGAAATTCATTTAGCACTTCCATGGCATACAATTCAAACACTATCTTTGTGGTAGTAAGCACTCTTGGCACCATCTCAATAAATGCAATTTATTTATGTGCCGGGACCAAATTGTGAGATAAGCTCCTCAAACTCATTAAATTGATCAAGTGCATGTGACATGGTATTCAAATACATGATGCACCTATTTAGGGGGAGATTATCCTACAATTTGTGTCCTAGAGACTAACATTTTCTTTTAGTGATTTTGTAGTCTCGTTTGTGAGAGTTTGTCTCTCTTGAAGCAAGCTATGCTTTTTGTTCAAAACTGGTAAAAGTGTATCTATGTCTTTTTGGACAATGATTTATCTTGATAAATAGCTGCTTGCCATAATATAGATTAAATTCCTTTGCTTGGCTTTGTGACAAGATTGATGCATATGAGATCGCTTTCCATCCATATACACATGTGCATCAAGAAAAAGGAATTTAACCTATATTGTGAAGTTTCATCTTTTAGTGATTCATTATGCCTCTCCAATTCAAAGGTCACTAAATGATGAAAATAGGTCTTGTGCTATTTAATGCATTTCTCTTCTATGGTGTTTGAAAAAGGGAAATCATAAAGAAGAAAAGGCATTTGGATTATATTGACAATGCACAAGTCTTGTGATATAAATCTTCACCAACGTGAAGAAAGGACTAGCTAGAGGCCAAGGTATGTTTTCTTGACTCGTGTTTTTACATTGAGCATCTAGGCCTCATATCCATGCTAGTGTGTGCATTCTTGCATGTAACTCTCTCAAGTCTCGTTCCTTGTACCTATTAGATGTTTGGTAAATTACTTCTTTAAAATTGACTAAATGTCAAATGTTCCATAAAAACGGTGAAAGGAATATGCTAAACATTCTAATATGGTTCTTGACTTGACTTGGTTGCATGCTTGTGTGACATAGGATAGAGTTTGAAAAATCCAACTAGCATGATAGGACTTGTGTGTTTTTGAAAAATATTTGGTTCTTGGTCTTTGTGACCTAATCAATCTGTTTGTGACTATTGTTGCCCTTGATTGATTGATGGCTAGTCACAAATGGTGAGATTTTCCTCAAGTCCATAAAATTCTTTATCTTTCCCAACTCCCTTGGAAGAATCAAGGAGGTTTGTTGAATATTGGAAAATCTCAATCTATCAATGCTAAATCTAGTTTCTGATGCATTCCTAAGCTTATCCAACTCATCAAATCAGGATTCAAGTGGAAAGGAGATCAAATCAACGTTTCTGGTTTTCTGGCAAAAACCGGTTTCACCGGTTTGGCAAACCGGTTACACCGGTTTTGGCCGGGGCCACACCTTATCTCTTTACCACGGGAAAACTTACCCCTTCACTCCCATTCTCACCACAACAGACCCAGGCCCGACCCTCTCTCTTTCTCCTGCTCCCTTGGCGACCGAAACCCCCCCATGGCGATTTGAAGTTCCCAAGCAAGAGAAGGTCGGCCCCTTTGATTCCTGAGGTGACATTGGAGGTCTAGGTCGGTTTCACCGGATTGGAAACCGCTTTGGATTCAAAGCTCATGCGGCCTAGGTATTCCGAGGTATAAAATCTTCCCATCACCCGATCTATCTCCTCGGTGAATATCTATGAAAACCCTTTGAGGAATCATGTCCTAGTATACTTAGGAAGCTTTCCCTTGACTGGTTTTGGATTTGGTGGGCTACATTTTGAGGATGAGCATTTTTAAGTATCATATGTCCCCATAGCCCGATCTATTTCCTCCTTGCATATCTATCAAAACCCTTCAAGGAATCATCTCCTAGTATGCCCAGGAAGCCTCCCTGTGAATGGATTTGGATTTGGTGGGCTGCATTTTGAGGATGGGCGATTTAGGGTTCCACTGCCCAGGAACCGGTTTCACCGGTTTATGAAACCGGTTTCACCAGTTTGTGCTGGTCAGCCCCAAATAATCCATCTTGAACGTGTAGTTTTCACTATTAAGTTTGTAGGATTTTATTCATGGATATATTCTGTTGTTCCTACACTTTTAGCCATTCACTTTGCTCAGCTAGAATTTTCTGTGAACTACCCATGCTTGGACTGTTGGTCATGGAATATATCACTTTGACATGGATTCAAGTTCTCTTGATAATATCTTTCAATTCCATCATTTATCCATGACCTAGAACCTGATCTTGTGCTCTATGCAAAACCGGTTTCACCGGTTTGGCAAACTGGTTTCACCGGTTCTGCACAGAGCTGCTGCCAACTGATCTAAATTTTCCATCTTGTGATCTTTTTATCTTCAAATCAATCCTGTGTCCTGATCTTTATATTCACAATCTTTTTGACCAGGAGATTCACACTTACCAGAGAAAAAAGAAAGAAATGGCGGATGATCAGGGTGGTTCTGGATCGGCAGGCATGCATATTGATGATGATCCTCTCAGGCGCAATCTGAGGCCTAGGAAGAAGAGAGCTGCTTCCAGATAAATAGAAGAGGTTCATGAGGATACTAGTAACACATCTAGTGATGATGATGAGGCTAGTGATGAGAACTATCGAGTTGAGTCTCGACATGGCAAAGGAGTGGCTGTTGAGAGCAGCGAAGAAGAAGAAGAGGGTGGTGGAGGTGCTGGTGTTGATGAAGAAGAAGAAGGTGCTGCTGGTGAGGAAGAAGAAGAAGAAGAGGAAGATGATGATGTGACAATGCCTGAAATCAGAAAGCCTGTTGCTCCAAGAAGAGGAGAAAATTATCTTCTAGGTGGTATGACTGATGTGGCTAGGCAAAAGAGGAGAGAAAATTATATTGGCACTCCTAAGACAGCCACGGACTACAGGTTTCACACTTTATTCCATCAAGACTACTATTCTAGTGCTATCATTGGAAAGAAAGGTCACATTGAAGCCGAGTCAAAGTGGATTGACTGGGATTACATGGCAAGGTACAATGATCCTATATTCAATGAAATCTTAGAGGTGGTTGCCAACACTAGAATAAAAAGAATTATGAGCTTCAAGTGCTCTTGGAATAAAGAAATCATTGCTCAGTTCTATGCCACTTTGTATGTTGAGGAGGGAGTTAGTGTAAGGAGGATGCACTGGATGACAGAAGGAAGGCCTTATAGTATATCATTTACTTCCTTCTCTAGAAGGTTTGGACTTGGAAAAGAAGATGCATCCTTTCCCAAGTTACATAGAGCCGATGGTCCAACGCCCCTTAAGGACATGAAGTTTATGTATCCAAGGACCGAGCAAGGTAACTTTGGGAAGGTAAAGGGTCTCTACACCTATTATCAGACTTTGAACAATTTGTTTAGGGTAACCCTTACACCTAGAGGAGGTAATCAAACTGATGTGTCCAACTATGCGCGTGACTTGCTTGCTGCCATGAGACCTCCTGGAGTCAACTTTAGCATTGGGGAGTATCTATGGGAGGAGATCAGGATTATTTCAGAAAGTCCCCAAAGGCTTTGTGGTTTTGCTCCATATGTAATGTATTTGATTGAGAAAACCACCAAAAGGCAATTTTTGAAGGACACAAAGCATGAAGCATTGAGGTTAAATCCTGCCTAGAAGCCCAGGGTCCCATCTCCTAACAGATATGAGCAAGGAGAGGCAGAGCAGCAGCAGCAGCAGCAGCCCCAGCCCACTGTGCAGCCAGGAACCGGTTTTACCGGTTCTGGAAACCGGTTTCACCGGTTTGAGGCTGACCAGCAGCAATCAACTTCATATCGGCCAAGTGAGAAGCCTTCATCTCCCATTCGTCGAATATTGAGCTTTCTCACTGGTATATGCAAAAGTCAGAGGGACATAATGGTTGAACAGCAGAGGCAAAGGGTGGCAAACAAGAGAATAAATGATTCAATCAAGTTGATGCACAATTCTATGAACTTGCAGCCACCAAGGTCTCCACCCTCTCCAGCACCTGTTGAAGAAGAAATTCCTTCTGTTGAGGACTTAGTGGCCAACTATCAGTCACAGACATACTTTGAGCCACTTCAGCACCATTTTGGATATGGTGCATATCAGCCACCTCCTCCTCCACCTGCACCTGGCATGACCGGAATGGACTTCCCTGGAGCGTCATCGTCTGCAGCACCACCTCCTCCTCCTACATATGGTGACGATCTTGCTTCTAGGGCAACAGCAGCTCTCTTTGGTCCTCCTACTGGTCCTTCTTCTGGTATTTGACTTGATCTACATCTTTCAGCTCTTAGTTTCTGTTCTTCCATCTAATTCTTCTCTTTTTAGGAACTCCGTTTTGGCAAGAACAATCTCCAAGCCACAACGGTGATGGCCAATGATGGATTGACAAGTGTGGGCAGCGCTACTCTTCTTATGGCCCTTATTGGATGATTAATGACAAAGGGGGAGAAGAGCAAGGATTAAAGCTTAGATTTTTGAGTTTAGTGTGCTGTCTCTGGACAAAGCGGTTTTTCCGGTTTTGTAAACCGGTAAAACCGGTTTCTGCTGTGTTGCAGAAACTTGGATGTAATAATTCAAATCTATCGAACCTTTATCTTTTGTGGATTTGAGGAACTTGATTGAGTGCTACTGTGTGTAATGAACCTGTATTTCAATTAAGTTATACTTTGCTAGTGTGATATACATGTTTGAGTGATGAATGTTTTTGTTTGTGTGTTGACTGGGTAGAACCGGTTACACCGGTTTGGAAAACCGGTTAAACCGGTTTTGGTCTGGGCAGTGCACAAACATCTTCTTTGAATTCTGTGATATGCATGTCATATTTTATTTCAAATCATGTTATTGTTTATATCAATTTTGTATTGGATCCATGATGCTCCATTCAAAGCACACATTAAGGGGAGCTCACAACTGATCTAAGAATTCTTTAATGATTATTTAATTTTGTCTGTAAGCTTTAATCGAGTTGTCATCAATCACCAAAAAGGGGGAGATTGAAAGTGCATCTAGGCCCTCAAGTAGATTTTGGTGAATTGAGTGACAAATCGATTAAAGGACTAACTTGTTTGTTTAAGTGCATGAGCAGGGATCTATTCTTATAGTTCATTTACAGTTTATATGCTCATGATATATATGTGTTTATTAATCAAAGCAAGCAAGTATGATCCCATGATTTCTAGAATGTTGAAAATGGCATGTCATTGGTATTCATGATGAAGACATAGTTCTATGATTTGTATATGGTCTCTAATTGCTTAAGATGGACAGTCATTAAAATATTGGGATGATAGTTTCAAAGAAGTATGCTTGGATCATTATTGGTCTCATGCCAAGGATGGTTTTTGGACAAGGCATGAGACACTATCACTATGATAAAGATAGAGATCCATGGATCAGTTGAGAAAAGAAGAATTATTGCATAAGATTGGATATTGCAATAAGATTGGATAGTGCAAGACTTCATGTATGAATGATAAAAATGACATGAGCATATGTGTTACATATTGGTCTTCAATTGGAAGCTTGCATTATGTGGGATATTCTTTGTCAATCAAGAACAAGCATTTGAAGATTCTTTCAAGTGGAATTCATTCAAAGGCAAAGCAAAGTCAACTTGATGATACAAGGGTAAGTGATGAAGAAGCAAATCGAGATGACTAGAGCGAGGGACTAAGCAAGCTAAGGTGCAAATTGCTAGGGTGAAGCATCTAGTATTCGGGGTGTGTTCGAAGTATCATATCCAAGTCTCATCAAGAAAAGCAATGCAATGCATATATATGTTATGATTGATAAAGTGGGTGACCTAAGGATTAAAGTGAACTCAAATATAAGTTATGGAAAATCCTAAGTCACTAGCTCAAGGTGGATATGCTCAGTTGAAGATACAATGTTGAAAAGCCCTCAAAGAAGTGATTGATCAAGTAATAGCATGATCATTGACATACAAGCTCAAGTAGTTGAATTATGATTTATCTTATGTCTTGAGTATAGGTATGCCGTACTATCAAGAGGGATGCAACATTGGTTGAATGACAATCTCCAAAAGTGCTCAAGTGAACCCTTGTGAGTTTAACCATGAGAGATCCTAACTTAGTGGGGGTTCCCTGGGTAAACCGGTTTTACCGGTTTTGGGAACCGGTTAAACCGGTTTATGTGGCCTGAGCGTCTAACGGCTAGTTTGTTTGAAATCCGGTGAAACCGAATTTGGTAACCGGTGAAACCGGTTTTCTCTGACAGAAAAACGGCTAGTTTTTGGTGGAATGGGTATTTATACCCATGAGCTCCTCATTGAGGGGCTGCTGGTTCTTTGGCGTCCCTTGCATATTCCTGAGGCCAGCTGAGCTCTCCCCAACCTCTCTTTGTGAGATTTGAGCTATCCTTGTGAGATTCTTGAGTTGGGTTGAGAGAGTGACTTGTGTGTGAGCATTGGAGAGCAATCCATTCCTTGAGCACTTGTGGTTTCGTCGATCAGCTGTTGAAGCATTTGTTACTCTTGGAGGTTCTTCCTCCTAGACGGCTAGGCGTTGCCCGGTGAGCTACCGAAGTGTGTGGTGAGCCACGGGATCGTTTGTGAAGGTTTCACCTCGCCTCCGCAAGGGAAGAGGTCGCTTAGTGGAAGGAGGAGATAGCTTGACCTTGGGTGGTCGTATAAGCTTCCTCAACGGAGAGTAGGATTCACCGTGCCGTGGTGGCTGCTTGGTGCGAGCGGTGAATCCGAACTTCGGGAGAAAAATCCCTTGTCTCTTGGTTTGAGCTCTTTCCTCAATTTGTCTTTTCTAGCATATTACTTGTGCTTCCGCTTCGATCTACTTTGGTGTGCTTGAGCTGTGTGCAGGAGCTTCATTGGAACACTTGGAAACATCCCTGGAAGCTTCACACCATTTGTGGTTTGTGCTAGAATTCGTAGAGGGGCAATTTACATTTGTTAGTGCAATCTGTGTAGAACCGGTTTTACCGGTTTGCCAAACCGGTAATACCGGTTTTGGTGCTGACAGTTGGAATTAGTTTTTGTAATTTGCAGATTCGCCTATTCACCCCCCTCTAGTCGACATCAAGGTCCTTTCAGGCAGCCCCCATTTCCATTTCATAAACGGAAATACATAGTGTTCAGAATTCAGTTTGGAATGAAAAAGAAAGGAAACGGCTAAGGATCATGATATCACTATGGTGATCTGAGTCAGACCCTCACAGAGATATCAGCCTCGCTAGACCTAGATCAAGAACGAGAAACAACCTTCAGGTTCATACATCCGCACCCAACAGAATAGGAGCCACTAGCTCAACTACAAAAGATCCCAACATTAACCACCGTGGATCAGCAACTCCGCACTACCAGGCCATCATTCTTCATCATCTTCAGATTGCTCCTCCTCCGGCGCCGGAAGCATCCTCCTTGGTGTTCCCTGCTGGGGCTGCAACATCCGACATGCCATTGCCAGAAGAATGTTGATGCTTTCCCTCATTGTCTCCTGTGCATCCTCTTTATAGAGACCTGTCCAAAGAAGCATTAGAGAACATGCATAGCTTAAGATCTCAGCGGGGTTTCTCGGGAATTTCCCCTCAAAGCATGATTTGTTTCTCGTCTTCCAGATTGCCCATCATACTGCAGCTAAACCGAAGGCATGAGTCATGCCTCCGTTTGGCAGCCAGTGTTGAATCCACTTCTAATATTGGTTCACAGTTTTAGGGACATTATTAGCTCCAATACATATTGCTACCATGGCTCAGATTGCTTTGACCACGACACATCGGAAGAAAAGATGATCAACAGTTTCCACATTCTCACAAAATTGACAATTAGGATTTCCACTCCAGTTTCTCTTTCGCATGTTATCTTTAGTGAGAATGGCGTTTTGTTCAATCAACCATAAGAAGATCTTATTTTTGTACGGTAATTTAGCTTTCCAAATTCTCTTGAAAGAGTCTCCACATTCGTTAGAAGTTAAGTGATCATATAAAGACTTGACTGTAAACTTTTTGTTTTTACCCCATTTCCATTGAATGTTATCTTCTTCATTACTCAAAACAAAACTCATTGCCTTATTTTTAATATGTGTCCAGGTATCAAAAAGGTATGCTGGTAGCCATCTTCTAAAGGTTACTTCACCACCATTTTTCTGAAAATCCATTAGGGTAATCATATTGTTGTCACATAATTCAAACAGGATAGGATAACAATAGTATAGTGGCTTGTCACCATACCAAGGGTCACACCAAAAAAGAGTATGTCTCCCATTGTTTGTTGAAACTATTCTCCCTTGAAGGTAGATGTCTCTAACTTTCATCAAATCCTGCCAAACAGGTAAGTCACCTTGTGTTGACATGCACAGATCTTATAGAGGAATTAGAGAAATATTTAGCCTGATTTTTAACCATCATTTAGTATCCAAGTTTGCTTTTGACCCTATAATTCGAAAATCAAGAACGATTATTCACCTTCAACAACTTAAAATGCCTGGTTTCAATTTAGCCAAAAATAAACTTGAACGATATGCACTGATTGGAGTGGCAAAAAAAGATCAATTTGAGGGGGTCACCTCGCTCTATAGTCTCGCGGCAGTTATTATGCTGGTTGCCCCCGATGCGCCGACAGGCTCTCTCTTGAGGTCCCGATTGGCGGCAGGCGACCGTTTTCCAGGGTTAGCTGGCTGTCTTGTCCATGGCGTGAACAAAACCAGTGCTTTCTGCGACTGTTGAGGCCCTGTTTAGTTCCCACCTCAAACTTCACTATTCATCAAACTTCACTATTCATCAAAGAGAATCTTACATGCATGGAGTATTAAACGTGAGTTAATGACTAAACTCATTCCATAACCCCTCGGTAACTTTGCGAGACGAATCTAATGAGCCTAATTTAGCCATGATTAGACAACGTCGTACTACAGTAAACAATCTCTAATGACGGATTAATTAGGCTTAATAGATTCGTTCTCGCGATGTCCATCTGTGTAATTAGTTTTATAATTAGATCATGTTTAGTTCTCCTAATCTTAGATTTAGAATTGCTACAGTAAAGTTCGCAATCTTACCTACCCAACTAAACAGGCCCTGAATCTTGATTGAGCCACAATACAGTGTAGCTCTGGTTTTGGTGGTCAATTGGCAACTGGACTCAAAACTTATTGTGGGCTCTATGTGTGGCCTGCTACCAGGCCTTTCTTACAAACAGCAAAAGTCAGTATGGCTGCGTCGTAAAAATAGCAAAACAAGGCCGAGCAGAGCCCAAGGCATTTTGTTGGCCCAACTCGGGGAACAAAGAAGGGCGAACCAAAAGCGCTGGATTTTGAATTTTCCAATCAAAAGAAGCGCAAAGAAAAAGCTCTGAACTCCATCAAAAGCATAACAAAGGTGTAGGTACTAGTACTTTATTCACTTCCTAATCTGCCCACGACAAGACCAACCACACGAACCCACAGTTCTGTACCAAAACCAGAAAATCACATCAAACAGGCCACATCTGTGCCATTGATAAAACCACCGATCACCACACGACAGCCTTGCGGAGTCACTCGACGCCCTCGGTGGATTTCTGCACCAGCACGACGCCCAGGGTGATGGCCGAGGCGTAGAGCGCGTTGGGCACCTTGCGCACCACCTTGCCTACGCCGGGGACGCCCTCGGTTGCCCGCTTGGTGGCCATCGCCAGCGCCGGCGCGGCCACCAGCGTGATCACGAGCTTCAGGCTGATGGAGCACAGCGAGTCCGCCGTCAGCTTCCGGATGAACTCCGCGAACTCCTCGCGGTCCAGGAGCCCGTCCAGGTTGACGTCGTACTCCTGCGAATTTCAGAAACCAAGCCTGTAAGACTCTGATAACACACGGAAAAGCTGCCCGTAGAAGCTGATGGATGGGGAATTCGTGAGGGAAAAATTATGACTCACTGGGAACAGGTAGCACTGTGCTATTAGTATTTCTCAATTATAGTATGATGCATCCTAGCTCCTAGGTTTCCTAGCAAAGCTGATGGAACTAGAATTAATGAGGTAACTAAACGCAGCAACCAAGAACACTTTGCTTTCAGTGCAAGGAACAGCTGGAAGAAGAACGCGATATTCGGTTGGCCATTACTGAAACAACAAAATTAAACGAAATTGAAGGAAGGGGAGACTGTGATTACATCCATCATGGCCTTGAGCTTCTCCTTGGACGGGGGATCGTGGTGCGGCCCCGGAAGGTACTTGTTGATATCACTGCCCAACAAGAACAAAACCAATAAGGATTCAGGAACAGCGAAAAGCTGCAAAGTATTAGAACACGGACAGGATTCGTCAGGCTGCTGTACTTGTAGACGCAGAGGACGGCGATGTAGACCTCCTCGAAGGTGAGGGCTTCCTTCTCGCGCTTCTGGGCGTCCTCCGTCAGGCCGTCGAACACCTTGTCGGTGATCTTCCGTACCTGCCGCTCCTTCCACTGCCGCCCTGCACCAATTCGATTCGTCGTTCATCTCCAAGAACACGACTGCTGAGGAGTCCGGACCGATTGCTGCGATCGAATAAGATGCGAACCGACCGATTGGGGATTCAAGGGGCGGGTACCTTGGAGTTTATCGTGGAGATTACCCCAGGCTTGCCCCATGGCCGACGGCGGAGGACTGGATGGGGCTTTGGAAAAGGGGAACGGAAATAAAAGTATCTGCTCTGGGTGAACCGGTGGAGCGTGTGATTCTGGTTTAACAGATCCCTAATCCAAATCTGTGGACTGTGTCCATCTTCTCGTGAGAATTTGGTGGTTTCTAACGAGATTTTGCTAGGGGTACCCGATATTTGGTACCTACAACAGTGCTCGCACAATTTTTTGTGAAAGCAATAATAAAAAAAACTACAGGGCTAGTATTTCCTCGACAAGTGTGGTATTGGATTCTCCAAACAACAGGTGCAATATACACCTTTTTTTTTCAGAACACATTACTGACGTATGATGCTCACACACATTGCTATAAACACATGATGCATATCAAATTGATATGGAAGAAAATCGTTATAGACGCCTCGTTGTTGACCTACACAATGTTTTGCTTAACACCAAAGATAATTAGCCATAGCAAACTTGTCTGTCCCTAGCTTCACAATATTTAATTTTATTAATTAGAAACATAACATTCATTTGTGCTGATTTCTGTTCAAAAAGCACTTTCATGATATCATTCGTTAGATATTCATTTAACATAAGTTTGTGCCAATGTTGCGATCGAAGGCCAATACGAATAAAATCTCAAGTTTTGTCTCCTTTTATTTTATAACTAGAGGAGGTACTATGTTATACATTTTTTATATACACCCCTACTTTGTTTTGCACAAGCTTAAGTTGTTGGTGGGTTTTAATTTATATTGCCCCTTTTTCTTTTCACACACTAGAGCTCATAGCCCGTAACTGTCTCAGCGGATGACTCCATTGCTTGAACTGTCCCTACTAGAGCTCCAATGTTTTACACTATATGTGCAGTTGGCAATCTGACATTGATGCATCGGCGTTTCAATTAACGGCATCATACAACCAAGACTGTTGTTTTTTAGCCATAAGAAAGAATAAAGAAAACAACATATCAAGTGTATAAATCAACCTGTATTAAGAACGAACATCACCACTGTTACAGTGCTTCCTTCCCATCATTTTCGCATACACGTGCCACTCAGACGCCAATCGCCTGAAACTCTAGTAGTAGTACATCGTTATCTATCAGACTTTCAGCCTACCATCACGCAGCAGCAAAGCAATGGGACCATATCACTGAGTCAGTGTCTGAAAGCGAAAGCCTCCAGCGCCATGGATCTATGAGACATCCAAACCAAGTGATTTGTTCACTCCCTCTGCCTGCCCACACGGACGTCCTGCAGGAGCATGAGCCCGACGGAGAAGACGGCGGCCACCAGCGGCGTGGGCACCTTCTCCACGGCGTCGCCGAGCCTCGGCACCTGCCTGCCGGCGTTCTTGGCCGTCACGGCGAGCAGCGGCGCGCCCAGGACCGCGACGGCGGCCTTGTTCGCGAGCACCAGCCGCAGGTCCCTCTCCACCCACTTGAGGATCAGCTCCTGGAACTCCGTGAACGCTATCCCTTTCTTGGCGCGGAACTCCTGCAGTTGCAGCCGGAGCGTACAAGCAAACGAACAGATTAGTTGTTGTCAAGGTTCTCAGTATCAGGATACTAGGTAGTATCGTTTTTGGCCTGACAGTATCGAATCGTAGAATCGTATCGTAGTATCGAGATACTATGGAATTGTACATAATACATATTTTATATAAGATTTGTAATACATTATATAGATTGATGCTAACAACGTCTATTTTGATTAATTAAATTGACTTTTTGCAAATTTAAGTGCTCTAATTGACATTATATTCAATACATCTTGTCCCAAATAATATTTTATCACCACTAAATCATTTAAAAAATTATTTATATCAATTATTATATGGTATCGTAGGATCGTAGTATCGGGATACTATGAAATACATGTAGGATCGTGTGGACTATTTCTGTAGGATCGGGATACTATGAAAATTTAAGATACTAGGTAGGATACTAGGTGTTATCGGGATACGTATCGGGATACTGACAACTATGGTTGTTGTTCGGGACTTTCAAAAAAAGAGGAAGATTTGTTTAGGAAAAAAAAGAAGTTTAGTTGTTTGGGCTTGCGAGCACAACGCACGTCAAGTTTTTGATGGGCTATCTATTATGGGCTTATCTTTCTCCCACAACTGAGCAGGCCGCACCTTGTTGGGCTAACTACAACATTTCGGCCCTCTACACCAGCGCATCTAGGACTACTAAGATGGTTCGCAATGAGGCCCCCGCGCTGCCCCGCCGGCCGCCGCTCGTCGGAGCACCGCCGTCCTCTGAGCACCGGGACGTTCCATAGTAGCAGAAACCGAGTTTATAAGATACGAAAAGTAGTTGAGCTTCGAGGGGTACCTCCATTTTCTCAGCGACGATCTTCAAGCAGGGAGGGTCCTTGTGAGGGCCGACTAACTGCTTGTTGATTGAACTGACGAAACCGGTCACCAATCAAAACGGGGAAGCGTAGTCAGATTACACGAGAGATCCAGCATCGAAACCATTTTAGTAATAGGACGCAGTATCGAGTAAAGTAAGCAATGTGGAATCCTCACTTGTAGACCATTAGGGTGGCGACATGGAGGGACTTGATGTCCAGGAGCTCCGTCTCTTTGTCCGCGAGGTCGTCGAAGACCTTCTTGCAGATCCTCTCCACATCTGACTTGCCTGCATGGGGCACCAAGCATTAGGAGGCATCAATGTTCAGTTAACTTTGGGTATACTAAATTCGCCAACATGAGCAGATAATAGGAAGGGAGATGATCAGATGAAGAACACGAGACTGCAAAGAATGGCGAGGCGAAATGCCAATGCAGCGCAGGGGAACGTGGGTGTTTACCTCGTGCTCTGTTCCAGGCGCGGGCGAAGAAGTTGGACTTGGATGATGACATCGTTTGCCCTCTGGATCGCTGGCGGGAGGAGAGCAACCACGCGACGAGTAGAGGAGAGAGGTGGAGATGGAATGGGTATATGTGGAGGAATAACTTTTCTGGCTGAGGACGAAGAAGTCGCTTGCAGGGAAGGTCAGAATCGGCAGCAGGCTGTGACCTGGCGAACGGCGCCGGTCCGTCTTTTATCTCCGGGCGGCGCTACTTTCCTTCCTCCTCCAGCCATTAAAAAAACCTGTGGATTCCTTCCTTACCCCTTGTCTGAACTCTGACGAACACCTGCTTTCAGGCTCAAGCTTGGAAACTCGAGACCTCGTCCTGCTCGCAAAGGGGAGGAGCACGATGCACTTATCTCTCAGCGAAAAGTGCTATTGGGCTGGCCCATATATATTTAACTGCAGCCCACAACACTGGGTCACTTTTCTTGGCCCATGTAAGCAAAGGCCATCGGACTCTGGCACACGATGAACCGTTGCTTCGGCGACGCCGCTTCGCTACAGGCCCCAGACGTAAAAACCAACCGCTTGTTGCTGCCACAAAAGCGCACATCAGTACCATTTCGAGTTCCTCACTGAGCATCGTTTCGCCGAACTCTTTCTGATTTCGACTCCTCGATCTTGGTTTGATCTTCCCCAGGAAGATGGATAGAGCAACGACGTCGGTTTCCTCTCCTCGCAACGGCGGTGAGTTTTCTGATTGGTTCTTTGCTCTTCTCTGTCGATCCTTTGCCATTTGCCCATCTCTACATTTCCCCGAAAAAAGATATATGCCCGTGTGATGTTGATGTTTGTTTTGCGTTTTTTCATTGTGATTTTTGAAACAGAAACTCGAGAAGAAACGGGGATGGAGCAAGTTTTGTCTGATCTACAGGGGCTCAAGAGGCTGTACGGCCTGCTCCACAAGGGTCCGGAAGATGAAAATGTAAGAAATCATTTTATGGCCTCACTGCTAGTATTTTTTGTGTGAAAGAAAGACACTTCGCTTTGCAGTAGAAAAACGTGTTCAGATTTATCTAAAGAGCCAAGGATTGGAGATTAGGCACGGTAAAACCAAAGCAATCGTTCTGCTTTCAAAACATAACTGCAAGGATGAGAAAAACTGAAGCATTTTTATGTCGAAGTTACAATTTCAGTGCAGTGACAATAAATATGTCGGCAAATCTGACACAGATGATTACAAGTTTAATTTGTTCTTACATTCGTGTAGTTAGATGAGGCATCCAGAGCTCTACTGATGAAGATGCTAGATGATGCTACCCAGCAGACTCTCCTGAAGCAGGCAAAGGTAATTTATTTTCGTGCCAGTAATTGTGAAAACATCATTTCACCTTTACTCCACTAGCATGCTCTTGGCAAACGCTGATCATCAGAACACCTGTTTTCAGATGCTTTCAGGTTCTCTGATGTCTCCTGTGCTGGAGAGGAAGCTCTCCACCCGATCAGATCGCCGGACACGCGACCCGGAGCCACCCCTAAGCCTCAAGCCACCGGCGTCACCCAGCCCCAGCCTCCTGGGCGGCGAGCGACCCAGCCGCCTTAACCAGCAGTACTCAACAGTATCAAGCCGACGAGCCGGCGGCCACATTGACAGCCGTCGCCAGGCGGTGGAAGAGCCTCTCATTGCCCACCTCGCCTCCCACCGCTCGTCGAGAACAACTGCATCTGCATTGCCGCCGCGGCACCGTCCAAGTGGAGAGCAGCCGAATTCCGGCCTCAGCCTCTACCGCTTGCCCGTGGCGGCGACGTCGCAGCATGGCACGGTGACCGGAAGCAATCAGCGTGCTGGTCTTCGGGACAGGACGCGTCGCACCTCCGGCCGCGGAGACCAGTCGTCGCCGGAGGGCGGCAGCGGGCGTGGCTTCTTGTCGCGGGACGTGTCTCTGGGTTGGGCACTGCTGCTCGGCCGCGGGACAGGTCGGCACTTGGGAGCGGAAAGCTCCTCCTCGACTCGTCGTTTCGGGAGACTGGGCATGATGTCGCGCCGTGGCTCGGACAGGACGGGCCACCGCTCCAGCCGTGGTGACCAGTCGTCGCTGGAGGGCAGCAGCAGGGGTTGCTCCGTGTCGCGGGAGGTGTCCTTGGGCGGGTCACAACTGCACGGCCGCGGCATGGACCAGCACGTGGGAGCGGAGAGCTCCTCCCCGACGCATCGTTTTGGAAGACTCAACTCTGGGTTGTCCCTCACGAGCATGGCATCGCGCCGTGGCTCGGAACCAGCCGGACGCGGCATGGCTGCCACGTCACAGCATGGCATGGCGACCGGAAGCAATCAGCGTGCCGATCGTCGGGACAGGATGCGCCACAGCTCCAGCCATGGTGACCTGTCATCGTCGGAGAGCAGCAGCAGGCGTCGCTCCGTGTCGCGGGAGGTGTCTCTGGGCCGACCACGGCTGCACGGCTGCGGCATTGGCCAACACGTGGGAGCGGAGAGCTCTTCCCCGAGGCATCGTTTTGGAAGACAGAACTCCGGGTTGTCCCTGAGCATGACATCGCGCCGTGGCTCGGAGCAAGCCGGACGCGGTGTGGCTGCGACGCTGCGGCGTGGCACGGTTACCGGAAGCAATCAGCGTGCCGATTGCCGGGACAGGACGGCCACAGCTCCAGCCATGGCAACCAGTCATCGTCGGAGAGCAGCAGCAGCCGTCGCTCTGTGTCGCAGGAGGCGTCTCTGGGCCGACCACGGCTGCACGGCCGCGGCATGGATCGGCGCGTGGGTGCAGAAAGCTCCTCCTCGACGCGCCGTGGCTCGGAGCGAGCCGGACGCGGCGTGGTTTCTCCGGAGCAGTCTTCCTCCAGCAAGACGATGGTCACCATACGCAGCCGCATAACGCCGAACCGAGACCTCAAGGACAAGGAACGCTGCCTGTGCCGAGCTGCAAACAAAGAAAAAGAAGAGAGCACTCCGCGGCGAGGGAGGGCGTTGGCCTCTGTTTCCAGCGGGGGCTGGTCAAGCAGCAGACCGCCCCGGCGAATGCGGAAATGCATCGACTCCGGTAGTATGTACATCAGCAGCCGCCGCAGCTCATCAGGCGCCGCCATCTCGTATCCTTCCTCGAGCCCTACGGTGTCGCCGGAGCCGAGCGCTTCTGCTTCCTACTCACCGCCACCGGTGTCGCGGCGTGGCATTGCGATGCCGGCATACGCTTCTGCCTCCTGCTCACGGCCGCCGGTGTCGCGGCGTGGCATTGCGATGCCGGCGTACGCTTCTGCCTCCTGCTCACGGCCGCCGGTGCAGGGGCGTGGCATTGCATGGCCGGCGTACGCTTCTGCCTCCTACTCACCGCCGCCGGTGCCGGAGCGGGGCATTGCGTGGCCGGTGTACGCACCTAAGATGTCGAGATCGATGAGGAGGCGCCGCCGCGTGGAAGTCCTGCAGAGTCGGGTGGAGCGGCTGCGGATGCTCAAGAACAAGATCGCCATGGTGTTCCACCACCACTACCACTACGAGCGCGGCCAGGAGGGCCCGTCATCCAGGCGCATTCCCCGGGACGACCACCTCAAGTCGCCGTGGCAGTATCTCGGCGGAATGTTCCACCACATGAAAGGCCAGGTCCAGAAGACCACGAAGCGGGCGGTGGTAGCCGCGAAGGAAAAGAGGCGTGGCGGCGGTGGGAACATGCACGCGTTCTTCGACGCTATGCGGCGGCAGTTGCAGGGCAAGCGGCGGGCACCGGCAAGCGTGAAGATGGGGAAGATGGCCAACCGGAGCCGGGTGCTGGCCAAGAAGGTGCATTGGTGGCAACGGCTGAAGCCACGTCGCGGCAAGGCAGAGATGATGGCGGGCAGTAGACCACGACGCCGCCTAGGACTTTGAAAGGGAGTGTTACTGTAGAGCTTACTTGCCTATTGCCACTGCACTTTCAGTCACTACCTGTACTGTTCTCCAGTTCATTGTTTCACGAGCTTGGATTGTGTTGGTGTATCGGATATGTTCAGCTTAACCAATCCCATCAAGTTTTCGTCTTCGTGTTGTGGGTGTTTGGTGGCTTTGGATCTGTTAATTAATTACGTACCATGGCAATTTTGTACACTTTGTTCTTCCCCCTAAATTAATTAGCTTGATTCAATGACAATCCAAAACAAATGAAACTTGCATCCAAACTAAAACGGAAACCTGCTATTGCTTCTTGCATTTGACCTCATTCCCGGTTCCTGGCAGCCTGCTATTGCTTCTGATTTCAATCCATCTATTGCTTCTAGTTTCTGATGAACGGCTTCGCCATTTTCACTGTTTCATTATGCCTTGCCTTTTTTCATAGGTAAGGGAGAGAAACAAGAACGGGGCAATTTTGATGCATCTTTTATATTTCTATTTTCTTTCAAATTCTCAATGGAACTATGGGAGTGTTGGAGGATTGGAGCTTGGAGTCTCTGAGATGGCTCAGTGAGCAGCTTTACAAGGGCCTAGCAGATTAATGTTTAACGAAAAGTAGTTTTATACACTGGGTTAATGATCATGTAAAAAAATACTAGTGCATATTAAATTTGTACTCCCTCCGTCCCAATAAAAATAACATTCGGTTTTGTTCACGCATGTTAATCTCGTGCATGATTAAATAGAAACTCATCTCCATTTTCTACATGGAGACATGGCCGTCTCTACCAGGACCCTAGTGTGAACCTGATGCTACATATCTCATTTATGCTAAATATTTTTTAACATAATAATAGTACTAACAATATACATTTAATTCTTAATAGCAACGTTAATAGTACAAACTAAAATAGAAGCAAAATAAAACAAGTATGATCACCACAAATAAGAACCAAGCTCTACGACTCCATCAATTCTTAATAAAAAACTCCTCTGAATGTTTCTTGCTGCAAAATCATTAAGGACAATATCAAAATCAATATCCTCCAAGATATCCTTCTCACTACAACACAGACAACCCATTCAAAATTTTCTGTAACATAGTTGACATCAAACAATAATTTTAATTTTGAGAAACTTCTTTTAGACGAGGCAACAATTTTAACAAACTGACGAATCTCAAATGTTGGCATTAATCCATTGGGTAAAGTTGCTTGCAGTATCTCTAATTCGAAGAAAAATCATATAGATTAACATCAAATGAGTTATCATGAGAAAAAAAAACTTCTGCAAAAATGGTGCAACATTTCCATAGATCATTATCATTCAAGGTCTGTAGACTTTCTGAGTTGAATATGGAATCAGATACCTTTTCAAATGTCTTCAGTTGCTCAAATCTCCAGATTTTCTCGAATTAGATAGCACGATTGATGGGCCGTAGGCGCCCCTTCGCTTTGATTCCAAGACTCACGTGGAGAGTGCCGGATTAGGGCAGGGGGCCAAGTTTACATCTCGGATCCTGCTGCCACCCTCCACTCCACCCCCTCGGCTTGCCTACGGCGGTTGCCTCTGCTACCCTAGGGGCAGAGAGCCGGGCTTAGGAGACTCAACTAATTTTTTTTGAAATTAAAGCGACTCAACTAATTAAGGGCACATGTGTATTTTTCATTGGTCTAAAAAAACATGTGTATTTTTCATTCACCTTTAATCTATCTGAAATCTTAAGGGTTATTTTTTTTGAGATGGGAGAGTACGCTGATATTTATTGCAAAAAAGTTCTAAAAGCACTACTATTTTTTTAATATATCATTTATACTAGCAAAATACCCTTACGCTGCTACGAGTTACCAAATACTCCAAGACGTATACGATCGGGCAGGGCGGGTTTGCGGCGCTCGAGGTCGGCGTCGTCCTGTCCCGGTGCCTGGGCGAGGCCTTGGCCCGTGGGGTCGGCGGCAGCCACGAGGGTGTCACGGCGGCGCTGGGAGAGTACGCGGAGGCGAGACGGTGGCACAACGTCAAGCTGGTCACGGCCGCCTACGTCGTCGGCTTCATCCAGCAGAGCAACAACATCGTCGTCAAGTTCCTCAGGGACGCCTTCCTGTCACCGTTGCTTGCCAAGACGCTAGTCTCTCCGTTGGTGCGGCCGGAGCTCATCCTCGACAGCAAGCGCACGGCCTTATCGGTTATCCCTCTAATCTTAGCAGCAGAGCGAAGGCACAGTGTATTTGCCTGCGATCGAGTGGCCGCGAGACCCAAGTCCATAGCAGCGTGCTGTGCTCTAACTTCTCTTTTTTGGATTTGTTTTTTCACCATGGTTGGTTGATTTTTTTTTCTCGAATCCTTTTTCTCTATTTATGACTTCTATTCACTTTCTAATAGTTTTGGTGCACCTCCTCGCCGTGTCCCGGTGTCCGGTATGAATTATGAAATCGGTGATGCCTTGTTCGGTAGAATCGTGATTGCCGTGTTCAGCAGAAGCGTGGCATACGCAAACACAATCTTTTCGAGAAACGGACTCGAAGGCCTCATGGAGATTGGAGAGAGACGAGACGTTCACTTGTCAGGACAAAAAGAAGAAGAAGAAGAAAAAACAATTCTCTATTTAAAAATAGGTAAGGTAAGATCTGAATAAAAGAAAGTGAAGCAAACGGACCTGTTGAATGTAAATGTACTCGAGAGACAGCGAGAGACAAATGACAAGAGTGAATGGACGATTGTATTGATTCAAGTGTTTGATTACATATATATACATGTTGAGGGGACACGTTGGAAAGGTGTCTATCTATTCAGGAGGTGCCTCTTCGGAATGGGTGTCTTTCCAATGTGTCTATTCACCAAGGGACACACCCCTTGGATGTGTCTACAACTATCTAGTGTATGCCTTGATTGGTTGGATGAGATCATCTTGAGGAGGTGTTTCTATGAAGAGACATCTATTCACAACACTCCCCCTTGATCGAATCCTGTCGTGTAATCGATGTATAGATATATTCCTCTAAAAACCCAGTGGGAGAAAATGAGGAATATGCATGTATATATGCTAGGTAAAATTCTCAAAACCCGGTGGGAAAAATAAGAATAAAACCCATAGTATATCATTGTTTTATTTGGACTTCTATGTGAATCTCAAAGTGTAGTCCAAATAAAATGGTATGTCTGTGGCCATCATTTCTAAAAAACCCCGTGGAGAAAATAAATGATGAGACATATATTTTAGCATGATATTTCTCCAAGATAATCTTGTAGGAAAATCTGAGAAATATATAGCTATATCGGGTAAACTCCTCAAAAACCCAATGGGAAAAATAAGGAGATGAATCACGATATAGTGTTGTTCTATTTGAACCCTTGTGAGATAAACTCATAGTCTAGTTCAAAGAACAATATTTATGTCATAATGTATCATCCTCAAAAACCCCAGCAGGGGAAAATAGATGATACGACATAAGACCTTGTGTCGATGTAGCCTCATTAAAAACTTTGAATGAGAAACTCAAAAGAGAAAAACTCAAACAAAGAAAAGAGTGCAACATGATGTAAAAACAAGTTATGGATCAAAAGAGGAACTCCTTCTGATACCTGCAAATCTCTAAGTTATCTCATACCAATCTCATCAACACATTTAAAAATGTGGAGTAAGGTAGAGACTGTAAATAATTTGTAGGATTATCACAATACTTAGTTTGCGAAATGCACAGTAATATTGCACCTTGCATAACTTGTATCCATCTGAACAACACAAAGTGACATTATCTTTGTAGATAATAATTAGTGATTAATAGAACCACAATCACCATATAACCTAAGTATATGGTTCATTATTCTGTAAAGCCACATATGTTGCTATAGAATAGCTGGTTAAGTGACCACTAATGTCTGTTAAAAGACTTCCATGAAATGGCAGGTCCAACTTAAAGTAAATAAAGTATGTCATTGATCTGGCACTCTGGGGATCTCATATAGATAGCCGAATCAGTATATCCAACCATAACTAGATCATGGGTTCTATTAGAAGAACACGCCAAGATCACATGTGCCATTAGCTAGCAAATCATCGCAAAAACGATATCCGGCCGGATGCTCTTGCAAGATATATTAGCACTCAATAGCACCAAGATAATAGACCTCTTGTCTAATATCTCATCTAAATCTCTCTATGGTCGGAATAATACAACCATAAGAGATAAACATATGATTCTCACATATAAAATTTCTTCGATATGTTCAGGATATAGACAACTTCTTATCCAAAATTCTTGAGAGAAGATATTTTGAATTGAAAATCTCAAAAGGAGATTCGGTTCAATTTGTATCCTCCATCTCAAACTCCATCGATAAATAATGTATGTTCAGAAACGTGCAATAGGCAGATGCACTAAAACATACAATTCTTCATGTATCCCTTCTAAAGAAGGAATTGATTAGGTCGATGGTACCATATTCGACCAAGTTGATTTTAAGTCATATCGTGACTTTCTAAGCATTACACAATATCTGTTGCATTTTTCTGTTTAGGGATTAGGTATTTGGATTCCTTTAGAACTCAACAAATACATCAGAATCCAGTGACTACATAGGTGCATGAAGTCACCACATCTATCAACTGCATAGATAGATGATTTTCACTACCAACAAGTATAATATCGGAAATTTATGACATCCAGTACCAGAGAATCAGTTGCATTAAAATCAATGCATGGGTTTTGCGTAAAACCCCTCCTTGCTACGAGCCATGCTCCATATCACCACCTAGTGTTTTTCAATCCATTTCTGGATGAAAACACACTTGTATCCCACAGTAAAGATACCACGAGGTATTGACATTGCTGTCCAAAATACCTCCTTCTGGTGAGCAAAGCTATCACTGCTTGTATTGCATCACTCTACAAGTTCCAAATCAAATGCTTGAGAGCACTCAGCCATGGCCATGGTCTTATGGATCACTTGGAATGTTATATGCAATTACTCAGAGAAGAATGTGTCGACACGTGTAGCCCTGTAATCATCAATTCTCTATATGATACGATGTTCAAATATCACTTGGACCCTATGACTCATCGTGACTTCCCAAAACGAGAATCAGGGTTTCCAATATCCCAGCCTCAGCAATGTGTACCGCTAGGCTAGGTTGTGGATGCTTCCATCCATAGGATAATCACAATCCTAAAGGTGTCTACCAACAACAATGTTGGCCTACATTTACTATCTTAGAAGGTTTTCTCCTTCAGTGCTTGCAAGCAGCATAATCCTAATCAATGACCATACTTCTCCCCCTCTTATTTACAACACTCGTTGCAATAGGGAGTTGAGTGGATTTTCATGGTACCACATTCCATATAGGATCAATAAATTTATGACACCAAATAGTAAATGCATATGGTAGTGGATTTGCGATTCGTTGCAAATCATTGAACCAAAAAGGGTTCAGATGCTTTAGTACAGAATCTTGAGCCTGAAATGCTTAATGCAATTCAATTTCTTTCCTGGCATTATTTCTGGTACTTGAAATCTCCCCCTAATGCCTGGAAATGCTCATGATTAAATACAGCCAGCGTACAGGGCATAAATAGATCCTTACAAAGAGGTTCTATACTTAATGATCGACGGAGAGTGAAATCTCACATAGATCCCCAGTTTCCTGTGTACCCATACATGTACGCTGTGGTGGTGATATTGGGATGTTTTAACAGAAAACATGCCAAATATACGCAAATAGGAAATACTTCATAGATTCCCACGTACTCAAAGCATAGGGGAATTGATACATGCAGTTAATCATAAGTCAGGAGCGTGTAAAACTACCTGACTCCAACATAGAGTTGGAAAATTGCAATTCACTTTAGCGGAATCCGGCCCAGCCTGCTATCCTCACAGGTTGGCGCCCCATCAAGCCCTGGTCCACCGGAGCCGACAACAACAAGGCCTTGGGCATAACTCAACCCAAAATACTAGCCTGATGGGTGAGGACTGCCCCACCTTATATGTTGTGCTCCCCCACTATCAACTTTTGATGTGGGACTAAAACTAACAATCTCCCCTGTCACATGTCGGACCCAACTCTTCCATCACACACCACATGTGATCTCCGAGAAGACGTTATCCCAGGCCCTCGAGCCCAACTCTCTAGTCACACACACCCTGTGTGACCCTATGGAGACGTTCACGGGCTCCTTGTCACCATGTGACCCCGGAGATGTTCCAGGTGTCCGACCATCGGCTCTGATACCACTTGTTAGGTCATGTGATGATACTGATTGTCTAATTCAAAGGTTTATTATATCCAGTGAGGATATAATTCTAAATCCATATGCCATATCCGTTGTTGTCATCTTGTGTTACCACATATGATACAAAATCGTACGGATATCTCTACAATCTGGTAAGATACGAGTCAAATTAGGACATAATCAAATATCCTTAATAACTCTAGCACCTATAGGGGAGCATGATAGTGGCGCGACCAGACCAAACTATCATCACATCGCATGGAGCGATTGTCAAAACATTTCCTCCTCTTTTCAAAGGAATTGAGAATATTTTGTTTCCCTAATTATAGAGATTGTGGTGCAACTCCCATAAGGCACATTTCTTTCTCAATTGGAATAATTCCCATACATACTATATAGGACAAGAATGTAACAAAATTCTTATCTACTATATAGAAACACAGCGTTAAATATTCAATACAGAGGTATGATATTCCAACGCATATGGGCTTGTATGACTTAAACTCATGAGATTCATACTAAGTTTGTAGAACTCAAAGTCATCAACAAGATTTGTACAACTCCAATCATAGGATGTTACACACATTCCATATCATCAAATGGAACATCAATTACTGCTTCTAACACTGAGATTATGCTGAATCTCCAAGTGGATCAAACATTTAGATTATTTAAAATCTTCAAATGGATCAATTGAACAGTACTTAGTGAGCATGTCATCCAACATAGCAGGGTCCTCTTGGAAAGAGAAGGTAGTTATGTGGTTCAATATAGGAGCCACTAGTAAACAACCAACCGCTGGTATTGCCTAGGATGTAAGATTGAAGAGTGCTTCATATCTTAGCTCCGAAGAGGACTTTGCATCACTTTAGAGACTTTTTGTACATGACTAGGTGCTTGGGCATATGACAACATGTAAAAAATACATGTTGAAACCATATTTATAACAATTAAGTTGTTATTCTTGAGTTTAGCATTGCCCTTCTCTTTCTTATGCTCATTTGACATTTGCTTATAATTTTATTTGAATTTACCAGCCAGGATCATCAAATTTGGAGGAACATATATCAATTAATCCTCTTATTATTCTCAACATTATTCTAAACACTATGAACCTCATGAGAGGTGCCACACAATTAGGCATTGACGATGATTTTTCAAAAGAAGTTCATCATACTATTCATCATATGTTTGGATAAATGGAGAATAATGCTGGCAATTTGCAAAATGTCAACTTCGAGCAAATATTATGAATATCAATAAGGTTGTAGTCTACAACAGTTTAAAAATTCTGAAGACATACATGGTTCCACTCATATAGCATTAGGCCATATGAGTTCCTTTGATATTCATTGCATGCTTGGAAAAACAAGCCGCAAAATACATGCGTTCTCTCCAATAGATACTCATGGATGTAGAACCATAATAGAAAGAGAGCATCACACTTCTTAATGAAGTAATGAAGAGGTGGATCCCCATTTTGGGGTTCACTAATCACCTTTTAGGAATCCATGACATGCAAAAGTGATCTTGATGTTTGGTGCACATGTAAGATAATTAAGCCCATCAAGGTGAGTTCATCGAACTCTATTAAAATAATTATCTTTAACATATGGCATAACCACTAGTTCCTTTACACTAGGTAAATTAAGAACCACAGTGGTGATGTTGTAACAATTATGCAAAATATTAAACATCATATCTTCTTATATTGGAGAATTGGAGGTATCACAAAAGGTGTGCCTCATAACTGAGTAATTTTTGTTTTTGAAAAATTGGTGGACACAATGTAGATAATCTCCATGTAATAAAACAATGGAGTAGATCTCCCAGTAGCGGGCAAGAATCTTGCTGCCTAAAAGCATGGTCTCAGAGCTAAAATATTGATAATAAATATACCGCAGCCAATGCCTAGGTCTCCACTACCCTGTGCTTGACCAAATTTCAAAAATAAAATTGGTAATCACCGTTAAGGTGTAGACCAAAATCAAATCTCCAAAATATTTACTTAGGAGAACACTTGTAGGTAATCATCATAAGATGTAGACCTTTCAGTGATGGGCAAATGTTTGCTGCAATAAATATAGTCTCTAGACTAATATTTTCATAGTGAAAATATTGCAGCCAATGTTTAAGCCTCCATCACGTTGTGCTCCATCCCAAATTCTTTCCAAGATATGTATATGCTATTTTGCATCAGAATTCTTCGTTAATTAAGTGATACTTAATTAAAAGAATTCCACATGTTAAAATACAATTTATAGATTAAATTGCCAAATTAACAAGGCCGAACTTAGCAGTTATACTAGACATCAATGACATTGAAATCTAAAAAATTCGGCAGTGCACAGCTTGGGCCGCCCAGCGGCGCCCGGTTGGCCCAATCGGTGGCGCTCATTTAGGCCGGTAGCCAGCGCCCGGCTGGGCTGTGTATCGGCGCCTGCCTGGGCCGCTCACCCGCATTTGCCTAGGCGCTGCTCGCGAGGCGAGACAAAAACCGCTTAGCGCTTGGCCAAGCCACACGCGTAGCAACTGCTACTCACAGACCGTAGCAGCCGTCGCCGCATGTCGCCTGATACCGGTCCCGTAGGTACGGCCGGGGCTTCTATTTGAGCAGAAGCCCTTGCAGTCGCGGGTGCATCAGCGCCGCCGCGGAACATACTCATGCGACGTAGTTGCAGACGCATCAATGCCAGTACGCCATCGCAGACCGCGGTTGTTTGACATTATGGTGTCGCACCACCATCGCTTGCCAATCCACGACCAGTCAATCGAAAAGTAATAATCGTTTTCTTGTTGAAAATCTAATTCCGTTACTTATCTGCTGATGTTGATGTCTCCTTCTGATGGATGCACCACCAGCAATCGAAGACATAGTGAAGTGGAAGAACACGAACGTTGCCGTGCCTGCTAGTCAATACGTCACCGACATCGATCGTCTTCCATTCATGGACCGCCGGCGGGGACCAATCTCTTTCCGTCTCTCAAAATTGCAGAGCAAAGTTGCTGGTGGTTGTGGAAGAAGACGATGCATCACCGGTATGGACATCCTCGTCAATCCTTCGATGTTCTTTCCTGCTATGGCCGCCGAAGCATTCTCTTGTTTCTTCTCTCTTGCGCAGTTGCGCTCAATGGAGAGAGGCAAAGTGCTTGTAACAGATGAGGCAAGTTTTCTTCTCCTTCTCTCTACAACGCTCAGTGTAGAGCGTGCTGATAACGTGTTGAATGTAAATATACTCGAGAGACAGCGAGAGACAAATGACAAGAGTGAATGAATGATTGTATTGATTCAAGTGTTTGATTACATATATATATATACATGTTGAGGGGACACGTTGGAAAGGTGTCTATCTATTCAGAAGGTGCCTCTTTGGAATGGGTATCTTTCCAATGTGTCTATTCACCAAGGAACACATCTTTTAGATGTGTCTACAACTATCTAGCTTATGCCTTGATTGGTTGGATGAGGTGTGTCTACGAAGACATCTATTCACGACAGGACCAACCCGTCAATCTGCTGCACATTGCCAGCAGAAGGCCGAAAGACCCATTAATCTGCGTGCGCTTCTCGGAAGTCGGAGGGCCCTCAGGCGTTGCGTCGGCGTGGAAAGAGGCAGCGATGGAGGTGCCGTGGGAGACGGAGGCGGCGGGGGATCAGGTGAAGACAAGCAACCGCCGCCGCAGCCAAGGGAAGGCATCTACCTCTCGGAGCCGGAGTTGCGATGAGATCAAGTTGCTCCTCAGCAGGATCGACATAGAAAATTCAGTGGAGGAGAAGAAGGATCCACCTCCACCTGCTGGAGAGAAGGAAAAGGAGTGGGAGGAGGAGCTGAGATTGCTGGACGAGAACGAGGCCGCACAGGAGGATATGGATTCGTTCCGTCGCGGGTGGGAAGTGTGCTATGGTGATCTCGGTTACTTCGAAGACAACAGTGAGTTTATTTACCATTAGTTATGAATTTTCGCGACGAGCCTAATTATATCTTCTGTGGGTCGCCTTGCCCCATATTGTTTAAGACTAATTTTATCTTTTGTCCTCGAGGAAATTACAGATAGATAGTTATTACTGTATAAGCAACGAACATATTGAAATAAGGGCCATAGAGAAAGGGAACCCGTAGCATATGATTAAAGAATTTAGCACCTGGTCATATGACTAAGTGCGCTCTTGATAATAATCAATATTATATTTTAGACACAGTTCGACATGGGTGCTTGACATAGAGTATGAGAATTAGAGCATACTAATTAAGCAGCGGTTAGATTTTTCTTATTTATTTATTTATTTTATTTATTTATTCTGTTACTGATTTTATATTATTTTCAGCTTTTCTTTTTTTCTTTTTTTCCAACTTGTCTGTTAATTCTCAGTACATGTATTTATCATACTCCAATATTCCATATTCACACTCAATTGCTAATATTTTTTTTTCTTTTTCTCTCCTTGAATAATTCAATGAGCCTTTTACTATCTTATCCGCCGATCATTGTCTCCAATGTTGCTTTCTTAGTGCCTTTTATAACTTGGCTGCAGCCTCTTTGTGTTCCATGCGCTACACGGAAGGAGCTATCCCATCATATGCTTGTATTGAGAATGTTTTGCAGATTTTTTTCAGTCCAAGTCATTGAAACAAAAGATGGTCTGGAGTGGCCACTGCATGTCTATGGCTTTGTTGCCACCAGAGACTCAGTAGATCAAAAGCGGAACATTCTTTTTAACCGCACAAGGGATAACTGCCAAATACTGACTCAAGAGGTATTTATATGTCTCTATGTACGCTTTTTGCTTTGCCTTTTCTGTTTTTTTTTTTGTAGCCAGTACTATTCAACTGCTGTTCTGTGTGCATCTTTATTTATTTGCTGGAGGGGTCAGTCTTTCTTCTTCTTATGGATCTTTGGTATATCCGCAATTTGATTACAAAATAAAAAGAGTTCCTAATTGTGTAATCAACAATCTTTCATCCTTGATGCTCTTTTTGTAGAGAACTCATTGCTCATTGGTAAAAACTTTAGGCATGAAACTCCTGCTTCTATAGTCTATATAAAGAGAATTTTGTGACTGATTTTATACATGCTCATCGACTGATCCATCATATGGTCAAGTAGACAATAACTACTGTTGTTGATTTGGTTTGGCTGTACCATGTTTGTTTCTTACAATGAAGAATCGAGCATCTTTTAGTTAGTTATAATTGTGACGCTTGCAGGATTCATATCTGCTGTTGACAGGCCCATCTCGTGCAGTTGTATTTATCGATCCAGTAGCGTTTGAAGTTCAACTAAAAGTAAAGGGGAAAACAGAGTCTGAGGATAAAATTTTGTGCTTGGATGTCTTCGAACACCATGCAGTTTATTCCTTTGTCGGGGCCCCTTTCATGATTCAGAGAAGTTGCTCTAGCAAGCTTTGCAAACTTAATGTCACATTTGCACCACTTGATGGTACTGTTGAGGCTACTGTAGCGAAAGTCCAAGTTATTGATGGGTCATGGCCAGATCATGTTCGAGGAAAAGTTATTGCCCATACTGTCAGCATAGGCAAAGGGAATATCATGTTACTTGATTCTCGAGATGGAAGAATGCCTATCACTTGTGATGGTGAAGTCAAGCTATCAAGAAATGTTGTTTCTGTGGAATTTAGTGGACAGCTGAAAGTTCGTGTGGTGACTTCACAAATTGATAACGGGTCAGATGTTATTAAGGAAGATATGGCTACAGATGTTATTAAGGAAGATATGGCTATCTTCACACCTCTGAAGGCCAGCTTTAGCCACGGTACATGTGATCTTGGCTTCTGTAAGGTGGAAATTACTATTGCTTGGTCTCTTCTTGCGGGCGGCGGACATGTCTTAGCCCTGGCTCATAATACTTCGTCGGTGGTATTTCAAAGCACTCCCAACTGTGTCTATAGTCTATCTGGCCTTTTCCCGTGATATGCTCTAGCTGTTGAGCTTAGCTATTGATTAGTGTGTTCTCTCGGCTGCCTTGGCCCTTGGGGTGGTATGACTAGACTTTATAGTCTATATATTTCGATGCATGGTGAAAGTAGCGCAGTGTTTAGGTCTTGGAACGGTGTATGCAAACTTGGGGTGTTATGACTAGACTTTATATATTTCGATGCATTTTGTCTTCGTCCTGTTTGAGAGATGGTAGCTTGTTGTCTCAGCAATGGGGTGATCATAATTGAGTTCTACACCGAATGTTGGAATTTCTAAAGGATGGGTTTAGTGGAATTACCATGTGGCGTCGTTGTTAATGCTTAGAAAGTAATCTTATCGGCTATATTTTTAGTTATTTTTTAACACTTAGCTCTATACTAAAATTATATTAATGCAACTTTTGGTTTCTACAAAATTTGTCAATATTTATCCTTTTGATTTTTACAAAATCTATTAATGTTTGTGTTACCATGAACTTATAATGTATCCCAAGAAGACCAGTATCCAGAGCAGCATAAGCAAAGAATTTAATCTTCTCTGCATATCCTTGGAATATAGTGGAGCAGCAATATATTGATATGTTTCGTATTTTAGCCTTTTACCGAGACATGATCAAGCCAAATCAGATGACGTATGCATGGATTAAAAGTCATTAAGGATAATAATTATACCAAAATCTTCAAAGCAATGTCCACAGACAAAGCTGAAATAACATACAAAGGAAAGATGGGACATATTGAAATACTCTATACAAAGGAAAGAGAACTGGTATACGAAAACAAAGAATACAGTAGATAAGGTACTCATATACGAACAGCGGCACAAGGTCGATTAGTTTCTTCTAAGAGACAATTAAAATAACATTTCCTCAAATTAAAAGAAACAAGAAAAGTGATATTTACTGAAACCAAATGATCGCCATCCACAGACAAAGCTGAAATAACATACAAAGGAAAGATGGGACATATTGAAATACTCTATACAAAGGGAAGAGAACTGGTATACGAAAACAAAGAATACAGTAGATAAGGTACTCATATATGAACAGCGGCACAAGGTCAATTAGTTTCTTCTGAGAGACATTAAAATAACATTTCCTCGAATCAAAAGAAACAAGAAAAGTGATATTTACTGATATCAAATGATCGACAAGTTCTGATAGTAACAGACAAGATTTGCTGCTAAACCGCAGCAGCTTATTCCGTGATCAAGAATATGGAAATACAGCTAGAAGCTCCAGATTATTTATTTCCACGCTCTGATTAAATAAATAGGTAGATACAAGGCAGCATTCAGTTCTTCACAGTTGTGACATGCCTCAGAAGCATCTGAATGACTTCTGGGGAGATGCTTGCAGCCTGCTGATTGAGTTGTTCAATTTTTGCTGCTGTCTCTTGCTCCAGACGTTTGACATTCGCGCCAGAGTCACCGCTGCTCTGGAGACAACAAAAACATGGAGCTCAGGCTCCGTGATCTTGTGAACAATTAAGCCACAAGCAGGATGGGCTTAGTGACATACCTCTGCAACCTTTCTCTGGAATTCAGCCTCCATCTGGGAACGGTATTCAGCTATTTCCTTCTCAGCCTCCTCCTTGGCTTGCCTAAGCCTTGCTGACTTAGCTGTTGAACACAGAAAACATTCGAGTTTACATTACAGTCCGTCGAAATCATATCCTTTTGCTTTTAGTTTCACGAATCATAATTGCAGATATTATCCATAGAAGCTCAACAAATATTTCTGGAGTCTCAATATAACATGATTATCTAATCAGTCAAAGAAAATAATATTTTTACCTTTTATTTTCGACTTAGATTATGCAAATTTGTACAGCTAGTAAACATGTGACTTCGGAGTGACATGGCATGGCCTAAGTGCCTAACTTGTAAAAGAGCCAAGAGCCGCTAGACTAAGGCAAAATATGCAGCATACCAAAGGCAATTCTACAAACTGGATGCTCATATCTCTACAGCTCAGAAGCGGACATGTCTCTATCCAAAATGTGGAATATACCCAAAAACACAAAGGAATGCTCTTATGCACAAGGTGCTTGCTCTCGAACACTATCCTTGATTTGTAATAATTGTGCCAAAAATAAGATAGTACATATTACCAGCCCTAGCTGCATTTACAATCTGCTGAGCCTCTTGCTCTGCAGCCAACAACTGCTGAATTCCACTCTGGCGCCTGTTTGCATCCATCTTTCAGCTGCTGCATGAAGGACGAAATTCAGAATCAACAGAACATAATAAGTGAAACCATCATGGAATCTCCAGTTAGAAACACCAGCTACGGCACAACTCCACATTCACGGTGAACTGAAGGGGAGAAGCTGCCTATTGTGTCACGGCATTAACTCAAATCCGAACTCAATTGAACTCGAACCCGCAAAAGTTTCGGAAAATAAACCGAGGTATTAGCACTCATAGACGAATCATATTTCGATTTCAGGGTTGATAATCATAGTAAAGGGAAAATCCCGCAGATCAAAACCGAGTAACCCGCCAAAGCTTTCCAGGACGGGACGAGCCCGGAATTTCCTTACTTAAAAGCAGCGAAACCACAGAAGTTTTGGTGTTCCACAGTTATACAAATACACCCCCGCCTAATCTCTGGAAGATATAAGCCCTTCCCACCATGGCGGATTGCTTCCAGCACACAGGGCTGAAGCATACACTCCGCCGGCCACACGCACAACTTCAGTACATAGTCAAATGATAGAGAAAATTGCAATAATGGGACTGCAAAGAACCCTTTGCAGTTTTGTGATAAGAGCTTACAAACCAGAACGCAGTCCAGAGGGTGATGAAGACGATGAGGACGACTACGGGAGGACGAGGAAGAATGAATTTGCTGCGGAAGGATACCTGGATTTGGATCTCGAGGCGTGGAGGTCGCTGTAGATCCTGCAAGCCGCAAGTCCGGGTCTCCCGGGAGGAGGAACGCTGCAGGTGTACTTCTAACTCTTTTAAGATCTGGATATCCGAATCATTGAAAAGTTATTAATATTTGAGGAGCAACTGAAAAAAATAAAAAAGGCTATGAACAAAAATCAACGGGCCGGACGTTTTGATTGGGCTGTACTGTATTTGGGCCTCGAGTCTGAGAGGGAGCTGGAACCAGGAATTTTTTTTACGTTTTTTCAAAAATAACGGTTGGATGACTGAATTTGCAATTCTGTCATCCAACCGCCGTATCATTTGGCTGATACGGCGGTAAGAGAAGCTAACCGCCGATTCATTAGAGCAACCGCCGTTTGAATTTGCGGTTTGAATTTTAAAATTTAAATTTGAACTGTATGAGGAACCAAACCGCCAAATGGTTTGGCGGTAGGTGTCGGCACGTGGGCCCTGGGTCCTAACCGCCAAACCATTTGGCGGTAGGGGGATCCCGTCCCTTGCCGTGCCGTCCGATCCGGCGGGAAGGCTCCCGCCGTCGGATCCACGGCGGGATCCCCTTACCGCCAAACCATTCGGCGGTTAGGCGCAGGGCCTCTATATAAGCCGAAATCAGGTTTGAAAATTCATTCTAAATCAGAAAAAAGAAAAACTAGGGTTAGAGAGGAGGGTTAGGGAGAGGAAGAATCAGCGGCGAAGCCCTGCCGGATCTGCGCTTCGGTTTGAGGTAAAATCCGATCTCGTAGTTGTAACTTCAATTTGGTAGATTTATGACTTTGTAATTATTTTAGTATTTAGTTTACACAGTATTAAATCGTAGTATTATTTTTCAGTTAATGATATTAGACTTAGTTACTGAAATAACTATTAGAGACAATTACTGATATTAGATTTAGTGACATTAGTTTGAGTTACCTTATATTTAGTGACATTAGAGATAGTTAGAGTCATTACTTTTAGTGATATTTGATATGTATTAATATATCTTTTTATATTAGATGGACTGATATTAGAGTTTACCCCACAATTTTATATATAATGTAATTATGCATTTTAGAGTATACATTACAGTTTATATCTTTTTATATTAGAGTTTCTGTTAGAGTTTTATGCATATTACAATTTAGATAATAATTTCAATTAGAGTTTATATTAGAATAATGACATTATATTAGAGTTAATATTAGAGTAATGACTTTATATTACAGTTTATATTCGAGTAATGCCTTTATATTAGACTTTGTATTAGAGTAATGACTTTATATTAGAGTTTATATTAAACTTTATATTAGTGTAATGACTTTATATTATAGTTTATATTAGATTTTATATTACAGTTTATAGTAGAGTTTACAATAGAGTTTTATTGATATACGAGTGTATTATGCATAAGTTTTTTATGAGTAGAAAATCTTATTAATTGTTCCTATTGTCCTGGTTTGGTTTTAGGCATGTCTGAACCATTATGGTTCCAATTGTTCTATGGATCAGGGGAAGTTAGATATGGTCCTGAAGGGGTAGACCTGTCATATTTTAGTTGTACCACCAGAAAAGTAGCTAGAGCAGCAGAGAGAAATTGGGTTTCAATAACAAAGTGGCTTTATCATTCATTTGGACTTGATGAAGCCCAGCATGACCTGTCAGTGATGGCAGTGATGAACAGAAGTGCAACTACATATTGGGAACTTGTTGCGCTTCAAGGAACCCAGAACTGGAGGTCATATGTGACACTATGTACGCAGCATGGTATGCCGCTGGTGTTGCTTGTGCGAGCCTTCCACAAGGCTGGGGCCAGCAGTGATGTGCACGAAGAAGTTGATGCTGGAGGGGAAAACCTTGAAGATGCTACTGGGGAGGAAGGTGAACAAGTGGAAGAAGCGGCATCCGGACAAAGAGACAACGCACCCCCTGAACCATCGGGGGAGCTTGATGAAGCAGAAAACTTTCCTGAGATGGTTTTGGAGGCAGAGAGGGAGGCCACAGAGCATGAGCAGTACTTTGAGGAGGACTGGTCGGATGATGACGAGGCCGAGGAGGTGCAGGTGCCAAGGAACTGGGTGAACTATGACTTCTCACAGCTTACGATAAATGAAGGCCAACAAGTCCCTTGGGAGTACAGGAGCAACGAAGTTTGCCTCGGTTCGTGCTACAAGACTGCAGAAGAAATGAAGGATGCAATCAAACAGTGGTCCACTTTGTGTTTGCAAAGGGAGTCCAGGGTTGTTAAGAGCAGCAAACAAGTCTATGACATATGCTGCGTCACAGAATGGTGTCCTTTTCGGGTTCATGCATTCTGTGGGAAGTGGAATCATTACTGGGAGGTGACCAGAATCGAGGATCACACATGCGTGCTTGAGCAGCTGGACACAGACCACCGGAACCTCACATCTGGTTTTGTGGCAAACTTGATGTATGCACAGATCATTGATAATCCAAGCTACGAGCCCAAGTCTATAATATGTGCCATCGAGGAGAAATTCAAGTACAAAATTAGTTACGGCAAGGCATATAGAGCGAGACAGAAGGTATTCGAGATGAAGTGGGGGACTTATGAAGCATCATATGACAACCTTCCTGCTTTGCTGCACGCCATATGCCAACGAAATGAAGGGAGCTTCTATGACCTTAAGACTTTCCCCTCTGTCTTAAGGCCAGGGAAGCAAGTGCTGCAGCGGTCATTCCTAGCATTGGGGCCGTGCATTAAGGCTTTTAGACACTGTAGGCCAGTCATTTGCATTGATGGGACCTTCCTGACTGGAAGGTACAAAGGCACAATCCTCACCGCCGTTGCCGGCGACGGTAACAATCAATTAGTGCCTTTGGCCTTGACTTTTGTGGAGAAAGAGAGCGGAGACACCTGGTATTGGTTTCTGGAGAGGCTGAAGAGTATGGTTGTGGGGGATGTGCCAAACGTGTGTGTCATACACGATAGGCACAAAGGTATTCTGCAGGCAATTGAAGAAATGAAGAATGGCAGCACTGAGCGGCAGCCATTACCACGATGGCCCGACGTCGTGAGCAGGTGGTGCATCCGTCACATGGGGGCAAATTTCCATAGCCAGTTCAAGAACAAGGCACTGATGAAGCTGTTCAAGCGCTTATGCAGCCAGAATCAACAGAGGAAGTTCAACCAAATCTGGAAGAAACTAGATGACCTTACCAAGAAACAATCAGAAGAGCTGGCAAAGAAACCCGTGACAAATGCAGCAGACGAGCCCAAGTCTCTTGAGGATGTGGGGTTGGACACTGAGCAGACTAGAAGGAGAAGGGGTCGTGCAATTAAGACTTTCAGCCAGTGGATTGAGAATGAGCCCAAAGAAAAATGGGCACTGATCTACGATGAAGGAGGTGCCCGGCATGGTATAAAGACTACAAACTATGCCGAGGTTTACAATTGGGTGCTTCGTGGAGCTAGGGGTCTCCCCCTAGTGGGAATCATAGAGTTTTTCGTGTACCGCACAATTAAATATTTTCATGACCGGTATGGAAAGGCTACGGCTGCCATGGAAAACAACCAATTGATGTACGGCTACAAGATGACCGAGTATATGGATGACAAGCAGAAGAAGGCTCTATTGCACCGTGCGTATGCGCTGGGTTCAGCTGAACGGCGGTTCGAGGTTCGTTGCAAGGACAAAGGGAGGACGGTGGCCGGACGGGAAAGGGTTACACAAGAGTGTGTTCTCAGGAATGATAGTTGCATTTGCACGTGCCAGAAGCCTCAGCTGCTGCACAAGCCTTGCTCCCATGTGATTGCTGCCTGCTATGAAGCTGGGGGACTGCAGCCCCGTATTTACGTCTCTCCCTACTTCTTCAAGCAAACCATTATGGCTACCTGGAGTTTTGAAGTGTATGGCTATGGGATATTAGGCTCCTTCACCAACAACCCGGGGAAATATGCAACATATATCCCAGATCCTGATCCAGAAATGAAGCAATGCCGTGGCCGACGAAAGAAGAAGCGCATTAGGAATAACATGGATCGATCTGAAGCTGGTCCAGACGTGCGTATCTGCTCTAAGTGCAATGAGGTTGGGCACACATACAAGAAGTGCACTGCGACGTCGTATTACGATCCAAGCGGTGCCGGCGGGTCATCAAATGTGGTTTCAAATCCTCCGTCAAGGGGCGCTGGTCGTGGCCGTGGCACCCATGAGGGCCTCATTTAGAACTACCTTTCCATTGTTGCAATTATTGTATTATTAGTTATGTAATGTAACTTATGAATTATTATGTAATGGTACTGTAAGTTCTGTATTGTAAGTTCTCACGAATTGGTTATTTAATGTTAGTTCTGTAATATAAGTTCGGTAAAATAAGTTGTGTAATATTAGATATGTAATGTAACTTATGAATTATTATGTATTATTTTTAATATTATTTTATTACTATTACTTTTGTTTATGTCAATGTTTATCTTATTCTGTTTTTTCCACAAATTCCCTGCAGCTATGGCGGACCCAGCATACGTGACTCCTGAGTTGCTCGACAGGCGACTCGACCAGCAGCACCGTTCGTACCACTCGGCCGTGCTGGGGGTCGACGTCGGGAGCAGCGATGAGCCCCGAGCCGTACGACGGCCCGGATCCTGGCACGGACCCACGCGACTACCCCACCATGGGGTCTTTGTGGTGCCTCCGGAAGGTACGTGTTCGAACATTTTTTATTTTTAACATCCTTTTGTTGTTGAGACTTGCTATATTATTTGTATTACTTGTGCAGCCGAGCTGGGCGGGCCAGCAGACGAGGAGGTCGTACGCAGACTTCGTCGGCCAGTTCGACGGGCTCGTTGACGCGGACGTGCGGTGGACCCCCTACACGCCTGACGCGATCCACGCTCGGGCACCGCACGGCCTGTCGTCCTTGTGCCAGCGCGACCAGGACTACTGGTTGACGACGAAGCCCCTGGTCTTCGACGTCCACGTGGAGGAGTACGCGGTGTACAGGGTGATGAGGCAGTTCCACCTCTACCAGGAGTCACCGCTCCCGGTCGTCCACTCCGTCGACCCGGTCCACCACAGGTACGTGTGTCGTATTTTCGTCCCGCAAGTTTTGTATATTTCTTAACTCACATGGTCGATCTTTGAATAGGTGGACGAGGAGGGGACACACAGCTGGCACACTGTGGCAGGCCGCGGTGGCGCCGTACGTGGTCGGTTGGGCGGACGCGTTGAACCACGTCGTCGCCGAGCACCGCCCGCACTCCGACGAGGCCTTCGCAGCGTACCTACGGTGGTACTGGCCTAGGACCCGCGTTCGGGTCCTCCGCGTTTCGCCCCAGCCCACTTTCCCCCCGGCGCAGGTGACGAGCACGTACCCGGTTCGACGCGACCAGAACTACGCGATTGGGGTAAGTACTACGTCCTTACTGCTATAACACATTCGATCAGTACGCATTTTTATTAACCTAATTGAACAGTACGACGTGCTCGCGGAGATCGACGCTACGGCTGCGTTTAGCTGAGCGAGGGCGGACTTCATGACCCCCGCCGACCACGTGGCGACGTACGACCACATTCTGCACCTCCTCACGAAGTTCAGGCGGGCGGTTTCGTGCCGGCACGACGACGCTCCGGCGATTCCACGCCACCCCGTCTCGTCCTCCAGCTCGGCGTCCACTGAACGTACGTACCACGCGCCGCCCAGCTCCTCGCAGCCGCCTTTCCCTCCTATGGGAGCAGGTCCGTCGACGGCACCCTCCGCGCCGTCCAGCTCCTCGCGCCTACACTTCACTTCTATGGGACCAGGTGCGTCGACGGTACCTCCCGCGCTTAGCACGCCTGCCCCGGTTCATAGCGCTCCCTTCGGGATACCGACGTACACGCCGAGGCCGTCAGCTGTCTACAGCACAGGTACACTATAGTATCCAAGTTTTGTTCGTAACATCCTATCATTGACTAATTACGTTCTTGACTAACGTTTTATGTGACAGGGCAACCACCGATGACCACAGCCGGCGCGTCCACGTCGGCAGGGCAGGCCGTCCACGGCTTAGGTACGTAATTGACCAAACGATATTACTATATACTTTTACTTGCGTACTAACGTGATTGTGTATAATGCAGCGTACGCTTCAGGCGGGACACCCGACGACCCAGTCGAGGAGCAGCACCCCGCGGCCACCCAGTGGACGGTCCCCTCCGACATTGAGACCTGGTACCGACAGGGGCAGGGGTCGCAGGAGGAGGTTGGTGGTTCGCAGTTAGGTAGTGCCCCTGTACCTGCTACTCAGTTCTCGCAGCAGCCACCGTTCGCGACACCGCCTCCTGCGGATGCAGGGCGCCCGAGTCGGCAGGCACCGCCACCTGACCCCCTCACGTACTCCGCGCGCCACACGAGGGCCGCGCAGCAGGCGGCCAGGAGGGTCAGGCCTAAGGTGGTCAATCGAGGCCGCATTTAGTTTTTTACTTTTTACACTCGAGTGCTTATGTATTGTACTGGATGTTGTATTATACTTTTCATGTTCAGTACTTTCTTGTTTGTGATATTATTCGTTTTCCTTCATTCGCAAGCATTTTAAAAAATTTACGGTGCGACATACAAATTAAACCGCTTTTTCAATGCAAAAATGAAAAAATGAAAAAAAACCCTTACCGCCGTTCCATTTGGCGGCAAGCCTAACCGCCAAATGGAACGGCGGTTACTTCAACCGCAGGCCGGCGGTTAGAGGAACCGCCGGTTCATTCGGCGGTTAGATTTAACCGCCGATTAAACCGGCGGTTAATACTAACCGCCGGTTTATTTGGCGGTTTCTCTAACCTCTTACCGCCGTATCATTTGGCGACAGAATTGCAAATTCTGTCATCCAACCGTTATTTTTGAAAAATCGTAAAAAAATTAAAAAAAAATTCTGGAACCAGGCTAACGGGCGGCCCATTTAGTGGTGCCAACACACGCTCTCTCTGTCGCAGCAAATATCTACTCGTCCCCTTCCCTCATCAAAACCCCATCCAGTTCCAAACCCCTCGCCTCGCCATTTCACCCCCACCGCCCCCGCCCCTCCCCATCGCGGCCAACTAACCGCCTCTTCCGTCGCCGGCCATGACCACCGCAGCGCGCGCCGTCGTCGCCGCCCGGCCGGTGCGGCCTCTCGTCCCGTCTCGTCGCCTCCCGTCCTTTTCCTCCGCCCGCCCCCCGCGGCAAAGCGGCAGCGTCGCGTCCGTTCGCTGCATGGCGCGGCGGCCCGACTCCAATTACTCGCCGCTGCGGTCGGGGCAGGGTGGTGACCGCGCGCCGACGGAGATGGCGCCGCTGTTCCCCGGGTGCGACTACGAGCACTGGCTCATCGTCATGGACAGGCCCGGCGGCGAGGGCGCCACCAAGCAGCAGATGATCGATTGCTACATCCAGACCCTGGCCCAGGTCGTGGGAAGGTAATTGATACTCCTGCGTCTCAATCAAATACTCCATAGGTTTGGATGCTTCGCGGGAGGAGGATGGATTTTGGATAATTCGATGTGTGGTGTTGCAGTGAGGAGGAGGCGAAGAAGCGGATATACAATGTGTCCTGCGAGCGCTATTTCGGATTCGGATGCGAGATTGATGAAGAGACCTCCAACAAGCTCGAAGGTATCTTAATTGTTTCCTTGCTCAAGACATGTGCAATGTGATAACATGGAAAATTAATGTATTTTGCGGTATACAGATTGGTAGTTGCTTAGCGTGGTAACTTGTAAAATTAAGATTCCTGTTCGCAAAGAAGGCTTTAAGTTATGCTCAAATACTGCGATGCTGTTTTCTGTGGTATGTTTGTGATTATGCCTGTATCATTACTTGGTTTGAACTAAGGTACATCGAGGGCCTATTTGGTAGAGCTCTACCTGATTCTGATTCTCTATGGAAGCTGATTCTCCGAGAGAAGTGATTCTGTGGCTGAAAGTTATTCTCTTTGATTTTTTAGCAAAACCTCTCCAAATTAGGATGGAGAATCACTTCACAGAATAAGGAGAAGCTACTTTTTTCAGCTCCCAGCCCCTTAGTTCATTTCAGAGAATCACTTCACAGAATCAGCTATGAATCACTTCTCTCTGGAAAACTGTTTGGCAGAGCTCCTGCTGGATTCAACCGAGAATCAGCTCTAGGAGCTCTGCCAAACTAGGAGCATATTATGTCAGGAAAAATGATGTGTTGATATCTAGAAACATAATATGCCTATTCTTGCTTCTATAAGCATTTGCTGATATCATGCTATGCGTATGCTTGCTTCTATAAGCATTTGCAGATATAAATATTCTGAACTTTCAGTACACTACAGCACTACAGATATCAGCAGTTTTGTGTGCACTAACTGCGGTTTTTGGTTTTGATAAAACAGGCCTTCCAGGGGTTCTTTTTGTGCTTCCTGACTCTTATGTCGATGCCGAGAATAAGGATTATGGTGGTAAGTTTATTGCTTAAATGCCGACTTCGTTTTTGTTGAGTGCGGTTCACTTAATACTAGCTTCTAAGAGATCTTCGAATTGTCGCTGCCCCAAAGTTAGCAAACTTTGGAAACTAGTTTGCAAAGCCCCAAAGTTTGACAAACTTGTGGATACCAAAAGTTTGTAGATGTTTTTAGTTGGAGGTGAACTAGTTTGCAGAATTTATTGTAGCAGCATTTAATGCCATGCAAACTAGTGTTGCAACTTTGCAAATTTGCAAACTAGTTTTGCAACTTTCACCAAACTTGCAAACTAGTTTAGGCCTTGTTTAGTTGCGGTGAGAAAGTTGCGAAAATTACTGTAGCAATTGTAAATCGAAGATTAGAAGGACTAAACATGATCTAATTATAAAACTAATTACACGGATGGACGAGAAATCGCGAGACAAATCTATTAAGCCTAATTAATCTGTCATTAGAGATTGTTTTCTGTAGCACGACATTGTCTAATCATGGCCTAATTAGGCTCATTAGATTCCTCTCGAAATTTCACCTGGGGTTATGGAATGGGATTTGTCATTAATTCACGTTTAATACTCCTAATTAGTTTTCAAACATTCGATGTGATGGGTAAATAGTGAAAAGTTGCGAAACTTGCCACAACTAAACAGTGCCTTAGCAACTTGCACCAAACTTGCAAACTAGTTTTGCAACTTTCACCAAACTTGCAAATTCATGAACAGTAAAGTTGAAGGGGGTGTTTAGTTTCCAAGGTTGCAAATTTGCAAACTAGTTTTGCAACTTTCACCAACTAAACATGCCCTTTGTGAATTATGGTTCCCAGTTGCCCATTATTGTTTCCCAATAGATTGTCTAGTTAGTTTCTGGATTTTCTTTTTGGTCTAGCAATTGTGTTATGCTGTGTTTTGCTCGTTGTTATGACATAAGTGAACACTGTTCCGAAAGAGGTGTAGCGCGAATGATAAAGCTTTTGTGTCAATGATTGTTATATAGTAAATTTAAAAAATCCAAATTTCCTGGTGTAGCTTTGTTTAGCTCGCTTTTTGATGTAAAGTTTCACTTGTATAAAGAGCGAATTGGTCTTCCATTTTTTTTTTCACTTGATTAGAACCTGCACATTTGTCAAGTTTTTCTGCCCAATGTCTTGTCTATTCACAATTTCTCTAGTGTGCTGACTGCCGACATTTACATTCAATTCCCTCCTGAGTTCAGATTTCTGTTGAAACTTCTTTTCAATATTTCCTTATTCTAAATAAATGTTATGTTTTCATTTTCATGAAGTTGCCTTTCTTTGCAGCTGAATTATTTGTAAACGGGGAAATCGTTCAGCGATCACCAGAAAGGCAGAGAAGGGTGGAGCCAGTACCTCAGAGAGCCCAAGATAGGCCTCGGTACAGTGACCGGACTCGCTATGTGAAGCGGAGGGAGAACCAGTCCTACCAGCGATGATGTCTCCATTTTTGGAGATAGAAGATGTCATCATTTCTACATATTGTCTAAATGCAATGCTAGAGATGCAGCACCAAGCCCCACCGACATGTTTATTGCCCCCATTGTGTTGGCTGGGCCTTGTAACCTTGCATGCTTATGTATTTGGACCTGTATCCCTAGTCTATATGAAGTTATTATGAACTATTATTGTTCTTAACATCTGTCTCTGCTTGTCTTTTTTTTGGCAGCTTATATCTGCCTCTTGTTCACCCTCCCATTTGTGTACTTGTATGTTGTATGATTGTATGGTAATCCATTGCTTTGGGGGAAAAAGGTACTGGTAACGATCATATCCATGACATGCTTTCGGCAATGAGCTAACTGCTAAAGAAACAGACCTTGACATGATCAGCCGTCCCACCTGTTTATTTGTTCCTGCAGGCTGCAGCGATGGTGCCACATCGCTACTAACGGTTGGACGCATCCAGTCAGGCAAGGCAGTCACCATCGAAAGCTTCTAGGCAGCTCCAGCTGAGATTACAGCGTGGAAGCAATCGGGACGCGGAGGATGCAACCCGCGATATGCAACGTGTGGCGCAGACAGGTAACCTACGATTTCGCTGCCTTATCCTGGCGCGGCCACACCAGCCAGCCGCCCGAGAGACCAGACCCAGAGGGCGCTGAAGCAGCCAGGCATCACTGCAACAGCCGCGCGCGAAGAGGCGAGCAGCTGAAAATGGCGGGCGCGACCTTCCTCTCGACCGTGCAGGCTCCCGCGCTGCTCGGCGCCCGCGGCGTCGCTGCCACCTCTCCAGTCTCATCGCCGGCACGGAGGCACGCGCACGTACGTCCCTGAACTTGCAGTTTTTTCGCTGATTCAAGCTGAGCGCGTTGTGCATTCGCGTGATTCTCAGTTTTTCCCCCTTTGTAGGTTCAGGTCTGCTGCAAGGGCAATGCTGAGGGCTCTGAGGCTGCTGGTCATGACGAGCGTCTGCGGCTACGTAGGAGGGATTTCATCGGCGGCTGCGTCTGGACTGCCATTGGTTTGGTACGTGCTCGAGCTACCTGCTTGATTTTTAAGTGATCAATGCAGCTCTGCATTAATACCTCACAAAGCAACAAAAAACTGATGTAGCATGGAGCGAGAACATAAAATTGCTTCCCTTGTAACGTTTTGATGGCAACTGCAGTTCAGAGGTGATAAACTGGATTTTTATGTCTTGAATTAGGAAATGGTTGATGGCTCTACGGGATTCACAGGAATGGCTACTGCAGCTGATCTCATTGAACGGAGGCAACGGTCTGAGTTTCAATGTATGTGACCTCACATGTTCTTTCCCCTCCAATGCTATGCTACTTGTGCTTCTTAAAAAATCATCAAAACTGAAGACTCTGGTTCTTTCTTCAGCTAGCATCAAGGACACCCTCTACACAGCCATAAAGGTGAGACGCCTTAGCTTACTATGCTCTGTGTTTTTTCTTCACATATCAATCACTCCTATTGCCTGATATAGTGAAACTGAAAATCTTTTGAAGGCTAAGCCGGAGCTTGTCCCATCTTTGTTGACCTTGGCACTGAATGATGCTGTAACATATGACAAGGTCTGATCTCTGAATGGCTTTCTGTCATTAGTGGTTTGGGCCCTTTGCTCAGCTTTATAGTTGTGCACACCTGGGAATAACCTGTGAACCTGGCTGTTTAATTCTTCTGCAGGCCACTAAAACTGGAGGAGCAAATGGATCTATCAGGCTAGGTAGCATCTTGTTCTTCTTCCTTTCCTTTTGGTTTTAAGGGGAAAAAATTGCTCAACTTAAGATAATCTAACAAGTTTCTCGACCTTGTTGCTCCATTATTTGATACTGAATTTCTTAAATAAAGCCCAGAAATAAGCAGACCTGAAAACAGTGGACTCTCTGCTGCGTTGGATCTGCTCAACGAAGCTAAAAAGGAGATAGATTCCTACTCCAAAGGAGGTCCCATTTCATTTGCAGACTTGATCCAGTTTGCAGGTATGATGTATAGTTTCAGCGCAAATTTACTAGCTGTGTGACATTGTTGATCTGCAGTGGTGAGCTCTTCTGCACCCCTGCCACTGTTTAAGAAAGAGTTGTGTTTTTACTTGAGACAGCACAATCAGCACTGAAGAGATCATTCCTTGACGCGGCCATCGCCAAATGTGGTGGAAATGAAGAGAAGGGGAGAACCCTCTATTCTGCATACGGTTCAAATGGGCAGGTAGTCAGTGCACCATATTGCTCCTTATGCGACATAAATACTGCAATGTTTAGTTTATTCTATACATGCTTAACTTTTTCTACAACTGCAGTGGGGTCTCTTCGACAGAACATTTGGGAGAGCAGATGCACAGGAAGCTGATCCAGAGGGAAGAGTTCCTGATTGGAGCGAAGCTTCGGTGCAGGAGATGAAGGATAAGTTCATTGCTGTTGGGTTGGGTCCTCGTCAGGTTACCAGCACTCAGATCACTTGATAAACTGTGTTAAATACTTAAATTTCAGTTGGAAGCTGCAATCCAGTCTCTTCTTCAATGCGAAAAGCTTCCTTGTTGCAGCTTGCTGTAATGTCAGCCTTCCTCGGACCTGACCAAGCTGCTACCGAGGAAAAACTGATAGCTGATCCAGACTGTCGTCCTTGGGTGGAAAAATACCAACGTAGCCGTGAGACGGTCTCCCGGACTGACTACGAAGTAAGATTCAGTGATCTGTATCTGGTGCCAGTGCGACAATATATTTTCCAGTCTTGATCCTAACTTGAGCACCTTTGTTCTGTATGACAGGTTGACCTGATAACCACACTGACAAAGCTGAGCTCCCTTGGACAGAAGATAAACTATGAAGCATACACGTACCCTAAGCAAAAGATTGACCTGGGCAAATTGAAACTGTGAGAGATGCTTGCCGGGCGTCTGCATCAGCCATATTCAGGAACCAGAAGTTCATGATCTGGTGGGCTTGGCTGCTCAAGAGTGATTTATCCGGCAGCTCATGTAATGGCTGCTCGTCGAGTGTCGGACTTCAGTTTCACACAAATTTTTTTCCGTGGCAATTAGGATGGTCCGTCTAGATGGTTAGATTTCATTTTCTGGTTTCGTTTTCTGTAACCTTGGAAGAGCCGGACATGATTGAGAGAAGCGAGATGTTCTGTAAATTCTCTTCTTGTGCACACGTACATGTGACCATGTTAAGGCTGAAGAATCAGTAGCAATGAAAAATGCAAGATATGTCTGCAGCCCTGAGCTACCGTCTATGATCAGAAGCAGGTCGCCATTCTGTCTGCAGTTCCTGATTCAGCATCTGTTTGCTTGACACATTCTCACTTCGGCTGGGCTGCCAACGAAGACAACGACTCCTCAGCGTTACAGACCCAACACAGAATTATGACAACGAGCAACGCTACTACAAGCTAAAACAAACTTGGTGAAGTGCAGTAAACGCGCTCTAGAATCTTGATTTGAAATCCAACACACTTGATATCTTTTGACACACGTTACCAAACAAACCAAGCTGAGGTCTCTGCATCCTCGATACCAGCCACTGGTAATCCTCCAGCGACTTACCAGACAGAGGTTCTAAGAACTCGCATTTCTTCAGGATCTCAGGCGGAGGCACTCCCCTGATGAGGTTCGTATCCAGCTTTGGCTTCCTCTTGTTCTTATCTTGAGGGACCTCCGGAACTGTGTTCTCGAGGTATAGTGGCGACGCTCCTGAGATGACGTCTTGGCGGAAGGGTAAGCTTCTAGCGCTCTGCAGGCAGAAGTCAAACCATTGGTGGATGAGTGGAGATGGGCCTCTTGTTCTGCCGCCGATTCTATCGGTCTGAAATCTTGTTGCGCATGGTATCGCCTACAACGCAAAAAGCAAGACAATCAGTAAGATAGAGAACTCGGTATCAAAAAACTCACAAGGTATTGTTCATGTGACAAACTATATCATACCCATAGATCAGCCCATAGGCTGCTGCCTGACTTGGGGACAACCACTGCGACATTAGACATTCGCTTTGCTGCAGGGATCACATCACTGCTCCAACCCACTGCAACCCATACATCTCCAACACTAAATGACTTCAGATAGTTCATGCTGTCGAATAGTTGGACCTACCAGAGGCAACCAAAATCAAAACCAGCGCAACAAATCATAATTCGGAATCTTGGATCAAAGCCTGCCATATGATTATATATATAAACAGCCAAAAAAGGATGCACAATATCTAGGGCAAACCTGCTTTTGTAATTGTGTAAAGCTTTTTAAGACTGCTTCCCTACCACCATTGACATCTGTTTCCATGTCAACTGTGTTATATGATGATCCCAGATGTTTCAGAACTGCACCAATGACCTCTCTAGGAGAATCGACCATTGAAATCTTCCCAGCAAGCTCAGGCTTCCACAAATCCTCCCAATCCTATAATTATCAAATCAGTGATATGTGTTAACACAGGATGGCACAGCATAAGAAAAAAAGGCATGTTTCAGTACCATGTTTACATTTTTATTTCACAGAGGAGAAGGTATGTTCCCAATATTCCCAACATAACTCGGTTTACACATACTTGTCCTTAAAAGTTTAAGGTAACTAGTGTAGATGCACGTGCCGCAGGCACGTGTTTAAAAACATTGTAATATAAAAAATATACTAAATATAAAATAAAAAAATAATTATATATATAAAGGAAAATGTATATATCGCAAGGTTTGTATCCCGATCTAAATACAACCTACTTAGTAAACAATAAATAAAATTATGAAGTAAGAGTACTGTAAAAACAAATATCAATACATCTCAATAACCATTTTTATCTCTCCTTTCATTTCCTAACTTGATTTGTCTATAATTTCTCATCTCCCTCCTAACTTGATCCACCTATGATATCTCCCTCTTTCCTAACTCGGTCCACCTGCGACATCTCTCTCCCTCTCTCCTAACTTGTTCCACCTGTGGTATCTCTATTTTCGTCTTCCTTTTCAAACTTGATTCACAAGTGATCTCTCCCTCCTTCTCTTAAGTCCAGTCAGCTGATATGTCTCTCTCTCTCCCCCCTCACTCATCCTCTTTTAGCTAACTCGATCCATATGCAATTTATCTCTCTCATCCCTCCCCATCCTAACCCGATTTAGGTGTAATCTCTCTGTTCTAACTTGACACACATGTGATCTCTATTTGTCTTTTAATTCGATCCACACTTAATTTCTCTCTCCTTCCCACCCTTTCCATACTTCATTCGCCTCTAATTTGTCTCCCCTTCTTCCTCTTTTACTCTCTCACCTAACTCGATCTGCTGTGATCTCTCTCTCCTTCCCTTTCCCCTCCCTCCCTCTCGGCCTGTCCTAACTCGATCAACTTGTGATTTCTCTTTACCTTCTTTCTATTTGTTTCCTAACTCGACCCACCCTTTAATCTCACTCTATCACCTAACTCGATCTAATTTGTTTCCTAACTCGCCTCTAATTTGTCTCCCCTTCTTCCTCTTTTACTCTCTCACCTAACTCGATCTGCTGTGATCTCTCTCTCCTTCCCTTTCCCCTCCCTCCCTTTCGGCCTCTCCTAACTCGATCAACTTGTGATTTCTCTTTACCTTCTTTCTATTTGTTTCCTAACTCGACCCACCCTTTAATCTCACTCTATCACCTAACTCGATCTAATTTGTTTCCTAACTCGCCTCTAATTTGTCTCCCCTTCTTCCTCTTTTACTCTCTCACCTAACTCGATCTGCTGTGATCTCTCTCTCCTTCCCTTTCCTCTCCCTCCCTCTCGGCCTCTTCTAACTCGATCAACTTGTGATTTCTCTTTACCTTCTTTCTATTTGTTTCCTAACTCGACCCACCCTTTAATCTCACTCTATCTATCTCTCCTAACTCGATCCACATGTGATTTCCCTTTGTTTCCCATCTCTCTACCCAGACTAAGACCAACCCGATCCAACAGTGATATCTCTCTCCCCCTAACTCGATCCACATGTGACTTTCTTCCTCTTTATAACTTGACCCACCTTTAATTCATGTTTATCCCACCCTCTCCTAACTCCGAACACCTCTTATTTATCTCCCTCTTCTATTCTCTCTCTCTCCAAACTCGGTCCACCGCGATTTCTCCCACTCTCTCTATCTCTCGCGTCCTCCCTGTCTCTTGGCCTCTCATAACTCGATCCACCTGTGATTCTATTGACCCCTTTTCTATCTGTTTCCTAACTTGATTCACCCCTTGAGATCTCTCTCTCTTCACCTTTCATACTCCTTTTCTTAACTCTATCCACTTGTGGATTTTCTTTCCCTCCCTCTCTTTCTCTTCAAACTCAATGCACTTGCGATTTCCCTCTCCCCTCTTCTAATTTGATCTACTTGTGATCTCTCCCTCTCCTGACTCAATCGACATGTGAATTTGTCTCTCTCTCCTAATAACTCAATCCATGTGTGATCTCTCTCCCCTCTTTTAAATCAATAGTGGAGAGGCACGTGACGTAGGCACATGTTTAAATAAAGAGCAAATAAGACATTTTTATATTTTAGCCAGTTTATGTTTATAAAATCTACTACAATTAATTTTATGTTTTTTAAAGAATGTACATGCATCGATGACATACAAAAAGAAAAGAGTGGCACTCATGTCGTGTACAACCTGCTCGATGAAATATCTAGCCAGAGAGCATGTGGAGAAGATGGAGAGGGATAACGGAGAAGGTGTCTAGTCGGTGTGCCATGTCAGCATTTGTAGCCCATGTGGAAAGGTATGGACCTTCATGTGACACAACTTAAAAGATTTATGGACCCAGAAATGCATTTCCGGAGTTTGTGGATCTAAGTGACAAATTACAAGTTCATAGACGAATTTTTGTAGTCAGTAACCAACAATATGGCATCACAGAAGATTAAAGTTATTGAGTAACCAAAAAACTTAACCCATATATCACAATTATTTATATTCAACAATTTAGATCATGTTTTCATAAAAAAATCTAGTAAAACGAAAAAATATATCTATATATCAAATTACTTGGGTGATGTCTTTATATCCCTCTCCTTCCGTCTTCATCTATCTCTATTTTTCTTTTGTTAGCACATGACCAGATTGGGGGAGACACAGGGTCTCATCTTACATCGAGGTGTGGACATGAAGGGAAGAACACTAACGACCTGTCAAGGCACCATAAAGGTTGACAACCAAAGTTTGCGTAAAACACCATAAAACAATATACGATCACGTGCTTTTCAGGTAACACAGTACACTTCTAGAAAAGTAGCCAATCAAAAAAAATCTGAATCCCAACAATTAATTCATTCTAATTGACTTTAACATGACACTTTCAGAAAAAAAATAAAAAATGAAACAATAATCATTTGATAAAGTTCAGCATAACTGGTTGTACCACACTACGCTAAAATGCCAAATTCACTGAACTAAGATCAATGCCTAGCAGCCTTCGAAGCCCTGCAACTGCAAGCACAGGTCCACAACAATTAATGTGGCAAGACTAATCAGGAAAACAATAGTACAACTAAAACTAATCGGGCTCTTAACAACCTACTCTCTAGTTTATTAAGCCAGTCGCAATGGGAGTTTCATGAAGAATTTCATGGCATTAAATTCTTTGAGAAATCATCAACTTTGCTGACGTGGTGAGGAGAGAAGAAGTGAGTTTCATCATATGTGAGAGGAGTTTCATCCCCATGAAACTCACTCAGCAGCACGGTTACATAGTTTTTGAGTCTAGGTAACTGTGCAATGAAACTTGCACTGAGACTGGCCTTAGTGCTGCAATCCAATTTAACTGCCTAATAACCACACATATTTTTCATTGAATAAAATTTATCAGAATTTATGTAACAAACTCAGGGGGTGTTTACTTCACCCCATTTTGCAAAATGGGCACGCGTTGGGTCGCGTGCACAGAGAGAAAAAGTGCATTGAAAAGCGTGTGTTATGCAAAATTTTAGAGAATGAGGGTGAACTAAACACCCCCTCAGTAACCAATCATGTGTCACAAGGCAAGTTGCATGCATATACCTTGCGTCAAAGTACAGAGCTCGGAACATACAATTAGTATAGAGTGTGTTGCAGGATATTTGATGATAGAGTTTTTTTTTTTCTTTTTGGTTCAAAAGCCTTACAAAATGTACTCCTATTATATAATTACATTACAAAGTCAGTTATACACATAAAAAATAAGAACAATGCACATGGCTGTGTGTTAGGATATTGCATACATGTAGCTCTGATCAAAGCTAGGCATGCACATTCTTAGGGAATCATATCAATATTCAAATATTGAACACACAATGAACTACTCTAATCATCTCATTTTTTTCCCCTAGCATCCGAGATTTCTTCCATCAGAAAATGTATTTTAGTGCATTATATGGTAAAATTATTTGGCCAGATAAAAACAATTTCCTACAAAAATTTAAACCATAACCTAAAACTGACAGAGGTTTCATGGAGAAGACTTCACTTCCACTTACAAATATATTAAAAAATGCAATAAAGATTTTGTTTTCTGCTATTAGTTGAAGTCCTTAAAACTCAATTTGATTATTTTCTCTCACACCAATTTGATGAAGAAGACTAATCAATTTTGCTACCACTACTCATAGATTTTGTAGGAAAAACCTTTGTCCAGTGAAGCACATATCTATGTCCTATTGACGGCAGCAAGAGGAAGAGAAATAGCTAGGTTTCACTGCTCACCATAGGGCGACTGCAACTTTCAGCATGCAGCAAGGTCCTGTGCTTCTGGCCACTGCCACCGGGTGTTCAATGTCCCCGTTGCCCATGCCCAACATGCCAGGCAACATGACGAACACCATATATGTGCATTTGTGCATCTCAAGGGGCATTTCATCGAACGGTCTACCTGGAACGCCATTGTGATCATGCTTCTTCTTGCCTACAACTCCACCGCTGCAAGACATTGCCGCCACGTCTGTGCACAGGCAAGGTGGAGTGGCAGAGCATGGCCGGCAAGGCGGCACCGTCCCCGGCTGCCTGGCCTTGTGGCAGTGCGTCAAGCCCCATGAGCCGTGCCACGACGCTAGGCTCGTCCCCAGCACCTCACGCGGACGTCAATGGCGGTGCACCTGAGGCACGCCCCGCCTGCGACGCCCGTGCCCGCTCCTTGATCCCCGCGTTAACTTCAACAGCACCAACAACCCCCGCGTCCATAGCACACCCTTCCTTCGTCTTTCGTTTGAACCAGTGTCTTTGTTAACTTCAACGACAGTAAAAAAAGTGGGAATACGAGGCAAAAAATGGGAATACAAGGTTCAACACAAATGCACTCCGCCGCCAAATTCTATATTGAACATGAATAGAGCCACATGGAACATGGACTAAAAAACAGGAACATCAGAAAATCACACAGCGCTAGATAGACGTGCATTTCTTCAGAGGGAGATTAGTTGCCCAAGCCATCACTACTACTGATTAATGACGCCGCATTCTCAATAGCAGCTCGAATTGAGTCCTAATTATTTAACATAAACAAGATGATAGTCCTAATTATATTTCGATCATGAACTAATGAGAGCCACAAGGAACATGAATTATTAGAAACCTAACCAGCCAGTTTCATGATCCAAAAACGACCTAACCAAGGATAAAAAACTGACCTCAAGACCTGGTGCGTCATGATCCAAAAACGACCTAACCAAGGATAAAAAAACTGACCTCAAGACCTGGTTGCACCGCGCGTGCTCCTCGACCAGTCCATCTCGACGCCTCCTCGACCCGCCAGCGCTAGTTGGCCGCGGTGCCTAGACCAGGCAACCTCAGAAGCTAGGCGACCTGTCTACTCGACGAGCCGACGCTTGACTGCCGCGGCTAACTGCCAAGGCTAGCAGGACTCTTAGACCAGCACGCCTAGACGGCCGTCGAGCCACGGCCAGCCGGCGTCGGCAGCCAGCCGGCCTGCTTCCTCGACCAGTGGCCGCTAGACGTCCGCGGCTCCACGACCAACCGGCAGCTACTGCGAACAGTCGCCGGAAGATGGCCGTGAGCCCGTGACGCCACGACCAACTGGCGTCGGCGGCCAGCCGTCTGGCTTCCTCGACCAGTCTCAGGCATGCTTTCTCGACCAGCCCGCGGCATAGCCATACAGCCAGTTCCCGGCGAGCTCCCCCGCCGTGCTTCCTCGGCAAGCCAATACAAATACAAGATTGAACCCCACCATGCTACCTCGGCAAGCCAGGATAAGATTGATCTGCATGCAGCAATCAGAAATTTGGAATTGGATTGATCAAAGGCCAGGAGGGGTTATATAGCAAACATCGGCGTGGCGACCAAGTAGGGCGCCGAGATCACGGAGAGGCGGTTGATGCCGGGATCGACACCGAGATCACGGAGAGGCGGTGTTACGGGCTGGCGGGGAAACACGGAGAAGAGGGAATTACACATCTGGCAACCACGGTGTCCACGCGATCAAGGAGCCGTGGCACCGGCGGGTACGCTCCTCGCCTTCGGTGTAAAAAAACGGATGCAATCGGTGATTTTTAATGGGGAAACCACGCCGAGATGGTTCTCCCCCCCTCCCTTTCGTCTTCGTACCACCTGATGGGTGGACCCAAAAGGGTGTTTAGTGAGGTGAGGGTAGGATTAAGGTTATGTAGGATTTGACATCAAAAAACTCACTCTTTATAGTATAGATGTTGCATATTTTCACAAGAAAAATATTCACCTGTATTGGTTTCAAATTATGACGTTTGAACTTGTTTTTCTTGTACGCGATGACCATGGTACCCCATCTGTATGGAACCCCCCATACTGAGCCGTTAGGATCTGCCTCTCCATTTTGGTTCCTGCACAAATGAACCTGATAGACTATAATGAAAATGCAAACTACATAGCGGGACATCTTCATAGCCAAGTTATAAATGTCATTCTACAGAAAAATTTAAGAAATTGAGATGCTGGGTAGTGACTGCCTA
>CM014276.1:58415175-58472690 GCA_004135705.1 Alloteropsis semialata
TCCCTCCCTCTTCAAAAAGGCTTAATTAATGCATCCATCTATGGTATACACCCCCTCCCTCTTTCTTTTGGCACCTATAACTTCACTATAATTAGTTTCGATTGTCAAGCAGAGGAAATGACATGTCCTGTGCCGGCTGAAGTGCAACTTCTCAGACAAACTACCTAATGTGAAGGTAAAGAAAATGTTAGCATACATTTTTTTTAATAAATCTGCTTAGTGCACACAATAATTCCATGCCCTCAGAAAAGAGAAGTGAAAGACTGAAACTTTGATTGGACCTCCAATTCTGGATGACTTGCCACTCAATTTCCCTAAAAGCCTTGACATTCCACCATGACTTTTGATGCATCGTTGTTAAAACGTCAACAAAGATAATAGCAGATGTATTCTCCTTTTTATCACATGTAACAGTCCATTGTTTCAGATACCTAATCCTAGACTCATAAAAATAATTGTGCCATGTTTTTGTTTCAGAACAAAGCGAAGTGTAATACAGATTTTTGCTTGCTAAAATCAAACATAAATATAGTTACAAAAGCAAGCCTCATTGCTATGTAGTTTGTGTAGGAAGACTTGGCAACAGAAAGAGCAATTGGAGTGAGAAAGTCTTTAAAAAAACAAGTGCTACATTGTATCAGAGGATTTCTATAATTCTATTACATTATGCCTACATGTAGTTCTGAGTATTACTAGGCCTCCAATTACTTCATAATGCACAGTTGAAGGCATTAGTTTACATATCATGTGTAGCAAAGTAATTACAATATGAATCACTTTTCATAGGTGCAATAATCCATGCCAAAATAAAGCCCAGGGCGAAGACTACTTAGAATTATGAATAGATGAACAATTTCTAATCAGTAACAATAGAAGACAGCAGAATGTTGCGAAATAATTATCTCTTCTTTTTGTAAGGAAGGCAGGAAATTGGACATTCATAGAAACAAAATGAGTAAGTGAAGAGATCTCATAAGTGAATAACATTACCATGAACTTCATTTTGTTCAGCATGAAAGATTTCTCAGAGTGCAACTTGATGGAAATGCTGGTGCAAATAATGCAGCAAAGGTGAGCGTATGAACACACTTCTAACAACCCTAGATGAAGCTATCAAGATAGAGGGCCAATTAAGGGACCCTGAGCCTGATGGCAACGCACTAGTAACCAATGTATATCGATCAACAAAAGAACAGTAGAGAATCGTTGGCAGTGGTCCACCACAGAACGGTCAATCTAGCGGCAGGGAGACTAGACTAGAAGTTCGCTGAAGAAGCCTGATGATGGATGGTCGACTGTCTTACCTTGTAGCGGTTGACGAGGTTCTTCCACTTGCACTTGCACTGGTCGGCCGTGCGTCGGTACCCGCGCTCCCGGAGTCGCGCGGCGACGGCGTCCCACATCGTCTTGGCGCTGCGGCGCGCGGCGTCGGCCTCCCGCTCCACCTGCCCGCGCGCCGCGATGAGCTCCCGCGTCTCCTGCACGCCCCACTGCGGCACCCTCTCGTCCCTCCCTCCCGCTCCCCCTGCGCCGGCCTCCATCATCTCGCCGCCCTTAACGCCACCGCCTCCAAGTCGCGACGCACTCGACGGCAGCAATCCCTAACGACAGGCCGTAATCCGCGGCGCGGCGCGGCGGCGGCGGCGTGGAACTGCTGGCTGCAGGCTCTGCCCTTCCCCTGCTTTCTTGCCTCGATTTGCTTGCTCGCCTTGCTTTTCTTTTTGCTTCTCGCCGCTGCCTGCCTCGGCCTGCCATTACTTTTCTGGCCATTCACACGGCTCGGTCTCAGGGAGCAGAGCGGGGGGGCCCTGACACGTCCACACTAGCTGTCTCCCTGCAACTCATTTCCATTTATTTTCTCTATTCTTTTTGAGTGAAAAAATGGGAAATTGACGCTATTAATTAATCGGTAATGCTACGATGCTTACGTCCGATAGGACTGTAAATCTCGGACGCCGCTACATGGAGCGTTCTCCACCACGATCTGCACATGCACCATTTCTTTTCACCGCATCATTCTTTCTCTGCTGTAGCAACGGACGAGTGGGGCTGCTGCGTCGCGCCGCTGATTGCCCGACCTGCCGGCCAGGAAGCAGCTACCGGGCGCTTCGTCGGGCGTGGCCGGGTGTCGGTGGCCGGTCCCCCGCGGCTGCGGACGAGCTGCGCCGGCCACCACTCCCGTGCGGCCGGGGGCGAGGTGCGCCGAGGAGGAGCTGCCCCTACGGCCGACTGCTCGAGCGCCGCCCCTCCCCCTCCTTCCTCCGTCGGCGAGATGCGCCGCTCCCTCCACTGGTAGAGGCGCAGCAGGGCGCAGATAGCAGATCTCGCCGGCGGCCAGGTGCGCGGTTGGCCAGGCGCGCGCACCGCATCTTGCCGGTGGCCAGGTGTGCGATCGGCAGCGGGCTGCCGTTTACCGCGGCCAGAGGCGCTACTCCCTCCGGGGGCGGCCGGGGCGCGAGGGCGGCGGAGCTCGCCGATGAGCCAGGGGCGGAGCTCCTCGCGACATGGGGTGGAGCTCGCTCCGCGGCAAGGGGCGAGCTTCCCGGCCAGGGGTGGAGCTCGCCGGTTGCGGGCTGCCGCTTCCCACGGCTTCCCCCGCGCCGGCCACTGGAGAAGCTCCGGGCGGCGTCCATGGCTGCAGCAAGCAGGTTTCGGTGCATGTTGCAAGTGTATGTTTAACGTGTTTGAGATGTTTCAGAAAAATGTTACAAGTGTTTTATGTGGATGTTGCAAAGTAGATTCAGATGTTGCTATGTTGCAAAGTGTTCTTGTCATATTGCAAGTATTTCATCTGAATGTTGCAAAAAGAAGATCTGATGTTGCACAACCACATGTTGCATATATTTCGCTCACACGTTGCAAGTGTTTAATCCGGATGTTGCATTTTCATTGAGATGTTTCATTGTGGATTTTGAATGTTTCATGAAACATGAGATAGATGTTGCGGCGGGTTTTTTTATCATCAATTCATCATCAACGGATGGCTAACAACAAATTTTTCAACATGTTTTGATGTTGATTGTTTGATGTTGTGAATGTTGATTTTCTATGTTGCTGATGTTATTTTCGGATGTTGCAACGGGTTACTACAGTGTCCGATGGGAACGTCCAAATGATGTCATCAATAACATCATTCTCAAAAACTATGAGATGGGAACGTCCAAATGATGTCATCAATAACATCATTCTCAAAAACTATGACATGGATCCCATACATGCAACATCCTTGCAAGCATTTTGAAACATCAATAACTATGCAATGCAACATCTACACAAAGGGCTGATTACGAGCTGTTGAAGACGCTCCACCATCGGAATATAAGCACCACCCTGTTCATGGGTATACTTTCTGATTTTTATGGAGGGGTTAGGAAACATGACTTTCACTAGTAAAGATGTATCAAACATGAGGACGCACCTAAGAGGAGGGCTCAACTATAGAGATATGGACGCGACACTTGAGTATTTCCAGCGGCAGCAGGCTGAGTGTCCTTCGTTCTACTATGCAACGATGATTGACCGCGGCAATGCGGTCAGGGGCCTTTTCTGGGTGGGCGGAAGGACGAGGGAGCTGTACAAGAGCTTTTGCGATTGTGTATTCTTCCACACAACCTACTGTACCAACAGGTACGACATGTCGCTGGAAATAGTAGAACGAAGGACACTCAGCCTGCTGCCGCTGGAAATACTCAAGTGTCGTGTCCATATCTCTATAGTTGAGCCCTCCTCTTAGGTGCGTCCTCATGTTTGATACATCTTTACTAGTAAAAGTCATGTTTTTTAGCCCTCCTCTTAGTGAAAGTGTCGTGTCCATACTCAAGTTTTTGAGCCCTCCTCTTAGCGTCGGACGTCCGGGCGCTAGCAGTGCCGTTTTACTATTTACACGTCACATCGAATTCGGATACTAATAGGAGTATTAACTGTAGATTAAGGACAAAAACTCATTTCACAACCCTCGAGTAAATTCGCGAGACGAATCTATTGAGCCTAATTAAGCCATGATTAGACAACACCGTGCTACAGTAAACAATATATAATAATGAATTAATTTCAAAATTCAATTTCCAGGCGAGTTGTGTAATTAGTTTTTTTATTAGTATCCGAATACCCCTTCCGACATCTCATTTTTATGATTCGACAAGTTTCCACTTTCCGAACTAAACAAAGCCTTGGAGAATTACGGCCTGTTCGCTTGGCTTATCAGCCACCAGCCAGCAGTACTTCGGTCTCACAACAAATCAGCACCAGCCACCAGTCAGCCAGCAGTACTTTTCTCTCACAACAAATCAGCACCCGCCACCATCCACCAGCCAACCGAACAGGCTGTTAGGCGGTTAGTTATAGGAAGTCTTATCCTGAAAGCCTTTAGTACACTATATACTCGTACTCCCTCCGTCCTGAAATATAAGGCATTCAAGAGTTCAAAATTTGTCCTCAAATACAAGGCATTCTAAGACTTTTAGACAAGTATTAAAGGAAATCATTTAATTTTCCTTGACTCTCCACTACATACTTGCCTTTTCTATTCCTCCTCCACTGCTTAATTTTAGGAACAACTTTAATTATTGCTGCTAAATGGAAAGGTCCCAGAGGGTACATGCGTCTTCTACTCTTTCTCTTAATCTGTCTTAAAATTGCTAGAATGCCTTGTATTACAGGACGGAGGGAGTAGTACTACAAAACTAGAACTCGATACAGAGAATTTTACAAACTTAGACCAGCACAAGTATTGTGGCTGTAATCTTGAGTGTGTAGTTCTGGAGTGGATTGATGCACGATTGCACGTTGCACGAGTGATTTTCGACCAAACTAAGCCTTGCCAAGCTCCTGTTGTTGACTTCCTGCAACCCCTTCAGTGAGGATAGGATTGTTCTAACAGTCAGGCAACTTCCACGAGTTTCTGCTGGCCCAATAAGGCACTCTTCCAGATTATTCACATTCCAAGGCTTTACATTAGCTGAATTACATTGTTACACTTAGCTGCGTACCACAGGGAAAACACTCAGACTCGATGTAAGTTTCTTCAACATGTCCGTCCAAAGGTTAAGCTGCAGATTCGAAGCATATGCTTCAAACGTAAGACCAGTTGTGTTAAAATGACTGGGAACCTCAACAAATTGTTAACGTTACCTTGAAACTGTTACAGCACAAATCTAATGAAGGGAACAATTCCACAAGTTACAGCTGCGAGTGGACATCGCTATGAAGGTGAGAAAAGCTCAAGCTACTTACTCAGATTTACACAAGATATATGAGCCGATGAATGGCTCATCTGTTTAACTAGACTATAAATTTCTGATTTGTAATGTATGCAATCCAATCCATGTCTCCTTTCTTTGTTATCGTGTTTGGTGCTTTACTTTTGAGTCTTTGACATATCAATGGTAACTGTAGCAAGAGGCAACCATACCTATAACAAAAATAAACATAAATATAAATATCATGTTTCCAGATTTGAATTTCATTTAAAAAACAAGAAAATCTATTTTTGCTGTTACCCGTTACGCACAGATTGTAACACATGTTTACTGAAATGCCGATCCTGCCAAACTCATTTTGGATATTACTATATTTAAAATCTAACTTGTAGATCCTAAGAAACATTTTTCTTCACAAGGTAACCATAAATCAAGCAAAAAGTATGAGCCACATCTAGGCCAAGCGCAAGATACTGAAAGTGTGAAAATGCCAGGCCATAAGTCTAGGTTTGGGTCATGAACCACATGTGCTTTCCCAAACAGAGCCAAAACACACTTTAAATGTTATGAGACATTATTGTGCGCAAACATAGCTACGATTTTGGGTAAGGAATCAAACATTCAAATTACAGAAGAATCGCTCATGTTATTTTAAGAAAAAAGAAATCAGAGCTATGAGATCCTTATATGGTTTCTTTTCATAAAAAAACTGTATCCACCAGTTTTATATGCGCTACAAAGTTTGGCATTTCAAGAAAACTTGACAGAGTAGTTAGATAAATCATAAATCTGAAGCACATGGTATCAAATGAAAACTTGAAAGTCGAGGATCCAAGGACATACTTTGCAGATGTGATACTCTCACTTAATAAATGGTAATCCAGAGTGCACTCCCCGTGCGTATTCTTCATATTCAGAGCCAAAGAACTGCCTCAAGAAAAATTCTTCATACCTGCTCTGAGTGAAGGAATCACAGGAAAAGGAAAAACTAATTTTACTCTTCTCACGAAGATGTTCATATTCAGCGGATGAGAAAACACTCAAATAGGTATGCTTTGAAAAGGTCAATAATTGAGACAGAAAGCAAGAACGTAAAAGAGGGAAAATAAGATATTCTTTTCGCAGGATACGGTATCCGTTTTGAGAAGAATCGCCACAAAACAAATGTGAATGCAACAATTGATACTGGATTGCACAGCATAACCTGGGTTCCTACTGCCCATATAAGGAAACCAGAATATCCAGGATGCCGCATAAACCTGTATGATTCAGAATATTTAGCAAATGGAACTGTTGAATAGTGGTAGTGCAAATGTAGAGCAGTAACTTAATAAGGTTGGAACTCTTGCACACAGTAAATATCTTTTACCTATACACTCCATGGGTAACCAGCTGATGCTGATCTTCATGATAAATTCTTATAACATGAGTGAAGGCTCGCCCAGCTGTCACAACAGCAAGTTTACGGATAATTTCACCGACAAGCACCATTAGAAGGCCAATATTACTGACAAACCAGTACTCCTTTACTTCCGGGAAGATAAGAATTTCTGTCAGGTGTTCCAGCATTGCAAAACTCATAGCCAATACATACTGCTTGCTAATAAGCAGTGCTGCACAAGAAACAACTTCATTACTAACAACACTGCCGAAAATGAAGTTAGAATAATGCAACATCCAATCTAAATTGTAACTAAGGACAAAAACCAACAGTATCAGCATAGGCATGCCTGATGCTTTCTCATATGATGTTTGATCCTGGCTGTGTTATTTAAATAATTTAAATATTTTGATTAGTCCTACAGGTGGATTGGACGCTGTGTCCAAAAAGACGAGCAGAACTTTGAGAGCTCTTCCTATATTCATCATCGCCAAAGGAACCAGAATTTAACCGATGGATAGCTTAGAAGAAAAGCATCATCATCATCCTCCCTATTTTTGGCAGCAAACTATGCTGTGGCCCCATACTACATGAGCTGGATGAATGCAGCCTGCGTTAAGCCTAGTTAACATTAACTATTTGATTTATACAATTAAACACATCTAATGATTTATGAAGTAATTAATTAGTTAAGTTAGGTTTCATTTGTGAAAGCCATTCCATTGGTGCACTTAGATCATACTTTCCAAATTTGGTGCTTTTAACTCAAAAGTCCTGGTCCATTGTGAAATGTTACTTATTTTCTGAATTCATTAGGGCATAACACTTTGAAGCTTGTTTTATGTTAAAAATAAACAGATAATTTCTAAAGTTGTCATAGATCAGACAGCAACAGTTTACAGAGCACAGACAACAAGAGTGTCAGTTCAAAGCCAAGCAAGAAAATGCCAAGACATATTGGCACAGAGATTTGCTTCAACTACTCAGTTGAGCGTTAAATGAGTATTGAAACTGAGTTGAAAAATCCAGGAATCGCTCATTTGACACTATAAAATCCTAGTAAATTTCACAGCACAGTTCAGTTGGCACAAACGCAGCCATTTGCTTCAACCCAGTGGATCGCTAGTCTAGAATCTAGTAATGAAACTGATTTGCGATTTAGGAATCACCCAAGACCACCTTCAAAAGTTCAAATCTAGTAAATTTCACGAGCACGGTCCAAATTCAAGCTCAAATCGCAAGAGAGATGGAGTCCTGGGGTACTCACAGGTAGCGGTGACGTTCCGGCGGCCGTGGAAAGCGGCGGCGAGCACGTACTCGGAGGCGTGGAAGAAGACCAGCGCGGCCGCGAACTGCCACGCCTGTCTCCGGGCCGACATGGCCAGAGCAGGGATCTGAAACCCGAGGTCTGCGCTAGGGCTACGGGGGCCTCTAGCTCTAGAAGGAGATGCTTCGCCGCTAGATGTGTCGAGTAGGAGATGCCGCATATGGAGGCTTTTCAGACCAAGGGCATGCGGGAGCTTTTTTTTCCCACGCGCCTGCACGGAAAAAGTGAAGTTGTTGCCGGCGTTAGGCCTTCTCGTACAGCGACAGCGGCGACGTGCCTCGCTGGTGTGAGCGCCGCCGCGTTCCGGTGCTGCGGGGAGCCGGCGGCGTTAGCGAAGGCGAGAGGTTCGTGGCGCTGCTGAGATGGGCCCACTGCAATGGAGGAGAAGGCTCGCGAAGGCCGCCGGGGCCAGCCCAGTTAGTGGGTTCGGCTTGTGCCTTGTGGCCTGGTGCCCAAAGATTGACTGGATGCTCTCCAAAAAAAAAAGATTGACTGGACCGGGCCCGATAGCATCACAAGATTCCCAGCAATGGGGAACTGTTTGTATATCTATACTATAAAGAGGGAGAGATTTGATGTCAAATTCTACACAACGTTAATCCACCCTCACCTCACTAAACCCTGGATTGGGCCCACCCACCAGGTGATACGAAGACGAAAACGAGGGGGAAGAACGGTTTTGGCGACGTTTCCCCGTGAAAAATCGCTAATGCATTGCGTTTTTTCTCACCAAGATTTACTGGCGTACCCTCGGGCCCACTGCAGCCTTCCCTCCCTGTTCACCGCTACAAGAATTGGCGTGTGCACAAATGGCGCCCTCCTCCCCGCCCAAAATCTCGCCAACAATTGCCGCACTCCTCGCCTAAAATCTCGCCATCAATTTATGCCCTTCCTTCCGAATTCGAATGCGAGCAAAGGCACAACCGACCATGTGAACTATAAGAAGATGCTCGCACTGCTCCCCACGGCATGATAGGTGCCGTCGGTGGGGGCACAGCGAGCGGTTGCAGCCAGCGTACCAGAGAAGAGGAGGCAGCTTTCGGAGATGGGCGGACGGTGGTGCGGCAGGGACGAAAGCCGCGGACGCGCGCCCTAGCTGGGGCCGCGGACGCCGCGCGTGCTCGAAATGGAAGGGAGGCAGGGACATGCGGCAGTCATCCACGCCCCGCCCCGTCTCGCTTCGCGCCGGGCTCGTGTGTCGCGCCGCGCGTGGCGGCAGCATCGGACAGAGAGAGAGAGGGCCGCTAGAGAGGGGCCCCTACCGGGCGCGGCGAAGGAGGAGCAGGGAGGCGCCGGCGGACCCGAGAAGAGGAGCAGGGAGGGTCCGATCTGATGTTGCGACGCCCGCCCGCTCCGCTGCGACGCCGCCGACGCGCGCGCCAACCTCTCCCTCGCCCGCGACCCGGCGCTCCTCCTCGTCTCCATCCGCCTCCCCGCCGCTGCGCTCGCAGGCACGCTCCTGCCTGAGCTCGGCGTCTTCCACGTCGCCGCCCTGTCCGGCGCTGTCCCGCTTGACCTCGGCCATCCGCTGTCCGCCGCGAGGCCCCTCCGCCAGCGCACTGCCCTCCTCCTCCCTCCCTCCCTCACTCCGTCGACGCCGGATCCGTCCGCCGTGCCGGATCCCTGCTACGCCCGCCAGCCGCCGCAGAGGGAGGTGTGGGGTCCGCTGCCGGCCCTTGCTGCAGGCAGCTCCGCCGACCGAGGAGGCCGACCGGGTGCAGGGAGGGTGAGGCGCAGGAGAGGCCGGCCGGGGAGTCTAGGAGGGAGGGGAGGCGCAGGGAGCTCTGCCGCGGGAGAGGAATGGCCCCGGGTCGGACGGGGGTGGCGAGGGAAATAGGAAGAAAAAGGGGGAAAGAAAAAAGAGAAAAAAAGAGAAAAAAAAGAGAAAAAACAATAATCATTTTAATTTAATTAAAAAGTTGTATTACTAATTATTTTCACCCTATGATTTAGAATAACTATTCTAAATGGTTGTTATGAAGAAATGTGTTTGTTGAGAGGAAATGGTAGTTGGAGATGGTTGAATAAAATATAGGGTAGTTGGTATAGAATATGAGATATAGAGGATGATGGGTGCGGGAGAAGTGGATATAGAGGAGAGAATCTCAATGACTAGGACGAAATACTTCTTTTAGAGGATGAAAATAGAGTATGACAAGTGCGGACAGCCTGAGCATCCAGACAGGAACACCAAGACCGAGGATAGCCCGCTCCACGTCCAATCAACATGTGCAGTCTGCTGTCAGCTCTCTAGATAGTTCTTGAGATGGCATGTGAGATTTAGGTTTATTGTGGGTCTCATATGAAAATATTTGTGATAATTAGGAAATTAGGAATACATAGGTTTAGACCTATATGATTTGTTGTATCTAACATATTTGTGAGCTATAAATGTTGTTAGTTTAACTTGAAGTGAATAAAAATAATTAAATGATAAATAATATGTTTCATTATCTTTAAATATATCCTTATTATAGGTATTATTCTTTACTAATTTTTATGAACATAAATTTTCATGTGCTAAGTTTTTTTAAAACACGCGCCTGGGGTATCTAATTAATCCCTTTAACCTTATCTTCGTCTAAAAATGTAAAAAATGTACTTTATATATTGTATTTTTTTAACACGTGCCTGGGCACGTGCATCTCCACTAGTAAAAAACAAATGGGTAAACTGTAGAAAATTCTAAATTTATTGATGGAAGATGTCATGTGTCCTAAACGACAAAAAAAAAAAGTTGACAGATGGTACTACCGGCATTGCAGATAGTAAGCTGCGATTAAAAGGCAAAACAATTCACCAAATAACACATTCAGTTCACGAATCACGAGCTGCATAAAGTTATAGATACGGACATACGGTTGGACATATAGCTTACATACTGCAGCATGTGCAAGGTTTAACATGTATTCCCTCCATCAAATTATTGGTCAATTAAGATTTGTACTAAGTAAAAACGCTCTAATCATTTTTAGAAAGAAAAATATGTCAACATGTATATGGTGCCAAATAAATACAAGATCCAAAACAAATTTTATGATTGATTTGATAAAACTAACTGAGCCCTTGTTTAGATCGACAAGTTTGAGGTAAGTTTCCACTATTCACCCATCACATTGAATGTTTGACACTAATTAGGAGTATTAAATGTGGATTAATGACAAAACACATTTCATAACCCCGGGTAAATTTGCGAGATGAATCTATTGAGCCTAATTAGGCCATGATTAGACAACGTCATGCTACAGTAAACAGTCTCTAATGATGGATTAATTAGGCTTAATAGATTCGAAATTCAATTTCCAGTCGAGTCATGTAATTAGTTTTTTATTAGTATCTGAATATCCCTTCCGACATCCCATTTTTACGATTCGGCAAGTTTCTACTTTCTGAACTAAACAAGGCTTGAATGTTAATGTTTCTATTTTTCTATAAATTTGATCAAAATTGCATGAGTTTGATTTAGTAAAAAGCTAAAGTGGCCAAAACTAAACTAACAAAGTAATTTGAGATGTGGAGGGCAATTATCATCTCAAGAACAAAACGGTAAAAGTTTATCATGGGTTACCAAAATAATCTAAAATAAATTGCCTGCTTATTTTAGCTTACTTCAGATTATTTTGGAGGTCCATGATACCATGTTACACTTAGACTATAAGCTAGTATATAATCTATAAGGCAAACAAACACGTTGTTTTCTAACCATTGTCTTATTATAAGTGGGTATGAGACTGTGGAGATTAGATTATTGGCAATTAAAAAAATATTAGTAATGCTCAAACTGTTCCACTTGCAAAAAAAAAAACAAAGGAATTGTTGGCGATGTAGCTCTTGTAGCAACCATATACTTTTGTTATGACAAATAACTAAAAATCCGTGCTACGATGCCATTGTCCGTCTTAGTGCCGACATATCTAAAAGAATCATATCAGAGCACCTACACTCCTACAGCTAGTGTTTGCGGTGTTTTTTGGTCACCTGCTGTTTGTGGTAAGCAGCTGAGCATAGTGTTGACGCAAAATACGGTCAACACACGAGAGCGCTAGATCACGCGGGTCGCAAACGGACCGAACGGCAGGGCTGCTGCCTTGACCGGTCAGGGACAAAGGTCAGACCGGTCGGGGACAAAGGTCAGACCGTTCAGGGACAAAGGTCAGACCGGTGCCTAGAGTTTTGCTGGATCGATCGTTTTGAGAGGATAACTATCATGCTTACGTGGTGAAGAACGGCGAGATTTACGAGCAAACCAGCAAAAAGATAACCAACGCACTACGTAGCGAAGAACGACTAGTTTACGAGCAAACTAGCAAAGGCCGTCGAAGCTCTCGCCCGGGAGGGACCCCGTCAGGGCGTGAACGTCGCCGGATGTGCCCTAGGTTGACCAGCAAGCTTAGGACGCCATATTGATCGCAGAGATAAGTAGACAAACAGAATGGAGAGGTTGAAAAAAGGAAGGGTTTGGAAGTAAAAAGTAAAGACATGTTTTGTTTGGATTCGATTGGGATACCCTCGATCGGCCGAATCCCCTTATATTTATAGGGAGGGTAGGTCTTGCCCCTGGTGGAGTCGAAACTCATACAAATCTCGTGTCAAAATACAACTTCTACTCGGATTCTACATACCACACCGGTCTGACCTATCAAGGGCACCGGTCTGACCGGTCAACCCAGGGTGCAGGAATTCCCGAAGCCATATCTCGCTCATCCGAACTCCAAATTGGACGTTCTATATATGAATTTTGATCTTCTCGACGAGAGCTATCCAATGGTGAAGTCAAATCTGCATTTGAAGAGCTTTGACCTGACCGGTCTGACCGTTGAATGCCACCGGTCTGACCGGTGTTTCCTGCGTGCCACTTTTGGGTGTCAACATATGCCCCCTGTTTCTTGGTAAAGCTTGCGTACCAAGAAACATTCATCTGATCCAAAATTATACAGGGACGATGGCTAACACCAGTATATTTGGTTTTGCTGATATCTTGCCCTGTGACATCCTGGCCCAAGGCTTAATAGGATTGATAGAATACTCATACCAACAAGTTGCAACTTCTTTTCCGGAAGCTCATCTCGAAAGAACTCCGAGGTTAAGCGTGCTTGGCCTGGAGCAATTTCAGGATGGATGACCGACCGAGAAGTTCTTCCCGGGTGCGCATGAGTGAGGACAAAGTGCGCAGAAAAGACTCGTGTTGGTCTGTGAGGAAATTCTTCACATCCTAGAGAGCTGCCAAGCGTAAGCGGGCCCGGACCCGGGGGGTCGGGATGTTACAATTGGTATCAGAGCCGACTCTCGCGGTTTCACGGGCGCGTGGGGTCGCAGTTGCGCAGGCATGGTGCGCATGGCTGGTGCGAGCCCAGAGTGGTCACACAGCATGGCACATGCGCTGGCACTGGACACACGGACGTGGCCAAGAGAGGACGTTCCTGGCTTGGGGTTGACCGACGAGGACGTCGGTCTTCTAAGAGGGGGAGGATGTGACATCCTGGCCCAATGCTTAATAGGATTGATAGAATACTCATACCAGCAAGTTGCAACTTCTTTTCCGGAAGCTCATCTCGAAAGAACTCCGAGGTTAAGCGTGCTTGGCCTGGAGCAATTTCAGGATGGGTGACCGACCGGAAAGTTCTTCCCGGGTGCGCATGAGTGAGGACAAAGTGCGCAGAAAAGACTCGTGTTGGTCTGTGAGGAAATTCTTCAGGTCATAGAGAGCTGGCAGGCGTAAGCGGGCCCGGACCCGGGGGGTCGGGACGTTACATGCCCTCCGAACGTTGAAGTCAATAAATAATCTTTCATCGGGAGACTATTGCTTTAGGACGATAGCCAAAGACATTTATCGGCCATATGTGTTGCCAAGGACGATAATGAAATATCACCCATAATAAATTCATCCATAATAGTATGCACAACCGAAATAAAAGTATAGAGAGATTTATAAATGTAAAAACTAAAACCATCTCTAGGAACTAAATATTTCGGCTTTATAATGATTAATATGCATAGCTATTTGGTGAGAACCCTCCATGATATAAAAACCCATATAGCATCCAAGGATCAAAATAAGAATATGAGGGATAACCAAATATATCTAAGGACGAATTCCAATATATAGGCATATGTGGCATTTGCAAAGCAAATGGATGATGTGAATCCCAATAATCTTGATGATTTGGTGCAAACCTCAGTTTTGAAAATCTTCTCTCATGCCTTTTCTTCTCCGTTAACTTTGTTGCACCTTTTGCTTGAACATCACCCTTGTCTTGAGTTTGAATACTTACTTTAGGAACCCATGCCATGCCCATCTTTCTCAGTTCTTGAGCACCAAGTTTTTGTAACTTCTTCTTCCGCCAATGAGATAAATCAAGTGGATGACTTGGCTTTGCTTCAGTTTTGGACAGCAGTGCTTTCTTCTTGATTTTTGGTGCTCTCAGCTCATTTAGTTCAGATTTGGCACTGAAAGGATCAATAGCCGATTTTTGCTTTTCTTTGCCATCAATAGCCGAAGTTTTCAACACCTCGGTCGGCTTTTCATCAACTATATTCAGATCTGAACTTTTATCTTTGCGACCATCCCTTTTAATTCGATACACTTGCTTGACAACCTTTTTCTTGTCTTGAACTCTAGACCGATTTTTTTGCTCAAAACGGTCATTTTCAACGTATGGTTGTCTCACATATGAAGGTTCTCTTGGAGCTGCATACTCTACATGATATGGTCTAAAATATGAAGGAGTATGCGCCCATGGATCATTCCATCCCCACGATGAGTAAGGATTAAAATAAGTGGGATATGGACTATATGGAACTGGCATTGATGATTCAAAAGGAGAATATGATGCAGCTGAATGAAAGTTTTTCCTTTGCCAATTCCAATTCCCAGAATTACATTTAGGAGGTGATCTTGATGATTTAACATTATTTGACCGATTAGCACGCTTGGCCTCATTTTCTTTTTGATATTTAACCAGAAGTTCATCAAAAGTGAGCTTCGGCTTTTTACCATTGTGCTTGGCACGGTCTTTACCTCCATTAGCTGCAGAAGGTTCAGATTTTGGCATTGCTGAATCTTTCAGACCCGGACCGGTCTGTCCTGTGCGGGAGACCGGTCTGACCGGTTGGTCTACAACGGTCTGACCTGTGTGCCCAACCGGTCTGACCTGTGCACTCAGCACAACAGGAGTGACATGTTCTTGGTTCGATGGAGAAAAATCCGTTTGCCCCCCAGTAACTTCTGGGATTTTGATTGGCTCATCGTCCTCAATAATTGTTTGAGCTTGTAAGTCATAGACGATGTCCTTTTCATCACTTGAGAGCTTCGGATCTTCCTCTCTGGCAATTAAATCTGAATCCTTAGATAAACCGGCTGATTCTAACCGATTTAATAATCCCTTGCCATCAAAACCAATTGGAGGCAACTGGTCATCTTCTGAAATTTCAGCAAATCTCAATCGTCCTGCATTAATGGCCGATTGGATGACTTGGCGAAAAATATTGCAATGGCTAGTGTTATGACCAAATGAATTATGCCACTTACAATATTCTTGCTCTTTTAGTTCCAGAAGTGATGGTATGACTTTGTGATCAAATAACTTAATAAAATTATGCTCAAGTAAGATATCAAATAAGTCATCACACAAAGTCAAATCAAAGGTGTACTTTGTCTTCTTTAGTTGATTCTTTTGTGGAGAAGGTTTCAAGGCTAAGCAAACGAACGGTTCAGATTTATCATCGATCCATTCGGCTATACCTTTACTTGTGCTTCCCTTACCCGATGTTTTGGAATTGATCACTATATTATCATCGGTCTTCACAATGTTTATCAACTTTGGTTTCTTATTTTTCAATCCAGAATGACCACAAGCAAACCATGAAGACAAAAACTTTGGCAATGATCAGACTTTCTAATCTTCACAATGCATTGGCCGATAGAATCTAAAGGCATACTATTGCTAGCAAGTAAATTACCATCCTCAATCGATCTTTTAGAATTATTAACTGAAGATATATAATCTGATTGGGAATTACTTGCAAAACATACCTTATCAAATATGTTGGAGAAGCAAGGAATCTTGATGTGGATGATATCATGCTTCTCCTCTAGATGGCAGCCCACAGCCATATTCTCCATGGACCGGTCAGACCGGTTAATAGGACCGGTCAGACCGGTGCTTCCAGGGATGCTGGAAACTACCTTGCGTTGACATGCCAATGCCTTCTCCTTATTTCTTTCAGTAGCACTAACCGACAATTTAGCAATAGTCGGCTTCTTTTTCACACAAGAGTTTATACCTTGCTCATCATTCGATGTTTCTGAATCAAGCAATTTCTTAATGATACTGGAATGATAAGAAGATAAAGTACCTAAAGACTGTAATTCTTTTAACACATCAATCGGTGATGGCAATTCTTTTACTTCAACAATCCCTTGCTTTGTCACCTTAATGCATGACGAGATTAATTTTTTATGTACTCGCGAGATTTCTTCAAAAAGCTCTTTAGGTACCCCATGTGCAAAATCGGTTTCAGCAGCAACTCCTTTCAAACTGGACTGCCCCTTAGCCGAATTTGCTGCATGTTCGGCTTGCATTATGGGCTGCACATAACATGTATTGTGCTGAAACTTACTCGCATGGACTTTCGACAATGAGAGGTTCATAGTGCCGAAGCTCTGTGACTGAGTAGAGGGAAAATTACAGGCTCCAACAACATCTAAAGGTGCTGATATGCTTGCTGAATTTTCATTAATCCGGCTAGAATTAAAAGTGACATATGGAACCGAATTATGGTAATTAGCATTTGCATATGGTGCTGAATTTGTAAATGCACAATCCACTCTAGTAGCATGTTGTGCAGCATATGATGGTTGAGAATAATTGGTTGAATAAATAGAATTATCATGGCCAATTCTCTCATTCAACGGCATGTTTTGTGGTGAAACCACAAACTGTGAATTTACAGCCGATGAATTAAAAGAGAAAACACCTTGCTGAATATTATTAAAATTAGTAGCATGTGGTGTTTCATAAAAACTGGCCGAACTCACCATGTTAGTTTGGCCTTGATAATCATTAACCGACATTTGAACTTGTTCCGCTGCCGCTGTATGAGAATAATGCTGCATGTTGCTAGTAACATTAAAATCTGAAGTATGCATATTATTTGACAATGGCTTTTGCATGTAAGATTCAAAATTATAATTTACATAATTGAAAGCATTATCTGAACAATGACTAGCGGATGCAATATGCCTATTAGTATCATATCTAGCAACATCAACATAAGGATTTGTGGTACTTGCAAAATAATTATTAGAAAAATCTAACATATTTGCAACTTGTACCTTGGGCTCATTGTAGTAATATTATTGTGGAGTGTGTGGGTAGCTCGCCATGTACGTCTTGATGCTTCAAGTCTCGTGACTAATGAATCAAATTGTTCTTGATAACGTGAGCAATCAATGACCAAAACTTCGCTTCTCTTTTGATCTTCAATATGCAAGAGCAAGCAAAATACAATGCAAACGGCTTAAGCAGCCTGATGCAAAGTTACAAGTATAGATGCAATCGGTCTAAAAGGACCAGATCCAACTATAATGGCGAATCAAGATAGTAGATCAATTAAGTATATGGCTAGGTCAGAAAAATTCGGTTGTTTGAATAACCAGAATATTCTTCTCCAGCGGAGTCGCCAAAAGTATGTTGACGCAAAATACGGTCAACACACGAGAGCGCTAGATCGCGCGGGTCGCAAACGGACCGAACGGCAGGGCTGCTGCCTTGACCGGTCAGACCGGTCAGGGACAAAGGTCAGACCGGTCGGGGACAAAGGTCAGACCGGTGCCTAGGGTTTTGCCGGATCGATCGTTTTGAGAGGATAACTATCACGCTTACGTGGTGAAGAACGGCGAGGTTTACGAGCAAACCAGCAAAGAGATAACCAATGCACTTACGTAGCGAAGAACGACTAGTTTACGAGCAAACTAGCAAAGGCCGTCGAAGCTCTCGCCCGGGAGGGACCCCGTCAGGGCGTGAACGTCGCCGGACGTGCCCTAGGTTGACCAGCAAGCTTAGGACGCCATCTTGATCGCGGAGATCAGTAGACAAACAGCATGGAGAGGTTGGAAAAAGGATTTAGGGTTTGGAAGTAAAAAGTAAAGATATGTTTTGTTTGGATTCGATTGGGATACCCTCAATCGGCCGAATCCCCGTATATTTATAGGGGGGTAGGTCTTGCCCCTGGTGGAGTCGAAACTCATACAAATCTTATGTCAAAATACAACTTCTACTCGGATTCTACATACCACACCGGTCTGACCTATCAAGGGCACCGGTCTGACCGGTCAACCCAGGGTGCAGGAATTCCCGAAGCCATATCTCGCTCATCCGAACTCCAAATTGGACGTTCTATATATGAATCTTGATCTTCTCGACGAGAGCTATCCAATGGTGAAGTCCAATCTGCATTTGAAGAGCTTTGACCTGACCGGTCTGACCGTTGAATGCCACCGATCTGACCGGTGTTTCCTGCGTGCCACTTTTGGGTGTCAACACATAGCAATAACAGTTTTGTCCTATCTTCTCTCTTTTTTGGCCACATGGTGTTTTGGCAAAAAGGCAAATGGAGAGAAATAAAGAAGAGAGAAATGCGACGACATAACCTTTTGCCATCACGAGATAGAGCAATTCACATTTCGTTGTGCATTGCACGAGAGGTATAAAAAAAATTTAGATCCATATCAATTTGAGAAGCTCGATAGTTTTAATGGCACACAGTTTCCACCTAGTTTTCCTAGGGGTACAGGCAAATTGACTCTATATCAATTTCTTAGCAGCAAGGCGTGGGTTATCTTTTGTCTTGGTGATCAGAGAAATGGACATTTCACTATCTGAATGACTGATACGTGTACTGGCAAGACCATACGTACATGAGTGTATGAAGCGGCAAATTGATGAATTGTTCCACTTCCACCGCCGAAAGAGGATTATGGATATTGAGGAGACACATGGTAGCTACTACGGGTCAAGAGTGATAGCGCCCTCCCCTCAAGTTGTTATGAGCATGTTTTGCAGTGTATAGAGCCGCTGATGATGACGACGGGCCACGCAGATGGACATGACACAAAAGCCACTGCTCGCTATTTTCGTATCGTCTAAAAACATGCGCGGAGAAAACCCAAAAAAGCACAACTGTCACCTGTAGCAGCGTTCTCGAAACTTTTTGCATGCATGGCGTGGGCGAGCACACCAGTTGCTCTTGCTCCTATGTGTGTTTTTTCAGTGTGTTGCGTTACTCATCTCATCATTGGCATTGGCATGTGCTGAAATAGATGGATGGATAAATGGGCACCACCGCGAAAAAGTTTCTCCTGGACATGTTTTCCGGTGCACCGCACCTGGACAGCTCCCCGGAAGAGCGCAGGCGTTCGAGGTGGCGATCTCCTAGTACCGTGCACGTCAATGGCACGCGGGGTCCACGCAGCTCTGCGAGGCCCTCGGCCGCCACCCGCTCTCCGTCACGTGAGCTCCTTGCCAATGACATGCGGGGGAACACTCCATCCCCGCCGTTTCCAAGCTCAGGCACATCGGCACGGCACATGGGTACAGGCGAGAGAACGGCGCGGTCAGCAGGAATAAAACAAGGCATTTTCTAGGTATTTTAGGCGAAGGCTCGTATTATCAGCTGGTTAACTATTTAATAATTAGATTCACAGCTAATTAATTCTGGAAGTATATCTTCCCCGCAAGGAAAGAGGGGGAGAAAAAACGGGCGGAGAGAGAGCCGAGGTGGGAAGAAATCGAAGAAATCGAGGAGGGGGATTGGATTGGCCTGCGATTGTGATCGATTCCTTCTCCCCTCCCACGCCGCGTTCCTCACCCGTCCCCAATCCCAAATCCCTAATCCTGCAGAGGGATCCCAAATCCGGGCGTCCAGTCCAGTCCAACCTGTAGTCGTTATCCGCCCCGCCGGCTTGGCCGCGTCTCTGCCCCAATTCCGATTGACCCATCGCCCCCCACCGGAGGAGAGGGGAGGAGTTGGATCGGGGAGCATTGAGATGGCCGCCGCCGCATAGGATGGAGTTGGATTCCTCCGGCGGCTGCTCGGCTGCTCCCGTGGACGCTGTGATCGTCGCGATTGGAGGTGGAGGTTGAGGTTGAGGTGGGCGGGGTACTGCGCGGCGGGGCCGGAGATCTCCCCGAGCGTCAGTAGGAGCTGCGGAGTAGCTGGTTGGTTATGGAGGAGAGTGGCGGCAGCACCGGCAGGCAGCAGGACGCGGCGCCCCCGTGGGCGCCGGGCGAGGCCACGGCGTTCCGCCGTTTTACGGCGGCCACTGCTTCTGGACGCTCGCCGGAGGCGACCCCGTCGGCCTCGGGCAATGGGGCTGCTTCCCGCATCAGCAGCCTTCATGGCGTCAGGCGGAAACCGGTATGGCTTGGTCTCCTCCCCTTGCTCTGTTGCCTCGATTATCAAATTAATGGGAATTGCAATGAAGTAGCATATTAGTGAGCTGAATTGCTTCTTTTTTGTGCTGTTGGTGGCGTGATGAGAACTGTAGACTTTGATCTTTGACTGGTGGTGTGTCTAAATGGTTGCTTGACTGGTTTCGTTGTGTATGGACAACTTGGTTTTGGCTGAGAATTTCATGGAAGATGATAATTTTTTCTGGTTTGTTGGTGGACTCGTGCTGTTGTGGTGTCAAATTAAACTGTATATTGCGTTTTGTACAATCACAGGGTGGTCTGAATTTGAGAACAAAAGAATTCCAATGCTTAGCTAGCTTTAACTAGTGTATCTAGTAAGAATGCTCCAGGACATTATTTGCCTCTAGTTTTCTTTAGCATATCCCCTTGCTACTGTTTAGCTCAGGAATGATTTGGGTAGTTCCGCCCTTTCCAAATTTGATGAGCCTTTGAACGAGACCAATCCAAGATCACTCCCCAACACATCTTTATGGGTTTCTGTTATAAGTTTTCTTCCTTATTATGTGTACACTGACGTTCTGCCCACTTGCTGCACTCTTTTTGTATGATATGGTCCTCACTCAAGCCTATTCAACTTTTGACGTTCTGGTGTTGGCTGACTCTTTCTACCATGCAGTTTGTTGCAAGATTAACAGCAGGCATCATTCAGACGTATCAACAGTGTGACCCTAAGTTTAAGTACACCGACGAGAACAATCCGAAACGCTTTCTCACCAGTCCCTCTATCCCAGCGCACAATGATGGACTTGACAATGCAAACTGGGACCTCATATTGTATGTCAACCTAGAATTGGTTAATAAGATGTCAAACCGAAGGTTACTCTTCTACAACTTGGTGTCAATGTGCCATATTAGCTTTGTTTCATCGTATTGAAATGTACCTTGTTATTTTGGCACTCAGGTTTATTGTCAAGGAAATGCTTGGCCAGGGAACGTTTGGTCAAGTTGTCAAATGCTGGGACACAGAAACTAATGACTATGTTGCTGTGAAGGTGATAAAAAACCAGCCTGCATTTTATCATCAAGCTATCATGGAGGTTTCACTTTTAAGAACGGTATGAGAGTCCATTAGAAACTTCATTTCACTCGGTATGTCATATGTGTGGTGACTCACTATTACAATTTTGGATGTATTGCAGTTAAACCAGAAATTCGATCCTGAGGATAAGCATAACATTGTCCGTATGCTTGATTATCTCTCATTTCAAAATCACCTGTGTATAGCCTTTGAAATGCTTGGGCAAAACCTGTAAGCATGTTTCTTAAAAGCTTTTTACCCAATAGTTTTGTCCATTGATTGGTTTTGTCCAAACGGCACTATAAACTCCCATTCAGGTACGAACTACTAAAAAGGAACCACTTAAGAGGTCTTAAAGTGAAGTATGTGCAAGCCTTCTCAAAACAGGTGATATATCTGTTAGTGTATTGTATGAATGCCGGTTTAGTACTTTGTCGTTACCAGTGTGGTTGTTTATGCTTTTAGATATTGGATGCGATGGTTGTGATGCGAGATGCTGGCATAATTCATTGTGATCTGAAACCAGAAAATATCCTCTTGGCTCCCAGGTGAAGTAGCATTGGATTTTCCATTCTTTGGTTTTGGTACGCTATTGTAAAGTATGCTGTAGCTTGACAGTGTAAGATGAATTTACAGTGTCGCAACAGCTGCAGCAGTGAAAGTCATTGATTTTGGATCAGCATGCCTGGAGGGTAAAACAGTTTACTCGTACATCCAGGTTTTCTTTTTGGAACTTCTGAGACATCATTTCTTAATTTCTTATTTAAGTTATGTTGATTAATTGAAGACATTGGTTCTTTTCCTACATTTTTCTAGAGCCGCTATTACAGGTCTCCGGAGGTTCTCCTTGGCTATCCGTATCCTATACAGCATTGGAAGTTGTTTCATTTCACTCACTTTAAGCTTCTTCTTGATGGTTTTTGTTACTTCTAATATATTTTCTCAATGAAATGGATCTTCCTTTAAGGCAGGTTCATTTTCAGGTGGCTTTGACAAGCCTTAACTCGTAACAGATATACAACTGCGATTGATATGTGGTCTTTCGGTTGCATAGTTGCTGAACTATTTATAGGTTTGCCATTATTTCCTGGAGCATCAGAATATGATGTTCTTCAGCGAATGATGACGATTCTTGGGCAAGTTTCTTTACCTATAATTTTCTCTCCTAACTCTGCATTTTTCACGCAACATGCCTGCATGCAAAAGTTTGTTGAATTGCATGTAGTAAAAAAAATTCATTATTTAGCTCCATTGTTCAGCTAAGAGTTTAACTCACCTGGCGACATATTTATAGGGGGCAACCACCAGATGACCTGCTAAGGGAAGCTAAAAACACTGGAAGATTTTTTAAACATGTCGGAAGTATTTTTCCCGGCAGTGAGGCTCTTGATGGTATTCCTAGTGCATACAGATTTTTAAGTGAAGATGAGATTGAAGCAGTAAGTTTCTCATGATTTCACCCAAAATAACCCTCGATCTTTTTATTTTGTATTCGGTTATTATGCACTGCCTTACTATCTGTACTAAAATACAGAAAGAAACAAAGAGGCCAAAGGTAGGAAAGTGGTACTTCCCACGCCTAAAGCTTGACAGACTCATATATACCTACCCTTGGAACAATTCAGAACTGACAGGTTTGTTTATTTATTTCTTTTGTCTCAAAATTACATGTTCGCCCCTTTCAGTTTCGGCACAGCATGTTTATTCTCTGTTAGTTTCAGTCAAGTCACTGTAACTTTAGCGCTTTGCTGTATGCATGTTTCATTGTTTCTTCTATTATTTAGTGAACATGATGTTGGCGTCTTCTTAAACCATTGTACTTCCTCCCTGTGTTAAAAGCTTTGTCTTCTGCTTTCATTTGTAAAGAGTATTGTTTATAGTAACTTTTAGGAATAGATGTTTGGCATTTTTGAGATGGTCTCCTGAATATGCAAATGAGAGTTCTTACAATAAAGCTTGCAAGTTTGATATTATGTTCTCAGGTCTTGCATTTTGATTCAGAGACAGAAAAAACAGAACGTATGGCATTAGTTGATTTCTTGAAGGGGCTTCTTGAATTTGATCCAAAAAGGCGATGGTCACCGGTGCAGGTATGGCTACTGCTGGCACAATTCCTTTCCTTCCCACTATGTACATTCTCATGTTAGGACTTAGGACCTGTCAAGACAATTATCCTATTGGCCTAGTGATATTATAATTTATATTGATTTCACGTATATTATGTTTTCTGCACAATATCATGTTTTCCATATGAAGTGATTCATATCCAGAATAACTTATTTAATATCATCTGGAGTAAACTTGATTGTTCCTACTAAAACCTATTTCAGGCTCTATTTCATCCTTTCATAACTGGCGAACCATTCACCGGTCCATACGAGCCTGAACCTGAGACTGCAAGAATTGTGAGTATGGTCCGATTACAAAAGGAGCTATATTCTGTCTGGGAAACTTGATAATAATTGGAAGTATGGACATTGTTTATTGAAACTATTTATGATGAAATTGTGGTTTCCCTAGTTATGGGTGATCAGCCCGCCTTGATTTGGAGTTCCTATTCCTATTTTCCTATTGATCACATCCGTGCACGGTTCAGGAAACAAATCAAATATGTCAGCATTTTATATCTATATAATTATGCACATGATTATTTTGCCTGCATGGTGGCCACACCTACACTGCCAAAAAAAAAATAATTATCTGAAAAACTATTTTCTTTTCAGGCATGTTATTCAGACATCATTCTCCATTTCCTGTTCCTAATTTGTTCCGTCTTTCATTTGTATTTTAGCCTGTTGCTCGTGCTGCAGCAATTGATCACAATCCTGGAGGCGGCCACTGGCTACATTCAGGTCTTTCCCCGCAGGTGATAGCTATTCTCCATTTTCCTGCTTCAGAGTTGAGCTTTAGAAATAATAATTATTTGGACCTATTTGAAACAATTTTTAGGTTGGAAGTGTGAACAGATGCCTACCTATGAATAATGCCTATCCTCCAAAGATGCCCTTTTCTTATGGGAGTAGTTATGGAAGCTTCGGTAGCCATGGTAGCTATACTGGTAATGCTGGTTTTGCTAACAGCTATGGAAGCATTGGTGATGTTAATACTAGCAATATGTATTACTCACCCTTAGGTTCTTCTGGATTTACACAAATTGGCTCTAGTCCAGATATTAGACTAAGACCCCGTCTCCCACATGATAGGGGTATTAGATTAAGCCCTGGTAGTCTAGGGCCTATGTCTCTAGGAGCCAGTCCATCGCAGTTTACCCCGCCAAACTACCAGATGCAAATCCCAGCTAATTCTACTGGGAAGCATGGTTCTGGTTCTCCTGCAAGTGGAGGCATTCATGGTTCTCCATTGGGAAAAGCTGCTGCAGCAGGCCCGAATAACATGAGGAGGAATGTGCCAATGCCGCCACATGATTATGCATCTCAGCATGGACAAGGGCGTTATGGAGATGGTGTCAGTTTTAGTCATTCTGATGGCTATGTTCGAGGGCATCCGGGCCATTCTCAGAATGCAGGACCTAGTTCTGGTCATTCTAGTTGGAGACCACAAATAGGTTCAAGAAGTGGTTTTTCCTTGGAGGCCTCGTCTAGCCATGGGCCTTCGCAGGCTCTCCATTCACAGGCTCCTTCACACTCATTTGACTTCTCACCAAATACATCAGCTCCATCAGCACTTGATCCTGCTGATTGGGACCCTAATTATAGGTACAGAAAAGTATACTCAAGTTGATTCTTGTAAATTTGTAAAAAGGTAATATTAATATATATATGTTCCATTTTGTAGCGACGAGTCACTATTGCAAGAAGATTTATTGTCAGCTGATCTAAGTAGCAGTCTCCACCTTGGAGATGCAACTCGTCAAGCGAGTGGATCTTTAAGATCAGCAAATTTCCAAGGCCATGTCTTTGCAACAGCTAACCCTGTACCAACAAACCAAAGGTATTGTCTTCAACCAGTCAAATATTTTAAGCTTGCTTCCCTATTTGCTTTTCTTCGTGCCAATTTGTGTTACCCTTTTTGGCTACAGAGGAGATCAATTATTCCATCCCTCCTATCACGGAATGGGTTCTCATTCCAGTGTTCCCATCAACTATGGCGGCTACAATCCTCCAAGTTATCCTCAGCAAAATCACCGTCCTCGTCATGGACAGCCAATTCTTCAGCAGCGATACAACCAGGCAACTTCTAGTCGGCCGATGGGGAGCCATCACAGTGAGCAGCCTGTGTGGTCTAGTACTTACGGCATGGGTGATGGAGTGCCCTGGGGTAATTTATCCATTTAGTTCTCTTTTGCGAGTAAATAATCATGTCCCTTCACGAACATTAACTGTAACCTTGTATCTGCAGGAGGAACAGGAGGGCATTCATTTACAACAAGCGGGCTACCGTCATCTCTTGCAAGAAAAGATTATGGGAGCATCTTTTAGCATGGACCGAGGAATGGCATTGATTCATTGCAGTTATAAATTATTTGTAATTGCGATATTGGAGCTGCGATGTTTCTAGCTGCTGGTTGTTTTCCCGATGTTGTTGCGTTCCGTTCCTCCATTTGGTCCTTGCGAAGACAATGACTCCGTATATACAATATATGATCCGATGATTATAGCATTCTTTGCATGTTCTGATTACTGTATTTTTATTTCATTGAAATCTTCTAGTGTTGTGTAGCATGTCGTTGAATGTGTATGGGGGGTTCAACGTGGTGCAAATGTGATCAGTGGAGTGGAGGATTGGCCTGAACATCTGACAGATTTTGCCCAGTTACTGGGCTTTTTGCTTTTCTCAGCTATTGGGCTTTGCTTTGAACGATCCGTGCGCTACGAGCCCACAAAGCGCCGGGAGGGTTGTCGAGCGCACGGCCGACTCGTCGCACCCTCTCGAGACGGCGACGGAATCGCCGCAAAACACGGACGGCGGTACGCGCCGTTCGTCCCGCGATCCGCGTGCGCCCCCTCGCCGCAATTTCTTAGAGATGGCGGCGAAGTCCGGGTACACCCGCCCGCGCACGCTCGCCGAGGACGCCGCCCCTTCGCCCGTCAGCGCCGTCCTGTACGTTGCCAACTGCGGACCCGCGGTTGGGGTGACCGACGCCGACGTCCGCGCGGCGTTCGGCGCCTTCGGGGAGGTCGCGGGGGTTCAGGCCGCCGACAGCACCGGAGCCCGCGTCATCGTCCGGTTCCACGAACCCGCCGCGGCGGAGGCCGCGATGGCCGCGCTCCACGGGCGCCCCTGCGACCGCCTTGCGGGGCGCGTGCTGCACATACGGTACTCGGTCCCCGTGAAGCCGAAGGCTCTCCCTGGTGGCTCGCTGCCGGTGGCTCTCGCGGCGTCGGAGCTCGGGATCCCCGGGATTTACATGGTCGAGGAGTTCGTGACTGCCGCTGAGGAACAGGTTAGCCAATTGTGGGTCATCCCTCTTTGCTGTCGAAGTTTGAGGGTCTGCTAAATACCCTGCTATTTCTGTCCTGAGTGGCTGAGCGATAGTACAGCTTTTGCTTCTTTCGCAGGAGCTACTTGCAGCCGTGGATAGTAGGCCGTGGAAAAGTCTGGCGAAGAGGCGAGTTCAGCATTATGGTTATGAGTTTCTGTATGAAGTAAGTTTGATCTTGTAAGTATATCAGGATTATGCAATTTTTTTTCTGCTCCATTTCACTATCTTGTGAATCTTACATCGATAATAGTATGTGACTACTCACACTCAGTACCAGAAGAGAAGAGCCTTCAGTTGTTTTTTCTATTAAGAGAGTGCCAAGAAACAGAAAGATTATACTCAGAAGTGAGATGCATTGGCTTGCACTTTTTATGCCGTGTGGTATCGTTGTTGAGTTTATGATCCTTAATACTGTTTGCCTCATTTTCACAATTCTTGGACCTAATCAAGTCCTGAAGTTTCACTCTGTAATGAAATGCAGTTTGATTTCATTCATTTTGCACATAGATAACAATTAAAAAGATTGTATAGTATGAACAAACTTTATTAACTTTGTAAGTTATACTGCACAATTTCCTTCAATCATCATATATTTAGCTCAAGACTACCTCAACTTGATGTTGACAAAGAGTCCTTTGATATCTACAGACAAGGAATGTTGATTCGAAGCAGTTCTTGGGTGAATTACCGGCTTTTGTTTCGATAGTCCTTGAGAAGATCAATTCTTTGCCTGGTGTGAAGAAATGCACTACCAGATTAGTCGATCAATTGACAGTAAGTGTGTATATGCCTACTGTTCTCTCTATTGCTTCCTTTGCTGATGGTGGCGTCTACAATTCTTATTATTAACTTGGTCCATGATGTAGTTTAGATTTGAGCCCTGAGCTGTCTGTTTGTAGCAACATAAGCTTTAGAATCAAAATGATGCATTAAGTTCTTCATGTGTTCACAGGTAAACGAATATCCTTGTGGTGTAGGTTTGTCTCCACATATAGACACACACTCAGCTTTTGAGGAAATGATTTTTAGCCTTTCTTTAGCTGGACCTTGCATCATGGAGTTCAGGAAATATCCTAGAGGCAGTTGGCGTGCTCCAAGCGTGGTTAATGGAGCTGATGAACGTATGAGTCAAGAGCCAGAGTGCATAAGGAAAGCCATTTTCCTACCTCCCCGGTCGATTTTACTAATGTCAGGAGAAGGCCGATATGCCTGGCATCACTATATACCGCATCACAAAGTATGTAATGTTCAACACTATGCATTGTTTTTCTTCTGCTCCATATTATTCACAATGCACTAATTCAGTTTTTAATAACAAAATGCTCCAGAGTAAGCTAATATTTGTGCTCTTTTTCATTTAGATTGATGACGTGGATGGTCAAGTCATCAAAAGGAATTCAAGGCGTGTTTCTTTTACTTTTCGAAAGGTTCGTTCAATTTTATTCATTTTACTGTGCACTTGATTGAACTAGCCAAACAATTTACCAGTAGTGTACCATGCTACCCATTTTCTTCATTGTTTTGATTTTTTTTAATTTTTTTTTGTGCATTGCTACCAGCCTTCTACTTTCGCTCATAAGAGCCACAATGCTTCTTCTGTTTGCTCATTTTCTTCAATCTGGGTGGCAACTGCAGGTAAGGATGGGTCCTTGTGACTGCGAATACAAGCAATTTTGTGATTCTCATAGCAAGAGATTTTAATCTGTGTTCAAGAAAAGAGAGAGAGAGAGATGTTAATCTGGAAAGACTAACAGATTTAAACCTACTTACTGCTACAACTATTGGCAAGTCTGATCACAGACTGGTGATATGTTGTCTGATTTTTTGACAATCAAAACAGCAAGCTTGCCGAGGGATTGAGCAAACCAACAGATGAGAATTGACGCAGTGAATCATTGGCTTGTAAAACTTCGGAACCTTGTAGGAGACTTATTTTGGGGTTGCGTTGTATGTCGTTATGTTGCCTGATATGTTGAATGATAAAAAATAATTTATATCAGTATGAGTGACTATTGTTTATGTTACTATTGAACATCATGGGATTGGTCTTCACTATCAGGAAACTTTTCTCGATGTTAATTGGGTTTCAATGTTTCATCATTTGGTTCCTTTGTTTAATGATCCCAGGAGTTTATCGTTGTCGAGCTTTATAAGAGAAATGCCTTCAAGTCTAATAGATGCGCATACGGAGATGCAAACACAGTACAGAGCAAAAAACTGTAGTCTGGTGATTTGCATCTTCATCTGAGCAATTACAGGAATGCTTTCTGTACCCATCTTTAGATATGAACGAATTGCTGTACGCCTGTACAGTTCACCATACATGGTCAGGTGTCTGGGACTAAAATCCGTATGAGGCTACGAGCGGCACCACCTTGGTTGTTTCATCACATGAGTATTGGAGTAACCTGAGTGCTCTGGCTGCTCACCGCGGCTTGCAACATGGCAACATCCAACTTAGATGTACCCTTCCTGCATGGATGCGTACATGGCATCATGATCCACCTCCAGGACATTTTCACCGTTCAGTGGGAGTTCATTATGCTAGGGATTATATTCAAATGCCCCAAAGCGCACCAATTTGGCCAACATGTTAATGCTGTACATAACCGAGTTCTCATCACGTCACAGAACATGACCAAGCTTCAGATCACCGCCTCAGGTACTGAAACTTATGATTTCATCCCTACCGCAGTCAACTCCATGTAGCATCGAGTAGGTCATTTTTGGGGTGCTGCGTCCTGCACTTTAATCCAACTAGAACCTGCCACTTTCCTCAACCCTCTCAACCTCATCTCCTTTCTCAGGCTATCAGCACTACTCCAGTTACTCTCAGCAGCAAAAATGTGTGACAACAGAACACTGTAGCCAGCATGACCATACTTATTCTCAACCCGAAGCAGTCTCTCTGTCACCAAATTTGCCAGCTCCTGCTTGCCCTGTGCTTTGCAGGATGCAAGCAGTGATCCCCAAATGGAAACGAAGTTGCCCTCCTCCCCTAGACCCTCCACAAATTCATAAGCTTCCTCCACTCTGCCAGATTTAGATAACAAATCCACAACACAACAATGATGCTGAGGAGTAGGTGCAACCTCAAATGCTTCCATTGACCTGTACAGAGCAAGTCCTTCGTCGATCATTCCAGAGTAATTACATGCCGAGATCACTGCCAAGAAGGTCACAGCATCGGGTTTTAGGCCCTTCTCCCGCATTGAGTAGAAAAGGGACACCGCTCTTTCGCCAAAACCATGCTGGCCAAGACCAGAAATCATTGTTGTATAAGAGACAGTGCTCTTCTCAGTCATGCTTGCAAAGACATGTTCTGCAGTAGAAATCTCGCCACACTTGGAGTACATGTCAACCAGAGCTGTACCTACAAAGACATTGAAGTCCAAACAACGGCGCACAGCAAAACAATGGATCTGCTTCCCTGCACAGATGCCTCCTCCAAGAGGATCACATGCAGGGAGCACCGAGGCAAGTGTCACTGAAGTAGGTTCAAGGCCTGCCTCAAGCATTGCCTGGAATGTCAAGATTGCTTGTTCAGGCTGCCCACTCTGTGTGTACCCTGCTATGATGGCATTCCAGGTGACTTCATCTCTTTTGACATTACCATAGCCATCAAACACTCTCTGAGCTATTTCTATTCGACCGGACTTGGCATACATGTCTATCAGATAGCTCTCCAAGCCCTCAGCCTCAATGCCATGCCTTATGAGATAACCATGGACTTGTTTACCAATCTGAACGTCTCCTGTATTTGACGCGGCAGATAGAACTGCAGTCAGTGTCACTGAATCAGCAGCAAAACCTGATTTTTGCATCTGATAAACGAGCAACAGGCCTTCCAAGTCAAAATCGTTCTGCACAAAAGAAGTTATCATGGTGTTCCAAGAAACAATGTCCTTTTCTGGCAAGCGGTCAAAGAGCTCAAAGGCAGTTTGAACATTGCCACATCTCGAGTACATTACAACAAGTGCATTACCAAGTATTACAGGCAGCATGCCGTGCATTCCTTTGATCAAGTAGCCATGCAATTGCTGACCCAGCCTGCCATCCTGGGACTGTGACGCCGCCGTGAGAGCTGACAAGAAGGTCACAACATCCAGTGGAACCTCTTTAGACCCTAGTAACCGGAGAAAGAGATCCATGGCTTCAGCAAACTTCCCATTCTGCACATACCCAGTGATCATCGTGTTCCAAACCTCAGTGTTCCTTTTGGCAGTGTGCTCAAATACCCTCCAAGCTGATCGCACATCCCCAAGATCAGAAAACATCACGATAGCTGAGCTGACAACAAAGAGATCACTGACATATTCCACACCATGCTTCAGAAGGAGGCCGTAGAGAGCAAACGACCAGTTGGGATCACTGCTGACTGCCGCGGGGAAGACATGGACGAAGCTGACCGGCGTGGGCTTGACACCATCCTCGAGCATACACGCGAACAGCTCCAGGGCTTCCTGGGGACGCCCGGTCTTGACGTACCAGCCGAAAAGGGTGTTCCACGAGACGGCGTTCCGCTTGGGCATCGCGTCGAACAGCCTGCGGACGACGTCGACGCCGCGGTCGCCGCGGTACCACACGCAGGAGGCGTAGAGGTTGAGCAGCGAGTTGCGGAGCACCACAGTGTCGGGCAGCGCGCGCGCGCGGCGGAGGAGGTGCGCGTGCACGGATTTACCGAGGCGGAGGCGGCGGGTGCGGGCGCAGGCGGTGAGCGCGCAGGAGTAGGTGTAGTGGTCGGAGCGCGGCGCGGGGCGCGCGGCGTGGTTGAGGAGCGCGTAGAGGCGCAGCGCCTGGTCCGGGAGCGCGCGGGCCACGTAGGCGATGAGGACCGCGTTGCAGAGCAGCGTCGGCGGCGGGCGCGGGAGCGCGTCCAGCAGCAGCAGCCGCGCGCGGTCCAGTTGGCCCTGCTTGCACAGCCGCCGCACCTGCGACGCCGTCGGGTGCGGCTGCGCCTTCTTCCCTCCCCCGCCGCCGCCCCCGCCGGTGCTGGTAGCTGAGGCATTGGTTGGGACATGAGGGAGCGAGATGGCGCAGCGGGGTGGAGACATGGGACGGTGGCGCGTCGCGGCGACTCCCCTTGCAGTGACAGCAGCTCCCGGCTCATAGCCTCATCCTTCTGTTGCTTCGTGCCGGGCCCGGCCGAGCAGCGAGCAAGCAGCCACTGACGAATAGGCTCTACAAGCGTCTTCGCCAAATCCGCTTTCCTTATTTGGTAAGCTTTGCCTGGTGATGCAAGTTTGGCTTTCAGTGGGTCATTGGGTTGGTCTATAATAAAGACACCAAAAATAACTAATCCAGATTGCAAACGAGGCAACTAGAATAAAAATGAATTAGCTAGTCGACGCACTCCTAATCATTGGTGTCACTACAAAGGTCACACCCTAACATTCACCACATCACCAAGAACTTCTTTTTCTGTCTTTATTCATCCTGAGAAGAGGCAAACAGGCTGTCGATGAAACCTTTCGCCTGACTTTTACAATTTTACATTCATCATCCACAATCACCTATTCGACCTTTTACTATGGGCGTGGTCTGATCCCTTATTGTGCTCACTGGCATGAGCATGACATATCAGTGTTTAACTGAACTACTTGTACAATTCCTCAATCATCCTCACGGTTCTTGCAAGTTGGGTTGCAGGGATATGCGCAATCAATCCTCCGAGAGACCTCCCTGTCGTAGTACCAGTCCCCCACTGCTTTGCCAATTTGCTGCAGAAAAGACACAAAGTCGGAAACGTGCCACAGGTAAGCTACTTCTGAACTGGTTTCATTTTTTCTGAATTTCTTGACTACTGCTACTACATGTAATATTTCTGAAAACTGAAAAACAAGAGAGGCTGTTCGTTATCTCGTGTAACTGATGCAGGATTAGACTTACCGTGTTATTAACCAAGGGAGAACCATCGGCCAACCATGTATCTTGTGCCCCAGATTGGCAGTGAGCATTGCATGAGTCGATGAACATGCCTAGAGATGGAGACTGTCCTTGTTTAGGAAGTGCTGCCAGAAAGTCTGTCCTGAAATCTGCGCCAAAAGAATCAAGCGAATCAGATGTATGTGGAGTTACTAAATTGACCGCAGTAAGTTGTTCATGAAGAATAATCCAAGAAGCTGAAATAGTGAGAACTCACTGAAAAAAAAAAAACTTACTTTGCAATGTTGTGAGTTGGCTGGAGGAGCAGCTCTTAATATCAAGTTTACATTGGGCCCAGGTCTTCTTAGGATCGGCTGGACTAGGTGCTAGGACGTTCTTGATCTGTAGGCAATGCAAACGGAAACTAGTTAATTTTGTTCACTAAGGTAAGATTGGCTAACACAATTTATCTTAAACAGTCTGCAATGTGGAAGATATGAAAAATACCTGCCATGAATCATAGGCTGCATTAAGTATGAACAGTGGTGTCCGCATTGTTGGGACTACATACTGTGGGAACATACACTGCATTTGTTTTGAAAGTTAGTTTAATGCGACAGAGGAATGTTTCGTCCAGATGCTGTAACTGAACAAAACTGACCAGCTCAGGTGATTGCTTTGAGGTACATGAAGTTGGTAAGTTTTTGGCTGATCCCTGAAAAATATTGAAAGATTACGGCTTCAAACTTGTATGAAAGAGATTGTTCACTTGACCACTCTGCAGAACCGATTGAGAACTTTTTTTTTTCTTTCACTTTCTACCAGTTCTCTTTGAACAATACTTAATTACAAGCATTGGTAGTTGCAAGCTTAAACATTAGATTTTTTTTGGATCATAACACTCTATGATCAGAGAGAAACGTACTTGTAGATTCACGACGTTCTTATAAATTGATCTGGCATAATTGTTGCCGGAGATATCCTTCCTGCACTTACAAAAATTGTTCTCATTGTACTGAAAAAACCAATCTGTTAAGATATTGATACGGTGGTACAAATCATGAACTTATTAAACAACCAAGAGAAAATAAAACATAGTACCAAGCACAATGTGTACAGAAAGTTGATGAATTCAGAACCAAGAGTGCAGAACTTACCCATCGAGAAAATAACCAGCATCAGAAAAGCACTTGACCTTTGTTGTTGCTGGAAACAAATCACGGAATCTGTCACAATGTAGTATTGCTGCTAGACCTCCGGCTGAACATCCAGAAAGAAGAGCCTGTGATATGTACGATACAATAGCTCATTTTCTTTTTCTGAAAACAATAGCTCATTTTTCTAGGATCAATAAGCATTGTTCAGGAAGTAAAGAAAGTAAGAAACATTTAACAGGATGATAATCATAAGTGGCAACAGTTGTGTTTCAATTATGTTCCTAACAGTTGGAATGAACTGTTAAATTTGTTCGATAACAAAACATCAAGATGCCAAATTTGGATAAATAGAAAATTTAGTCCCGCTGTGTGTGGAGAGTGAATCAAATCGTCCATAACCATATATTTTCCTTTAATTTTGAATGCAACCAAATACTAGTGGCCAGCACTGAACGTACATTTTGTGCCTTGTTCATCCCCCTCACCGTAAGTAGATCATCGATGATGGCATGCCAAACTCTGAAACCTCTGAAGTAGAGATTTTTCGACTAAATTGAAAACACAGTATTAGTATCAATTTTTTCCTGCAGAACTTATTGTACAATGCACAAATCCAAGACGTACAGTTTCCACGGCCTCAACGTCACCAGTAAATGATGCACCATCACAGTATCTGATCTTCACTCTATTCCAGTTGTAGAAATCTGCACGCAGCACAAGAAATTGTTAGATATATATGTACTACAGCATGTCTCAACAACATCAGCTTCAAGAGTGCTATGCACATTAAGGAAATGCCACTCTAGTTAAATTTACACCGACTCCTGTCTATAGTTTGGAAGGGTCATCAGAGCTACGTTTATCCTTGTTTAAAGGCAAATGTTACCGAATTACTTTTTCTTGGTCTAAATTGGAGAATTTCTGCACGGGGAAAAGGCAGATACCATACCAGGATTGGATTTCTGGCTGCCGCCTAATATCCCTGAAAATGAGAGTGGCCTCATGAATTTCGAGGAGCCCCTGAAGTTGCCCTTCCGGACTGCACACTCATCAGGATTCCTGCACCACCCTCCACCCTTCCAAAGGGGGAAACAAAATTGGTTTGATTCGTTTCTCCCGAAGACGTTGTATAACTTGTATCGACACAAATTTGCAAAATCGAAGAACATTAACTTATTCACTTTCGTACCTCCATGTGAACCACCCAGTTGTTGGCGCCAGAACCAGAGCCGGGAGAGAAGTGGTAGACTGGGGGGCTGCCATCCAAGCACACTGCACCATGACAAATCCCAGCGTCAGCCATGGGCGAGAGGGCAAGGCAGAACAGAAGCTGCATTGCAGAGTGCAGGGAGAGCACGCACCTGCTCCTTTGGCCACCGCGTTCTTCAGGAACACCATCTCCACATCCGCCGGCCCGGCTTCAGCTGACGCCACCAGCACGAGACTCAGCACTGCCGCCGCCGCCGCATAGGCCAGCCATGCCCGGGACGCCGCCATTCCGCGAGACGAGAACAGGATCTTGCTCTCCTGGGCGGTCAAAGGCAATAGAGAAACAGAGCAGGGATGGAAGGAGTGGCGCGAGAAATCACATAGCAGAGAGCGCAAGCACTGGCTGTGCGCGGCCTCAGGGAGAGACGCTGGCGCTCGTCGCTTTCACCGCGTCCGGGAGTGGCATAAATAGCAGAGGAGAGCCCGTGTGAGGATGAGGGATTTCCGGAAGGAAGGAACCGAGGGAGGGGAGGGGGGGAGGGGAGGGGAGAGGAGAGGAGGGCAGGGTGCCGACAATGCCGGTGGCCTGGCATCAAGCAAGGTATATGTGGATGGCTCTTAAAGCAGTGCAGGTGCAGCAGCAGCAGCAATCTGCGAGATTTGCAGCAAGGCGTCGCCGTCGTCGTCATCGTCAGCCTCCGGCTTTAATGCTTCCCAGCCATCGATCTAGCCAACCTACCTCTGCAGACCTGCATGGCGCACAGGTTCTTTGGGCATCCGAACACTGCAAAGATCATGCGCCGGAGCCCGGAGCAATGCACAGCTGCAGATTTCGCCCTGCACCCGAGCAGAGCACAACTGCAGGTTTCGTCGTGCACTCAAGCAATGCAGAAACTGCAAGAGGGAGGGGGGGTGTGACCATGAGCGAGTGGACCACTGCAGTACAGCACCTCCGCCGGCAGTGCCCTGCACAGATGCGATCATGAGATTGCGAGTACTGCTTGCGCCTGGCATCTGTGATTCTGTGAGTAGGGATGGAGTGAGGTCAGTGTAGACAAACACACACAAAAAAGAGAGCTGTTGCACACGTGAAGACCCCAGCCTCTCGCTTGTGCCGTATGGCGTCCAAACGCATTTGTCTTCTTCACCGACCAACATGCGCGTCTACATGAGGTTTCTGCCGACTAACACCCGTGATGATCTCCAGTGTTTTTTTAAGGTGTTTGACATGAAACACTTTGAGCAGCTTGCCGAGGCAACATGGTACTCCAGAGGCAATCGAAAAGGTGCCGGCAATCACAGGTGATGGCACATGATGACATGAAGTCGTGAAGATGGAGATGTTACTTGAGCAGAGGCGCAGTGATCCAACTTTTCAAGTGCCATATGTCGGACGTCGGAGACGACTAGTTGACATTCTGCGGACGACTCCACTCGGTGCCGCAGCCGTCTTCCAATTCCAATGTGCCGTCGCGGGCCCAGCGGATGGATGGTCACAGATGGGCCTCAGGACTGGTTGACAGAAGATTCAGATATCTATTAGTCAAACTCTTGGCGACATTGAGGCCTACAGTTGACAAGATTGGACAAATGTTAGCCTTTTTACCATTTTGTTGCTTTTCTAAGATTCTAGATTAAAATTGTTTTGATTTACTTTAACAAACCTTAGCAAAAAATTCGAATTTTTAGTATCAGGTTGTTTAGGTTCACAAAATGTACCCTTTTTTTTTTTGTTGTTGTTGGTGTACGGTGACTGTGCCTAATTCTTCTTAAACGAAAAGATCACCATGAACTAAAAAAAGAAAGAAAACACTCACAAGATCAAGCGATCAGGAAGTGTTCATGTGTTGTCATTAATTTTTTTTTCTGAAGAGTAACTAGAATCAACCAGCCAGAAGACCAGAATGCAAAGGCAAAGTCACAAACACATGCGCCTAATAGCACAGCAGTCAGCAGGCTCAGCAGCACAGCGGACTTTTTGATCTATCGGTAGGAGCACACATAGAGTGCATATACTAATGCGGTGTTAGCGAACACAACTAAACGATAAACGATTTCAAGCTGTTTGATGGGGTCACACATGATAGAATCATTTATGGACAATTATAATTACAGAGAACGGGAAAAAGGAGCACATAGCAAGATGTCATGGCTCAGCATCTCAGCAACAGGAAAACATGTTTGGAACAGATGCATCAGGCTGCAGATGAACCATTGGTCCTCAGCTTAGACTTTTCCCGCTTGAAACTTTGTTTCCAACAAATTTTGTACATGTCATATGGTAGAAAACTACCTCACGTTAAAAAAACGCATCATCATGCCACCCTAGGTTCAGGTTAAAAACACGCTACAAAACACATGTTAGCTTTAATTATCGCCTTCCACATCCAAAATCCCACGTGAAAACACGTTAGTTTATTTGCCACGTTGCATGCATCATGAAAGGTAATTAGATCATATAAGGAGATATTTTTTCCTATTCTGATATTTTTGAAAATATAAAGATCTATAAATATATATTCCTCCTATTACCTTCTAGGAGGTAATAACCATCCAAATCTACTGTCCACAATCACTTCGGAGTACCTTAGCAAAGCCCATTGAAGTGGTTTTAACCCACCAAACAACTCCTCATTGGTGGGGTCAATATGGCACTAACATTATCGGCAAAGGCACAATTCATAAACCTATGAGCATTGTATAGTTGGAACAAAAATAATAATACAAATATATGATGTATACAGTTTTAATGCTCACAAACTTGTCTTTGCAACATGTGCATGTTGTTCCTCAACAACCATATAAAAATCTTCAGTTTGAGAGGACAATTTAGTTTTCGAGGAAAAAAAAACCTATATATGTACTAAATTAGACTACATCCAGAGTCGAATGAAAAAGATTTTACTAAAAGAGTTATGTTCTTATTGAGGTTTAGACTAATTTCTATAGCACAAGTCGAATCAAAATTTAAGAGAAATTACCACTTGAGTAGAAACATGGAAGACCAACAGAATACAACCAACACCAAGCTCACAAATGATATAAGGATGGTATCACCAAGCATACCAGCACGCTTGAGCTATTTATGATTACTACTACCAACTTTTCCGTTAATCAAGAATTTCTCAAATAAGTACCTTAAGATTTTTCAGCCACTTGAAGCACCAGCACTTGTCCCTCACTCGTAGAGCTTGCTTGTACTATTACAGAAATTAACAAATTATCAACTTATCGAACAAATCAAATTTTCCTTGACGATCACATGATATCTCACCGACCACAAATGCCAAACCAAACAACATTGACATCAATTCAACTCTAGGGAAAAAATCTAAACTATACTGACCCATGATCTATGCATAAAATGAACAAAAGATAAAAAAATCCCTACAAATATTTGACCAAATTCAAAGATAATCCATATATTTATAAACTAATTATTCTTGACTCATTGAATCATCCAATTTTCATGTTCGTGACTGAAGTCTATATAGTGACGAGTATTACCAAATCAAAATCAAGTAAATATATACCTGCAGTATAGAAACTTATATATGGTGGACCGTTACAACCATTGCCATTATACACCTTCATCTCACCTTCATCTCCCGCTAGGACTTGATATCAATATATAATATTCTAGTCGTTGTACCCATAAAAACAATTCTGACACCATCCACAAACCCAACCACAGTAGGTGAGGTTGGAAGGGCATCAACAGGAAGCACTTTCTTGAGCTCGATGACCCTATTTTCTACCCATCCACATCTTTTGCATAACCATCCTCCCTCAACGCATCTCTTAACCACAAGTAGAGTTTGGGCATACATATGGCGGCGAATCCCAACCTCTCGTCCATGTTTGTGAGCAGATCGGGCTTGTACAATGTCGGGTGGGTAGTCAACCACAGAGATATCTAGTGTGCTCAAATTGTATTTGAGGATTCCCTGTAGCCAAAAGCGTGAAGTAGAGAGCATTCCCCACAACAACACTAGGCCACAACCAAGAACCAACTGGTAGGTTTATTGGGGCGTGGAACAGCCTGCTCGCTCCACGAGCCAGTCCCCGACGAGTAGACGTGGACGAACATACCCCTTGCTTCATTGTCCAGTACAACCACAAGGAAGGGTCCACGGTGGCAGTTAAGGCACATGTGCCGCTAGGGTCGACAGCATAGAGCATCGTCGCATTCCAGCTGTCTGGGTACTATGGTAGAGAGGGCAGCATCCGCTCCTCACTGATCATGGGTTCCCAGACGAAGAACTTATCATTCAAGAGATCATCGTCATCCTAGACCATACAGTGGAAGAGGATACGGCCGTGGCAGGCGTCAACCATGCAGCGGAAGCGGTGGTAGATGACACGTTTGCCGGGGAAGGATGTGGTGGAGACCAAGCGGAAGACGTCTCCCTCGTCATCGAAGAGGTGCTCACGTCTAAAACTGTAGAGGAGGCCAAGCATGGGGGGCTTGCGATAGAACTCACGGAATCGGCAGCGGAAGTCACCATTGGAGACGATGTAGCGCCACGTCTTGTAGACGAGTGCGACACAGATGATGTTCGCGGTCGTTGGGCGGAAAGTGGAGGAGGATCTCTTCCAGCGGGTCATTCATCAGCGCCGACTCCCGGCGTGGCGGCGCCATCTCGCTACTGGTTCGGATCAAGTCGGGTGCGGTGCGGGGAATTGGAACGTGCGATATTTGCGGGAAGCGGGGAGATAGGGCCAAGAAATCAGAGACGGGACCACAGTGTCAATGCTATGGTGTGGCCCTCTAGGTTTTGCAGAATGCAAAAGATATCTTATTTGGCTGTCATGTGGCAGACCGCCCCAATTAATCCGGCTTAAATGCATAGGACCACTTCCACAGCGGTGCTCCACACACTTAAACCGAGCTAATCGTGCAATCCGTCGGATACCTTCTCGATTAAACCACTAATTCTCATGACCGAAACGAAATAGCAGCAAGTCCCACTCGAAGATGGGCTCAGGCAGTACAACTCATCACATATTTTACAGCATAAGGTTCACATGGATAATTATACAAAGCAGTGCATAAGTTTTAGTTATTACAAACCAGAGTTATAATACAGCGGAAGTCTAAACGTCGATACACATAACATCATATAGAGCCCTCACATGACATTCAATCCTCGCGGCCTGAGTCAGACTCAGACGGCACCCGCTCCAATGTCCAACCATCAGGTAACACACAGGGCCAAGTCAGAGCAGCAACAGGATCATAGCCATCACCATTATCTGAAAAATTAGCCACAAGCAAGGCTGAGTATATTAATACTCAGCAAGACTTACCCGACAAGGTTAAATTCTAGACACGCAAGGCTTTATGGCTGAGGAGTTTGTTTTTGCCAAAAAGCATCTACAAGTTGATCCCTATTTTTAATATTTTAGCCAAGTTAAATTGAGACTAATCATTACTAAATTTGCCAAACTATCCAACCACAATCAGTGTTGAAAAACAATTGATTAACCATTTATCAATATTACTCAACTAACAGCCTTTCTAATCATGGCCCAAGTACACTGATGTGTGAAAAGAGATCAAGCAGCTTCATGTAACCGCGAAGGACGGACAATTCGAGTTGATTTTAACCATGCATGGGACAACCTAATCGTACGACCCGTGAGAGACACCCAGGACCTCACGAGGCAACCGTTCCCATCTCTCCCTGCCATCTGCCATCAGAGCCCACTCCACACGAGTGCACGCCCCAACGAACCCCAGGTGCCCCAGGCAAACCTGTGCCGCGGCCACTGCTACACTCGCCATCAACCCCTCACTCAATTGAGTAGGAAGACCCATCAGATGTCAGTTTGAATCAAGTACTAGGTTTACCACATTTCCCGGCATACGATTAGTACCTTCAAAATCTTGACCAACATCGCCACACAATCAATGCCTTAGCCAACATCCATCTGTGCAAGCGGGACGTTCAACCAAACAGAAATATCGCACAAGCCCCGCTTGCCAAACATCATAAAATGATATAAATTAAAAGCCTATATCTCGCGAGTGACAAGGCAATCACTCGACTTCTACCGGTCCTAATTAAGCATGGCATTCTATACGACCTACACATACTAGTATTAGGACATAGGTACCTAGGGATCATGCAACTAGGGTTTTAAACAACTCCTTAAACTTAAATGCACAAAATAAGGCATAAAGTACAAGTGTTAGTTTGAACTGAGGTTCATGCTCCGGGGCTTGCCTTCCTTGCTTAGCAATAGCCTTGGGCTCTTCCAGACTTGGCCTGGGTCTTCTGCGGCTTCAGTTAGTTCCGGCTTCGTTGTCGATGGCTCGCGGATCACTTCACGTACGGTACGCCAACAACTACCGGATGATCTACAAATAGCGATGCGGATGCATGAGATGCAGGAATGCAATAACCCAAATTAAACAAACACAGACCAATCATTCACTCATAACATCAAACAACCCAAATTGTTGATTTTCTTGCTAAACTGAACATTCAGCACTTTAATAAGATAACACAAATTTCTCAGATTTTTATGAGTTCAAAATTGAATTTCGAATTTTTATTTGAACCTTCCATGCTCATAAGGGTTCATGAACATGTAATTAACAATATTTGTGACATTTTGGTATAATTTTTATATTTTGACTATTTTTGCTTAAATAAGTTGACTAGGTCAACACATACACACAAATGCACAAACAATAGGATTATGAAATGATGCATGTCATGATTGGTTTAATTAAATTCATTATGGTTTTTAATTACTATAGTGAGACCAGGGGTGTCACATGTCATTTGATTTTTTTGGGGCATTTTGGGGCATAGACCTGTGTTAGCTATAATTGCATAATTAGTCTAATCTCGGTTGAGTCTTTGTAATCTAACAAACTAGGACTAAAAAAATCAGAAGCTGGTGGGGGACATGTGCCCTCGCTAGGGCTATTTTTCATCCCCGACTCTAATTCGAACAATTAGAACTAGCTATAAAGACACAGAGGAGGTCGTAAATGCAACACGGCCTATCACAATATGGCGGGGGTGGGCGCATGAATGAGAAATCCTCCCACCACCAATTTTTTCAAGGGTTAATTGGATATATGCCATTGGAACTTTTTGACTTTGGAAAAATACCATTATAATTCGTCTATTTAGATTCATGCCATTACAATTCACTCAAAGTCCGAAATATACCATTGTGTACCCTTTCGACGTGTATTCCAATTTATTTGGACCGAATTGCCCTTCTTCTTCTTCTTCATTCTTTCTTTAATCCTCTCTCCTTCCCGTCAATGGCCATGCGCTCCCACTGCGGCCCTCCTGTTCCCGCCTCCTGCCCCACCGGGCCCTCCCCGCCAAGGACGCGCTGCACATGCTCTTCGCCGCGCTCATCCACGCCCTCGCGGGGCTCCGCGCCGCTCGCCTCCTGGGCCCGCAAGTGCTCGGTGACACTGGATAGACGTGGCTGGCGGACAGTAGGGCGAGCGGAGGTGCGACCTCGACAGTGGCCCGAGCAGCGCAGCCGGGGCCAAGGGTGGGCATCCAGTGGCATGGGCTGGGGCGGCGCGACGAGGCCCTGGCAGCCGCCGGCCCGTTGCGATACTTGTCCGCCGGAGATTTGCGCCTTCCTCCTCAACGGTGAGGACGCGGACATGTCCATCTCGAATTTTAGGTGCTGTACTATTGTATGGTGCTCAGCGTGCTCATGCACACGCGGCCACCGTGCTAGGAAAGCTGCTCGCTGCTGCACGTGCCCATGCATCCACGGCCAGGACGGCGATAGGGAGGCCGTGGTAGCTCTGCTGCTCTGCCGACGATTTCGCGAGCTGGCCTTGCCCCGCCGGCCGGCCATGCCCGCATGCCCCTCAGCTTGTGTCCGGTCTCCACACCACTGAGCTGCTACTCCGACAGGGGAGGAAGGAGAGTTGAACGGCAGCAAAAGAGGAAGGAGAGATGAACGGGTCGGAGAGAGGAGGAAGAAGACGAGGGTATTTTTGTCCGCAATTTGTTGTAAAAGCATCGAAGGGGTACGTAATGGCATATTTCAGACTTCGAGTGAATTGTAATGGCATGAATCCAAATAGACGAATTGTAATGGTATTCCTCAAAAGTCGGAAAGTTTCAATGGCATATATCTAATTAACCCTTTTTTCAACGGCCTATTATTGCCTTCAAATCGTACAACTTTAAGATTAGTGTTTGAAGCAATATTCGACACATGTTGTTTCTTTTTCCTCCTTCAGTGCGCGCTGCCTCCTCCTCATCTAGCAGCGAGCTCGCTCCTAGGCGGCTCAGTTGAAGCGCATGCGCATGGCTCCCGATAGAGAGCTCATCCACACCGCTCAGCAACGCTCTCCTAGCCGGGGAGAGACGTGGTCTGTGCTGCGTCGAACCTGACCGCACCATGCTGGTGGTAGTTATTTTTATTTTTATTTTTTTATATTTGTTTTATTTTTTTGTTAAAAGATTTTTCAGAACATTTGCTCATAATGTTTTGTTTTTAATTTTATCTTAGGACCATGTTTGTTTCGTTGTAATCTCGCTTATTTTTGGTTCTGTGATAAACCGCTTCAGATATTTGAACTAGAATAAGCGAAAATAAAAAATAAGAAGCGAGAAAATTTCACTCAGCTTATAATTCAAGTATGGTTAAGAGAAGCGAATACAAACATGATCTATTTTTATTGGATTATTGGCTGATTTGGTTGGATTTATATAAACATGATCTATCTATGGGAGGCCTCGAAGGGCGATGGCGTGGGAGCACTTGAAAGGGACAACGAACGACACGGTGACGGCACCGCCGCGGGCGGGGGCGCGTCCCGAGCGCCCCCACCCCCCCTCCCCCGGCCCGCGCCCCTAATCTATACTATAAAGAGGGAGAGATTTGATGTCAAATCCTACACAACCATAAACCTGTCCTCACCTCACTAACCGTCTTTTTGGGCCCACGTAGCAGGTAGGACGAAGACGAAAGGGAGGGGGGGGAACGGTTTTGGCCTTTGCGCGATGTTGTTTTCAGTCCTTCTCCGTGAGAACAGCCAATTTTTTTTGCACCAGGGCTCAACTCCGTACCCACCGGACCCACTGATGTATGCAAAAGGAAATAAAGGAAGGAGATTACCGTGCGTGTAATCAGCGCGAGATCATCGTGCGCAGCAAAGAATGCATGGCGTGAATGAAGGAAATGAAAGAACGAGGCGCATGATCATTTGCCCAATTTTTTACTCTGCACTAATTACGCAGGTTTAATTTCCTGCCATTATTCCCTCCCCTGCCATTAATTAGTTTCTCATGGCCGGCACGTGGTCGCCAAGGAACCTCTAACCCCGCCCTAGATCCCTCCTTGGTAGCAGCTGTGCTTTCTCGCCGAGCACGACTAATTCCTACCTGTACCCGCCAGGTCCACCACTTGGCTTGCCCGGCATCCCTGCTCGCCATCCCGCCCTACTGCTCCCGTCAATCACGCAGCTCCTTCATCTCATTTACTTCCTCCCGATCCGCTTGCTACATGTCGGTTTTTTATATCGGCTAGCCTACTATGGGGGTCCTAAGTAGTCGAGTTGTTCGTGAGGGCCTCGCCGGAATCAGAAGCACGATGGTGAACACGAGACGATTTAGACAGGTTCAGGCCGCCTCGAGTAGAGAGCGTAATACCTTACGTCCTGTATGGTGGATCTTCTCGTATTGATGGGTATGATTTTACAAGGGGTCCCTGCCTCACCTTATATACTCGGGAGACAGGGTCTACAAGGCAAGAAATACAAACTCCTAGTCGGATACAATACACAGAGTCCTAACATGAGTAGGCCGGGTTGTTTCCCAGTACCCGACTAGTTTCCTTAAGCTGTACGCTCCTTCCTTGTATCAGTCAGGGTTGCCGGCCCAATTTCCTAACGGGACTATGGCCCATGAGGACTCCCATGGATCCTGGACCGTCAAGCCCCCGAGCGTCTTCATGTCTTCACGCCTGCCGGGTTGTTTCTCAACGATTTCAGCATCAGCCGAGTTGTTTCCTCGTCGTCTTGCCTGTTGAAAACCTTCAGAAGTGAACATGATGTGCTCCTTTGCCGACTTCTTTTGCAGCCAGCCCCCGGTTGGTTCATGAACCAAGATTGATGCAAAAACTTCCCCATTTACTATAATGGTGTCCAGCTTTTGAAAAAAGATGGACCCATTATGGGTCTAGCCCCCGAGCCTAGAAATGTTTTCAAGGATTAAAAACAATTCCAGGGTCTTTATTGAAAAAACTTTCTAAAAGAAATATACTATTTTCCCCCCAGCCCCCAAGCTTAAAGCAGTTGACAATAAACTTAAAGACTTCTGTTGAAATATGTATATTCTTTGATGTGGAAATAAATCCTATTAAGCATCAGCCCCCGAGAATGAAAATTCATCGGAAAATGACCTAGCTCGTTAGGAAATGGCCGCACAAATATGCATCTGGTTTTGCAACCCTGAGTACATAAGTGTTGGCGTATTTTGGAAAATGGGTTACAGAGAATACGCTTAGGGTTACTCTCAAACTCTTTTCGCCTCCGCGCGCATTCTCCAATCCACTCAAGCCCCGTTCGAGAATCAATCCAAAATCTCGTCTGGCAAGATGGGTCAGAAACCTGCTTCCAGCAAGCCTACTGAGAGCAAATCCGCCACAAGCAAAAAGAAATCCAAGATCCCAACCACAGATATGCCAGTGTTCAAGAACTCCCCTGCGCCGGCTCTTGCCTGGAAGCCATCCAAGGCAACAGACGAGATGGTGCAGGGTCTTGTGGAGCAAGGCTATCTGCTAGATAAATCAATCTCCTGTTGGCGCACCGATGCTGGTAAGGCCTGGCCTTTCGAAGAAATCCACGAAATCGTGGTTTTTGTTGCTTTTTATGAACGCGGATTCACCCTCCCCGCTCATGATTTTCTCCGAGGGCTTCTTTCTTACTACAAATTGGAACTGGTTCATCTCAATCCCAATTCTATTCTTCAAATTTCCCTCTTCATTCATCTCTGCGAAACCTTCTTGGGGATCGATCCCCACTTCAATCTGTTCCGATGCCTCTTCCGTGTGAAGTCCACCCCGGACAAAGTAGTCGGCGGGGCCGGATTTCAGCTGCGTCAGGGGATGAAGAACGTCTACTTCGACTTCAAGATGAATGACTCCATTAAAGACTGGAATGACAAATGATTTTATGTGGAAAATCAGCCCCCAAAACTGTCCAAGCACTCGGGTCATCTGCCTCGGCCACAAGATTCATGGAATGAATCCCTCGATAGGGATAAAGTTGACGGAATCTCCAGGCTAATAAAGATGATCGCTGCTCTAAAGGATCAAGGCCTAACCGCCATCGGGATCGCCAGTTCGTTCTTGCGCCGGCGCGTACAACCCTGCCAGAAGCGGGTGCACGCTGGCTATGAGTATACTGGCCCCGAAGACCCGACCAGGATCTCGACCAGCGACTTATCGTCAGATGAAGTCGCCGTCCGCGTCCAGGCACTCTTCATGGATGCCCATGATCTGCCGCGCCGGGTACCCGAGTACTCGGCAAATCGTCCGTCATCATTGGTAAGCTCAAAAACAACCCGAATACCAATTATGATATACACCTTCTAGCTTCTTGACGACTGATCAACTGCTGCGTTATCCAATGCCAGGAATTGCGGACCAGACTTGCTTCCTCGCCTCCGAAAGTTGCAGAGAATCAATCCGGGTTGCCTGGATCTCCCCCGCCCAAGCAAACTGCTGAGAGTTCAGGGAAAGGGAAGATGAAGGCCACCAGATATGGACCAGGTAATTCTGGAGGACGGATCCGATTCTGATGGTGACACACCCCGACCTCCTCCTGGGAAAATACTAGAGCAAGGAGGATCAGGCCTGAAGAGGCCTAGTGCTGAAGATGCTCCAAGTCCAACCATCCCCAAGAAGAAACGAGCTATGCGGAAGAAAGTGTCTCCTTCGCTGAAGAAATCATCAGATATTATTCTTGATGAAGCAGAGGCACTTGAAGCAGAGCCTGAAACCAATGTGGAGATTCTAGTCGGAATCCCACTGCAGTCTTCTCCGCCCAAGGTATCCCTATAGTCTTGTTTGCCAAAAAATCTTGGGTCTATCATCTTGCCGAGTTGTTTTCTGAATTGAATGTATGATTGCAGAATCCTCAACAAGAAGAACCCGCTCAGTCGCAAAAACCTCAAGGACCTCAAAACATCCCTTCTGGCGGTTTTGACTTTGTTGTGGAAGAGCCTGAATTCAACATGGAATTTGCCAGGTAGATAATCCAACTTCCTGGAGCAAAATTCTGAAATGCGAATATTGCTAATCTTCAATTGTTTATGCAGCCATCCGCCTACTCCTGCTCCTTCAGATGTACCAAGGACTCCAATCATGAAACAGGAGGAGGAGAAGGGCCAAGCCCCCGAGCATCTTCACCGCCCCAACCTCAAGCAGCAAGCAGCAACGTCACGCCACCACCCCCTGTGAGAGAGCAAGCCGCTCCGAGTACTTCTGCTCCTGGGTCCTGGCCCAAAGCAACAGAAAGTATCCGGATGGCTGGTCTCCGTTCTGAAGGATTGGACACCACCACTGGCCTGATGAAGGAAGCTGTAGTTGAAGAAATCATCCGGGAGCAGAAGAAACCCCGCGAGCCTTCACCAGAGCCATTCCAGATCTTCACCGGCACACCCGGCGTCAACGCAAATGAGGATGAAGACGCCTTCTTATTCAACTCTGAAGTTGACCACGAAGATCTGGAGAAGGCCGCCGAGCTTTACAAACAACTCTCCAAGCTCACAGAGGTTAGTAGAAATAGCGTAGTACTGTAAATACTTATTTCCTTTGTACTTTAATCAACCCTGCCTCCTTTAATCTGCATGTAGAGTATACTTGTACGATCTCAGCAGAAATCTGAGATGCTTCGGAGAGCAAGCACGTCCATTGCCCGCGCTGAGAAAGCCACAGCCGATCTGGCCATGGGACAAGCAGCTTGGGACCAAGAACGCGCCCAATTGCGCCGAGAACTGGATGAAGCGTACAAGAAGATCAACTTGTACCAGGACCAGCGCGATAACGTTGCTGAGAAGAATAAGTCTTTACGACAGAAACTCTCAGGTGTGTACGCCGAGTACTTTTTTTCTGTCTGCATTGATCAAATAATGAATAGGATCTGATGTGTTGTCTGCAGAGAGTGACAAGCGCGTTGAAGCTCTAAAGGGCGAGTTCATCGATATAAAGAACCGCTTTTATCGGGAGCAAGAGCGCGCAAAACAGGCGGAGCGGAGGGAGACGGAGTGCATGGCAGATCTTGCTGAAGAGCAGAAGATGCGCCAGCATGCCGATGCCCAATTCATCGAAGACCTAACCAAGATCCGCAATCAAGAGGCTGAAATCCAGGCGCTTCGCGTGGAGATCAATCGCCGTGGTGCAGAAATTGAGGCTTGGAAGGAAGCCGTCCTGCCTTTGGTTGATGTATATGCCAAAGTACCCACCGGAAGTGTTGCTCCTCCTCTCCTTGATCGCCTTCGAGCAACGCCTGGGCAAGTGAAGCTGTACTGCCAACGGATCGCCCATTCGTGTACTAAGCAAGTACTCGGGGTTGTCTGGTCATGGTTTCCTTCACAACCGTTAGGTGTTACTGAAGGAAAAATCAACCCGGCTTGTACCCGGGCCATGTATGATACCTACATGGAGGAAGAGAAGGACACTGTAGAAAATATTGTATCTCGTCTTAAGTTCTAGAGCCTCTTTTGTAAGAAAACCCTTTGTAAAGAACTTTGGTTTCAGATGTAAATACTTAATGTTTTTATTAACAAAAAGTATCTGTTTATCTGATTATGTGAGCCCGATCTCTTTGTTTTGAACAAAAAGTAGATGGCATTTGAATGTAGTCTTTCTGGATTGTTTTTAAACAACCCGACTAGATTCAAAAAAATAAGTGCGCCCGATCTTTCTGTGTGGAACAGAAAGTAGATGGCTTTTTGAACGCAACCCTTTATAGATTATTTTTAAACAACTCGGGATGAGTTAAAAAAGATACGCCCGATCCTTCTGTGTGAAACAGAAAGTAGATGGCATTTGAAACAACCCTTTCTAGATTGTTTTTAAACAACCCAGGATGATTCAAATTTGTAAAACTGTATCTGATTTCCAAGCTTGAAGACAATGGAATATTGACACTTTATTATTATTAGGCTAAGAAGCTGATATCAGTACACATAAAGAAGGCTGACTGTTTATTGACTCTTAAAAAACTCTAATAACTTCTTCAAGGGTAAAAACGCCGCAAGTGCTCAATGTTCCAAGCATTGGGCACTTCTGTTCCGTCTTCCCGTTGTAGCTGATAAGTACCCGGACCAATGACCCTTGATACTATAAACGGACCTTCCCAAGGAGAGGATAGCTTGTGCTGATCTTTTGTACTCTGAATTCTTCGAAGAACCAAATCACCAATGTTAAATGATCGCATTTGGATGTTTCAGTCATGATACCTTCTGAGTCCTTACTGATACGAGGTTGTCCTGATCAACGCGGCTAGCCTCGCCTCTTCTAGCATGTCCAGATCCTCTGCCCTACTTTGCTCTGCTGCTTCCTCCGAGTAGTTTTGAATTCTTGGAGCATTGTACTCATATCTACCGGGAGTACTGCTTCTGAGCCGTAGATCAGAAAGAAAGGTGATTGCCCCGTCGCGCGGCTGGGCTGGGTTCTGAGCCCCCATACCACGGCTGGCAATTCTTGCACCCACTTGCCGCTGTACTTTTTTGAGTGGTTCATAGAGCCTTGGCTTGAGACCTTGAAGTATGAGGCCGTTAGCTCTCTCAACTTGTCCATTAGTTCGTGGATGCGCCACTGATGCGTAGCGGACTTCAATTCCCAAGTTATCGCAGAAATCAAAGAACTCGCTCCCTGTGAATTCTGAGCCGAGGTCAGTGATAATGCGATTTGGGACGCCGAAACGATGAGCAATGTCTTGGATGAACTCAGCCGCCTTGGCTGCTGTAGCATTGACTAGCGGCTTGACTTCAATCCATTTGGTAAACTTGTCGATCGCCACGTAAAGATACTTGAAACCTCCTGGCGCAGTCTTGAGTGGTCCAACCATATCGAGCCCCCAGCATGCGAAGGGCCAAGAGGGCGGTATGGTGTTGAGGACCGTTGCGGGGACATGAGCTTGCCGGGCAAAGTATTGGCAGCCCTGGCAAGTCTTCACGATTTCTTCAGCATCGGCCACAGCGGATGGCCAATAGTACCCGGACCGGAAAGCCTTGCCTATGATTGTGCGGTGAGCAGCATGGTTCCCGCAGATTCCACCATGGATTTCTTCAAGGATTTCCCGTCCGACTTCTGGAGTGACACACTTCATCAAGACTCCAGATGAGGCGCCGCGTCGAAAGAGGGTGGAGCCGACTACTATGTAGTGCTTGCTTCGTCTGATAACTTGCTCAGCCTCCACCTTATCTTCGGGCTCCCTCTGGTGCAGTATGTACTCGATGAAGGGCTTTGTCCACTCGGGTGTAATCACCATGACTTGCTGATGGGGTGGTGTTGTAGTCGGCTGTACTTCCTGCTCCTTGATGGATGGTTGTAACAGCTCATGGACGAAAACGCCGCCTGGTACTTGCGCTCGGTGGGAACCCAGCTTTGAAAGTGCATCAGCAGCCATGTTGTTGTCTCTGATGACATGATGAAATTCGAGCCCATGAAAGTGCTTCTCGAGTTTGCGCACCTCCATGCAATATGCATCCATGTTCTCCTTGGTGCAGTCCCAATCTTTATTGACTTGATTGATCACCACAGAGGAGTCGCCGTACACCACCATGTGCTTGATGCCAAGGGAAGCAGCCAGGCGTAGCCCGTGCAGTAGAGCTTCATACTCGGCTTCATTGTTGGTGGCTTTCCAGAGGATTTGGAGCACATATTTAAGCTGATCGCCTTTTGGAGATATGAGTAGTACTCCTGCGCCTGCCCCTTCAAGCTTCAGTGATCCGTCGAAGTACATGATCCAATGCTCGAGGGGTTCTTCTGGTACTGCGTGTTGTATTTCTGTCCACTCAGCAACGAAGTCGACCAGGGCTTGAGATTTGATGGCGGCTCGTGGGACGAAATCGATGGCGTGAGAGCCCAACTCGACAGCCCATTTGGAGATTCGCCCTGTCGCGTCCCGGTTGTGGAGTATGTCGCCAATTGGAAAAGAGGTGACTACAACAACCCGGTGGGCGTCGAAGTAGTGGCGCAACTTGCGAGATGTGATCAAGACAGCATATAATAGCTTCTCGACCTGAGGATATCGCACTTTTGATTCTGAAAGTACTTCGCTGATGAAGTAAACTGGCCGCTGTACTTTGTATACATGGCCGGGTTCCTCCCGCTCGACTACGATAGCAGTGCTCACAACGTGAGTTGTTGCTGCGATGTAGAGGAGCAGTGGTTCCTGATCAGCTGGTGCAGTCAGTACTGGTGGTGACTGGAGAAATTTCTTGAGGTCTTCAAACGCCGCATCAGCTTCTAGAGTCCATACGAACTTGTCTTGCTTCTTGAGGAGCTTGAAGAAAGGCAGTCCTCTGTCACCCAACCTTGAGATGAACAGGTTGAGGGCCGCCATGCATCCTGTCAGCTTCTGAACGTCCTTGAGGGATTTTGGAGGCGCCATGGATGTAATAGCGATAACTTTCTCAGGATTGGCTTCAATTCCCCGGTGGCTGACTATGAAGCCCAGCAGTTTTCCCGCGGGTACGCCAAACACGCACTTGGTAGGATTGAGCTTCCATTGGAATTCTCTGAGATGTGCAAAGGTCTCGGACAGGTCATCGATGAGACTATCCGGGTTCTTTGTCTTGAGGACGACGTCATCAACGTAGGCTTCCACATTGCGGCCAATCTGAGCCTTGAGACAACTCTGAATTGCACGCTGATATGTTGCCCCTGCGTTCTTGAGTCCAAAGGACATTGTGGTGTAGCTGTAGGCGCCGAACGGGTGATGAACGCCGTCTTGATCTGGTCGTCTTTGTGCAGGCTTATCTGATGATAGCCCGAGTAGCAATCCAGGAAACAGAGTAGAGAGCAGCCAGCTGTAGAATCCACCACCTGATCGATGCGAGGTAGCCCGAAGGGATCCTTTGGGCAGTGCTTGTTCAGGTCGGTGTAATCGACACACATTCTCCACTCGTTGTTGTTCTTCTTGCGGACCAGGACAGGATTAGCGAGCCAGTCAGGGTGGAACACCTCTTTAATGAACCCGGCTGCTAAGAGTTTTGCCAGCTCCGAACGGATGGCTTCTTTCTTGTCCTGGGCAAAGCGTCGTAGGCGTTGTTTCTTCGGCTTGGCGGCAGGATCAACGTTGAGTTTGTGCTCAGCCAACTCCCTTGGGACTCCCGGCATGTCAGACGGCTTCCATGCGAAGATGTCGCGGTTGTCCCGTAAGAAGCTGGTGAGCGCGCTTTCCTAATTGATAGGCAGGTCAGCGCCGATCAGCGCCGTCTTGGAGGGGCAGGGGCGGGCCCACCATTATTTTAGCAAAAAAATTTTATACATACAGTGTATAGATTGTGTATATACCGAAAAAACAAAGAATAGCAACAAATAACAATGTTCAACACTCATTCGGCCCAAACTCGAAAACAGACCACCTCCCGGCCTCCCCCTCTCCACCCCATACGGCCCTGGAGGCCCATTTGGCTGGCCAGTAGCCCGCACTGGAGCAGGGCCCTCACTTCCTCGGCTCGGCTCGCTCCTCCCGGCCCTCCCATCGCGAGTTGCCGAGTTCCCGACCTCTCCATCTCTCCTCGACGCCGCACGCGCGCTCCTCATCCGGTGGCCACAGAAAACCCTAGCCCCTAGGGCCCCACGGCCACGGCAGCAGACAGGCGGTCAGCGGCCAGCCAGCGGCGGCGGAGGGCCGAAGGTGCGGCCAGCTAGCAGCGCACCAGGCAGCAGGCACGCACCAGCGCATGTGGCCTCGGCCCTCGGCGCCTCGCTGGCATGCGTGTGCCCCGTGCCCACGGCGCCGCAGGGGCGCACGGCACACCGGCGCGGCCAGGCCTCCAGGGCCCACTAGCCATTGCCCAGGGTCGCAGGCGCGCAGCCCCCTGTTCGCTTGTTCCTTCCGTTCGGCCATTCAGATTTCCTCCATCTCTGAATCCCTGATTGACTGATTTGGTGATTTCCCATCAACAGAGTAAATTGAGGTTGCCGGTCGGGCGCACGGTGCGCCGGCGCAGTGCCGCAAAAGCCACGGCTCTGGGCCTCTTATTTCTGCTCTCAGTCTCTCTGACATCGACAAGCAAGAACTGCTAGTGCCGGTAAGTGACTGCTACTGCTGATTTTTGTGTTAGAATTGGAAATTGGGATCCTATTAGTTACTAATTTGAAAACTGGAAAATGGAATCCAATTAGTTGCTAGTTACTGTTAGCATTGCTTAGTTACTCGGAATTCAGTACCTCAAACTTGTGCATTTTTTATGTGTAGGTCTGAACTCTGAAACACAAAGAGCTAAGAAGCATGATGGCGTAGGAATATTTGAATGCTTGTATGGTTACTTCATTGAAAGGGATTCTTCTTGCAAGCTAAGGATGGGGACATTATCACTTATTTTCAAGAATTGGAAAGTTATCTTGTGATTTGTAAGCTTTCTTATCTATGTAATTTGTTGTTTTATGTTTTTACCCTCCATGTATTTTTGCCATGTTGATGATTTAGTACTGTATGTTGAAAAATTTCAAGTTATGACCATTTTTATGATGTTTGCACTCCATTATATGATATGGATACGTAAAGTACTATATGCTATCAAAAAAATTTCTACCTTGTAAAACTTTTGAATACCCATTGTCAAAATCCTGGGCCCGCCCCTGTGGAGGGGTCGCCCGTCCCTAGGTCGATTGCCTTGATTGGAACTTCCTGGGAGGGCTTCATGTTTGGCACAGCTGGCTTTTTCGTTGGGATGTCCAACTCAGCCTCACCGAGTTGTTTCGCCATAGCTGCTACGATTGCTGCCTGGCTCGGTTGCTGCATGCTTGCAGCAATCGTCACTGTCTCGGTGTCACAATCGTAGGAGGTCTTCAGGTCGCCCTTTAGGGATAAGATCCCCTTAGGGCCTGGCATCTTCAGGACGAGGTAGATGTAATGTGGTATCGCCATGAATTTCGCCAGAGCAGGTCTTCCCAGGATCGCGTGGTACGATGATTCGAAGTCGGCAACCTCGAATGTGATGTACTCGGTCCTGTAGTTGGCCTCGGTACCAAATGTAACTGGAAGTGATACCTGGCCGAGGGGCGGGTCTTCCCAGGATCGCGTGGTACGATGATTCGAAGTCGGCGACCTCGAATGTGATGTACTCGGTCCTGTAGTTGGCCTCGGTACCAAATGTAACTGGAAGTGATACCTGGCCAAGGGGCACGGCAGCGTTGCCTGAAACAATGCCGTAGAAGGGTGAATCAGTGGGCTTGAGCAGGTTGGTGATGTCTAAGCCCATCTTCTTCAAAGTCTTGGCGAATAGGATGTTGAGTCCACTTCCACCGTCGATCAATGTTCCTGTGAGTCGCGCGCCTGCTACCACGGGGTCGAGCACCAGAGGGTATCGCCCTGGGTTCTTGATGTTAGTCCATTGATCGTCGCGAGAGAAGTTGATGGGGACTTCTGACCACTTCAGGAAGGTGGGGATGACAGGCTCAATGCAGGCAATCTCGCGGTGGATAAGCTTTTGCTTGCGCTTTGACTCTGACTGAGTGATTCCTCCAAAGATGACGTTGACAACTGTCGGTGTAAGAAATAACCAACAAGTGAATTTAGTGGATTGCGCGTTTGGGCTCCGGATGGTTCGCGAGAGGACACAAGGGGTTATACTGGTTCAGGCACTAACGCCCTACGTCCAGTGTCGATCTGCTCGTGTTACTCGCGTTGCTCGTAGTAGGGGTTACAAGCGGTCGAGAGAGGGAGAGGCTCCCAAGTCTCTGGATGCGTCTGAGCGTGTGTGTTTCGTGGGTTGTGTTTTCGTGTGTGCGTCCCCCCTCTCCTGAGGCTTGATTTTTCCCTTTATACTCAGGGGAGAGGACGCTGTACAAGACGTGTTCAACAAATAACAAATAATGGAAAGCTTGCTGGAGAAGCCCCGCCGCCTACGGGACACTGTGGATGCTGTTCGGGACACTGTGGACGCTGTTGGGGACGCTGTTGGGGTCGTGCTTCTCCTCGATCGGCGCCTGCGGACGGGTAAAACAGTGAGAGTCACATCCCTAGGCCATACCGGACAGTGCTCGGTAAGGTGGACAGTGCTCGGTAAGGCCAATTAATGCTGATGGGGCGCGGCATAGCCGTGTGGCGACACGTCCTTATGCCGGGTCTTCCTGACACTCCACTCCGGCCCGGGCCCACGCCGATTCGGGCGAGGCGAAGAGAGGTCGGGCGAGACAGCGTAGGTTTGACCAGGACAGAAGTGGGTCGGCCGAGGCGGACGGGGGTCGGCCGAGGCGGACGAGGGTCGGCCGAGACGGACGAGGGTCGGCCGAGACGGACGAGGGTCGGCCGAGGCGGACGAGGGTCGGCCGAGACGGACGAGGGTCGGCCGAGGCGGACGGGGGTCGGCCGAGACGGACATAGGTCGGCCGGGACAGAACCAGGTCAGTCGAGTTGGGGAAAATCGATCCTCCCCTGACCTGATATTCTCCTTGCTCGCGGGTTTTCCTATGCCCATCTTATTCCCGAAACTGCGCGGTCCCACCCGTCGGTGAGAGGGTCGGATATTGATATCCGACAGTAGCCCCCGAGCCTGCTCGGAGGACAGGTGATTCTCCGTGCAGGCTCTTTCTCGATGCCTGTTCAGATGTCACTCGGGGGTGCGCGCGAGCGCACCCACCGGGTGTAGCCCCCGAGCCTGTAGGGGAACGGTTGGTTCGCCTATAGGCTGGAGTAAAGTTTATCCTTTTTCCCGCCGGGGCGCGCGAGCGGGCGGCCGAGTTCATCCAAGACATTGCTCATCGTTTCGGCGTCCCAAATCGCATTATCACTGACCTCGGCTCAGAATTCACAGGGAGCGAGTTCTTTGATTTCTGCGATAACTTGGGAATTGAAGTCCGCTACGCATCAGTGGCGCATCCACGAACTAATGGACAAGTTGAGAGAGCTAACGGCCTCATACTTCAAGGTCTCAAGCCAAGGCTCTATGAACCACTCAAAAAAGTACAGCGGCAAGTGGGTGCAAGAATTGCCAGCCGTGGTATGGGGGCTCAGAACCCAGCCCAGCCGCGCGACGGGGCAATCACCTTTCTTTCTGATCTACGGCTCAGAAGCAGTACTCCCGGTAGATATGAGTACAATGCTCCAAGAATTCAAAACTACTCGGAGGAAGCAGCAGAGCAAAGTAGGGCAGAGGATCTGGACATGCTAGAAGAGGCGAGGCTAGCCGCGTTGATCAGGACAACCTCGTATCAGTAAGGACTCAGAAGGTATCATGACTGAAACATCCAAATGCGATCATTTAACATTGGTGATTTGGTTCTTCGAAGAATTCAGAGTACAAAAGATCAGCACAAGCTATCCTCTCCTTGGGAAGGTCCGTTTATAGTATCAAGGGTCATCGGTCCGGGTACTTATCAGCTACAACGGGAAGACGGAACAGAGGTGCCCAATGCTTGGAACATTGAGCACTTGCGGCGTTTTTACCCTTGAAGAAGTTATTAGAGTTTTTTAAGAGTCAATAAACAGTCAGCCTTCTTTATGTACTGATATCGGCTTCTTAGCCTAATAATAATAAAGTGTCAATATTCCATTGTCTTCAAGCTTGGAATTCAGATACAGTCTTACAAATTTGAATCATCCTGGGTTGTTTAAAAACAATCTAGAAAGGGTTGTTTCAAATGCCATCTACTTTCTGTTTCACACAGAAGGATCGGGCGCATCTTTTTTGACTCATCCCGGGTTGTTTAAAAACAATCTATAAAGGGTTGCGTTCAAAAAGCCATCTACTTTCTGTTCCACACAGAAAGATCGGGCGCACTTATTTTTTTGAATCTAGTCGGGTTGTTTAAAAACAATCCAGAAAGACTACATTCAAATGCCATCTACTTTTTGTTCAAAACAAAGAGATCGGGCACACACAATCAGATAAACAGATACTTTTTGTTAATAAAAACATTAAGTATTTACATCTGAAACCAAAGTTCTTTACAAAGGGTTTTCTTACAAAAGAGGCTCTAGAACTTAAGACGAGATACAATCTTTTCTACAGTGTCCTTCTCCTCCTCCATGTAGGTATCATACATGGCCCGGGTACAAGCCGGGTTGATTCTTCCTTCAGTAACACCTAACGGCTGTGAAGGAAACCATGACCGGACAACCCCGAGTACTTGCTTAGTACACGAATGGGCGATCCGTTGGCAATACAGCTTCACTTGCCCAGGAGTTGCTCGAAGGCGATCAAGGAGAGGAGGAGCAACACTTCCGGTGGGTACTTTTTGGCATATACATCAACCA
>CM014276.1:58474237-58503710 GCA_004135705.1 Alloteropsis semialata
CCCGGTCGCGGCGGATTCGGCGGCCTCGTCGCGTTCCCCGCCCCGGGCCCCGGCATGCATCTAGCACAAGAGGAGGAAGAAGGCGAAAAAAATGAACAAACCAATGATAGGTGGGTCCCGTTTGTCAGATGAGATAGAAAAGGGAAAGGGAAAAGGGGATCTGCTGCAGCACTTCTCTCCAATGTCAATGAGTTGTGAAAGGGGATTTTTCTATAAGCAGAAAAAAAGAAAGGAAAAAAGGGAACTGTTGGAGACGCTCTTAGTTCCATATCTTAAAAAGGTGTTCTCGGATGCTTATCAGTCATTGAGGCCTTGTGTTTACATGTATTATACCAAGAGTGATCGTTGGAGGCTATAAAAATATACGGTTTTTTTGTTACCTAAACATGTGTTGAGCAGCTGAGACCCCTTAACACACACAATTTTTTGTTACTACATCAGAAGAACCGGATCTAGATTTGTTACTCTATGATTTGTGTATTTTTTTTTGTTTTTCTATTTGTTAAGGGCTGCGTGGGCCGTTTCTTTCGCTTCATGTTCTTTCTCCGCCAGCTTACCAAGCACAACGCGATGCGGCCCTCTCACAGCGCGGCCCACGGGCGGGCGCAGCGCAGGAACGAGAAATCCGGCTCGGCCCACGACCAGTTCCTCGAACCGTGGCACGGAAGGCGTGGGAGCCCTTGAAAAGGACAAGGGGGAGTAGTTAACGGCACGGTGACGGCACCGCCGCGGGCGCGGGCGTGTCCCGGGTCCATCGGATCCCGAGCGCGCGCGTGCCCCCCCGGCCCCCGCGCCCCTCCCGTCCTCACATCCCACGGCCAGTTCACTACTTCACTCGCTCGCTCGCGAAGCGTCCGTCGTCTCTCGCCGTCCCCCACCGATCCACCACCCATCATTCCCCCACCTCCGCCGCCGGCCATGTCGTCGCCGTCCGTGCCCAGCCTCCGCCTCCCGCTCCGCCCGGCGCCTCCCCCCCGCGCTCGCGCCTCCGCCGCGGCGGCGGGCTCCTCCCTCGCGCCCGCGCTCCCGCCGTCGTCCCGCACCGCTCTGCTCCTTAAACCCCTCGCGGCGTCCGGGGCGCCCGCGCCGTACCACCAGCCCGCGCTCCTCCTTCACCAGCGGCGCCGGCATGGCTCGCCCGCGGTTGCCGCGACCGCCACCTCCAAGCCGGTCCTCAAGGTACGCCTCCTCTCGTCTCTCCCGGCATTGGCGGCGAATGTCGCGTGACTGATTGATCGATTGCCTCGGATGGGTTGCCGCGCAGGACCCGAAGAAGTTCCAGGAGTGGGACTCCGTCACGGCCAAGTTCGCTGGCGCGGCCAACATCCCCTTCCTCCTGCTCCAGCTCCCGCAGATCGTCCTCAACGCGCGCAACCTCCTCGCCGGCAACAAGACCGCCCTCTTCGCCGTCCCGTGGCTCGTACGCCCCCAATCCCGCGCCTTGCCTTGTCTTTGACCTCCTCTGCATCCGTGACGCCCTCTTGAAGTTTTGATCGATTTGATTGCGCGCTTCAGGGAATGCTCACTGGGCTGCTCGGGAATCTCTCCTTGCTCTCCTATTTCGCCAAGAAGAAGGAGACGGAGGCTGTCATCGTGCAGACTCTGGGCGTTATCTCCACCTATGCGGTCCTCGTGCAGCTCGCCATGGCGGAGTCCATGCCGGTTCCGCAGTTCTTGGCAACTTCAGTCGTTGTGGCCGCAGGGCTCATCCTCAACTTCCTCAATTACGTTGGGTGGCTCCCTGGAACGCTGTGGCTGCTTTGGGAGGATTTCATCACAGTCGGTGGCCTTGCCGTGCTCCCTCAGGTGAGAATGACTGTCCTGCTGTTCCATCTTACAGACTCAGCTAGTTCTGCACTACGACACAGTGTTGAGCTCTTGATGTCAATTGTGATTCTGTTCTTCTCTGATCAGTGAACTGAAAATGCAGGTCATGTGGTCAACATTTGTTCCCCTCATCCCCAATAGTGTACTGCCTGGCATAATCTCTGGTTCTTTGGCCGTTGCAGCTGTTGCGATGGTACGGCACATTCTATCCTCTTGCATTAAGAGTGTGTTTTACAGAGTTACCTGTTTATTACTCTCATACCACGTGAATGCCTTAGTAAAACTGAAAAACTAAAAAAAATAGTTCTAATTTCTAAATGAGCAAGAGATGGCTGGAACCTGGACCCTGGAGCAACCTTTCTATCATTTCCACTGTACTCATTTAGCTGACCATGCTTGATTTTAGGTTCTAAAGGGGCCTGCCTAAGTGCCTATGTAAGACAGGCTTTGTTCTAAGAACAATAATTAAGTTGGATTCAATTATTTTTCATTTCAAGTGTTTTGTAGTGTTAAATCCATGTTTCAGTTTGATTCAATTATTTTTAGAGGGACAAGGGTAGGTGCTCTGCCTTTTCATTATAGAGAAAGAGAGTTTATTTTTAAGTAAGAAAATCTGGCTGTTAATTAGAGCTCTGGAACAAGAACTAAAAAGGGAACTGAAAAAGACTGAAAGGAAAACAGCATAATAAGTAGACAGACCGTAGTCTGCTTCCCGGTTGTTCAGTGGATTTATATGTAAGTATGTTTGCTTATTCAGTACTTCAGGCTGTTTGTTTGATTTGCCCGCATCATAGCACCCATAAGGAAACTTTGTACAATAAGACATGCAATATAAAATATTGTGGATCTAAAACACAATATTTGTCTACTCTACTTTATCTTTTCCATCTATGCTCATATATTTCTGTTTGTGGTGTTCTAATTAACTGAACAATCCAGGGCTAAAAGTAGGTTGTATTCACACCGCATGGTGCCCTGTTTTAATGTTCTCCTTCGTAGTTTATGTTAGCTCTTGGTTACCTTTTCCCTTTTGGTTACAGGCAAGGATGGGCAAGCTTTCTGATGCAGGGATGAAGTTTGTTGGGTCATTGTCTGGTTGGACAGCCACACTTCTATTCATGTGGATGCCAGTGGCACAGATGGTATCCAAACTTCCACTCTTATAGCACTGGGAAACTCACGATCACACAACACTGATGCACTAACATGCAACTTTTTGGTGGGTTCTGCAGTGGACAAATTACCTCAACCCAAGTAACATCAAAGGGTTGTCAGCTTTCAGCATGTTGCTTGCAATGCTTGGAAATGGACTTATGATTCCTCGTGCTGTATTCATCCGCGATTTGATGTGGTATTGTATTTTTATTCCATCTTGCCTGATTCTTTTTTTGTGATTCAAGACTAACTCTTTGAGAAATTTCAAAGGAAGTTGTTTTCTTATCTGAAAGATTAACGAGTATACCATTATTTCCTAATTTGCTAACAGAGGAGTCATTATCTTCCTAGGGGTCATTACACAGTGAGGGTACTCACATTCTATAGTTCACCAGATGTTGAATGATAAACCTGCTTAATGGTGTAGCACTGAACCCTCAGGTCTCAGTGGACCAATCACTAGTAACTTGTTTTAGACTTATATTTTGTTGCTATTGAGGGTTTAGACTTAGGCAGCTATAGAGTTATGCTACACGAGTATCTAACTCCCATAAGAAATGCCTGTTGTAGATGAGATGAGGTCATAGGGCAAGATAACTGCCCTTAGTATTTTACATGCATTTTCCCAAAAAAAAAAGTATTTACATGCATAAAGCTTCCTTCGAAATCATGTTTGTTATACTATAATCATGAAGGGGCATGACAAACAGATATTAGATGCTTATTTATGTCATGAATCCGAGGCTGTCGAATATTTTTTTTCATGGAATTATGAATTTATTTTTGTCGCGTGATAAAAGGTGTTTCTATTGATATTTTCTGACACAGTCAAACCACTGCCATTTTTTCCTTCTGTATTACAATTCTTGTCTCAGCCTTAATCATAATTATTTTCATCAATCTAGGTTCACTGGTTCTGCTTGGGCATCTCTCCTACAGGGTTGGGGTAACTTGGCATGTATGTATTGGTATGTATTTCCACAGATGTGGCAATCTTCCTTGCTTCCTTATTTTTATCTTGTATATAGCTCATACAGGACAGTTAACACTTAGAATTGTCTGATTTCAGCTTCGATAGCATCAGCAGAGAATTTTTCTTTGCAACAACATCTGGGCTGCTGCTATGGCTAGGTGTTCTCTCTTCCCTACTTTGTTTGTTTCCCAATAAAAATGTCTTTATCAGAATGATTTCAGCCTTTCGGTATTTTTATGAGGAGCACAGACATTTCAGAGTTTCAGAGTTTATGTGAAGATGGCAGCATTTCAGACAAACACAGAGCTGAATTGTTTGTTGTTCTGTCAGTCTGCGGGATTGTCTTTCTGACCATACACATCTCTTTTTTGTTGCTTGCCAGGATTCACTCTCTGGAGAGATACCATTGCCTATGGCAACAGCTCGCCCTTGACTTCTTTGAAGGAGCTGTTTTTCGGGAAGTGATGAGCCGCGGGCAACTTCATATATCTGGCACTTGAAGCAGCTAACTGTTCCCAGCTAGGAATCTCTCCTGCAATAATTCATGGTGACTGTCAAGAACGGTGGTTCAGTTATTCTCCATTGGTCTAAAGAACAAGGTTCAGTCTTTGCATTCTGAGGTGAAACCATGAAAACCACTGATCAGCAGCAGCAGCTGTTGCAAACATGGCCGGGATGAAATACTGAAATGGAGCCGCAACTTCCCCAACCTGCAGGAAGCTCCATGTGCCTCTTCAGAAGCTACTGCGTGACCGGCTTGTACATCCGGCAGGGTGGGTACAGTCGCAAGCTAGCCTAGGCGATGTAAGAAAAAAAAATGGTCCATCCCTCCCATCTTCTCCTGAATAAGACTTCAGTTATATATTTTTTTAGAATGAATAAAATTTCAGCCCTTGCTGGCGTGCAAATTTGCTGCTGATCCGAGCCATCAGGCTTTGTGCACTAGCACTGAATAATGTTTTGGTATCTGTTTTTAGAAAAGGACATGTTTTGAGAAACTATGGGAAATATAATACTTTTGATTTTTTTTTTAGCAAAACTTTTGATTTTTATGTGTTGTATGCTTCTAGGTCAAAACAAGTGGGTGGGCGGCACCGGGCTCGGTCCGATCTCCGATCCAGCCCAATCTAGCTTGAAGCCCACTTCTATTAATTAACGGCACTGCTAGCGCCCGGACGTCCGACGTCCGGGGCTGGCGTCGGACGGTCGTCATCCAGACCAAATTCCCGCCGCAACATTAGATTCTTGTGTTTGATGTTGCACGCAACATTTCAGCATCCGCGATGAAAATTCCCACCGCAACATCATGTAAATATGTTTAATGTTGCACACAACATTCACGCGCCCTACACCTCGTTCGGTCCTGGTGGCATGAAATTCCCACCGCAACATCAACCCCATGTTGCATGAAACATTATCGTGAATCTACCCTTCTTTTTTCCATCTCTTCTTCCTGCTCGAGCACGAGCGCACGGGCGAGGCCGCCGCCCAGGTCTCCGCCGCCATCAAAATCTCGAGCTATGTCGCATATACTACAGCGAATCGAGTTCCCCCATCGGATGAAGCAAACGCCGACCATCCACCGCCAATTGTTGCAAGAAATCCTTCGGATCCCGTTCTTCTTCCTCTTCCCATAAGATCCGGTGAATCCAACGCTTTGCAAGGAAGCTTGGGGTCTGCATCAAGGGGTGGAAATCGCCATGTTGCAGTGCATGTTGGGGGAGCACACTATTCGCACATCTGAACCTCAGGTTAGATCTGCACCTCGAATATTTGAATTTGGATGGATTTGTTTTTCACTGATGTGCGCAATGAATATATGAGGATAATTCCGTGCTTTTTTCAATACTTTGGGCTTGCACAGTAGATGGAATTTGTGTTTTTACTATTGCAACATTTTGTTATATCATTTGCAACATCTGATAATACTTTTGCAACATTGATTCTGCAGCTTCGTGGTTCCCTGCAACAGCCACAGAGTGAAGCGAGATCAAGCAATTACTTTGTCAGCACACATGATGTTGCATGTGAACATGAAGTTCCAACACAAGTAAGTAATACTTAGCCCTTGCCTTGTGCTCTTTGCTTTATGTTTGCAACGGATTAGATGATTTGTAAAACCGGTTCAAAATTTGATGTATAGGTACATGAAGGTTCAGGTGCTGCTGATGCAAGCTTGTTAGTAAATTGAAGTGAGTTTGTGCAAGTAGAGCTTGGGTTTGATCAAGAGGTGTATTTCTAAGATGAGGATGTTGTATGTTTACAGCCAGTGGTTTCATGTGTTGGGATGGAGTTCTTCACATTAGAAGAGGCAAAAAAGGTGTACAATGACTATGCTTACAAGCTGGGATTTAGCATAAGAGTGGCATCATCAAAGATCAGCACTATCAGTAAAGAATTGATAAGAAAAGAGTGGGAATCTTCACATGCAAGAAGGTCCTTAATGTAGAGGAAGTGAATGAAGAGAAAAATTCAGCCAGCACATCAACAAATGACACCACAACACAAAAGATGTCGAAGAAGAGAAGTGCAGCAATTGTAATGACAACGTCAACCAGAAAGCGCAAAACCATCAAAAAATTTGACTGCAAGGCTCACATGGCAGTTGGCAAGCGCGATGGCAAATTGAGAGTGATTGTAATGCAGCCTGAGCATACCCATCCTTTGGTGAAATCGGTTGCACTGAGAAAACACTTAAGATCTCACCGCAGCATCAGTTAGGCTGATTACGAGCTGTTGAAGACGCTCCACCATCGGAATATAAGCACCACCCTGTTCATGGGTATACTTTCTGATTTTCATGGAGAGGTTAGGAAACATGACTTTCACTAGTAAAGATGTATCAAACATGAGGACGCACCTAAGAGGAGGGCTCAACTATAGAGATATGGACGCGACACTTGAGTATTTCCAGCGGCAGCAGGCTGAGTGTCCTTCGTTCTACTATGCAACGATGATTGACCGCGGCAATGCGGTCAGGGGCCTTTTCTGGGTGGGCGGAAGGACGAGGGAGCTGTACAAGAGCTTTTGCGATTGTGTATTCTTCCACACAACCTACTGTACCAACAGGTACGACATGCCGTTCGCGCCAATAGTCTGTATAAACAACCATCTTCAAAGCATACTCCTGGGATGTGCGTTGATGCCTGACGAGACAACAGAGATATTTGTTTGGGTGTTGCAAAGGCTCAAGGAGGCCATGGACGGGCAGGAACCGATCAACATAATGACAGACCAGGATAAGGCAATGAAAGCGGCCATCGAGATAGTGTTCCCCAACGCAACTCACAGATGTTGCAAGTGGCATGTGACCACTGAGGCAAAGGACAAGCTTGCCTGGCTAATTAGCGAAGAAGAGGACTTTGACGGTGAGTTTGACCATTGTGTGAACCGGACTGAAACACCGGATGAGTTCGAGATGGAGTGGGAGAGCTTGGAGCTAAAGTACCACTTGCAGGGCAACGATGTTCCGGCAGACCATATCCCCCTGACTTTCATCCAATTTTACATATATGCAGAAGATATTTTGTACGATCAACATATTTGAAACATTTTGAATAATTCATATGTTTCAAGAAATCATTTTAATTGTTGCACTAATACAATAGGAATGTTGCAGTACACAAATGACCAATAAAATGCCGAGTATGCTAATCAAACATTTGCACTGCGATATCCATGAGAACTTAATGCAAACATGGATGTAACATCATAAAGAAAATCAACATTTGTACATCAACAAGCAAACATGATGTTTCAATAGAGAGAACCCAATGTTTCATTCCCATAACTTAATGCAAACGACATGTCGTACCTGTTGGTACAGTAGGTTGTGTGGAAGAATACACAATTGCAAAAGCTCTTGTACAGCTCCCTCGTCCTTGCGCCCACCCAGAAAAGGCCCCTGACCGCATTGCCACGGTCAATCATCGTTGCATAGTAGAACGAAGGACACTCAGCCTGCTGCCGCTGGAAATACTCAAGTGTCACGTCCATATCTCTATAGTTGAGCCCTCCTTTTAGGTGTGTCCTCATGTTTGATACATCTTTACTAGTGAAAGTCATGTTTCCTAACCCCTCCATGAAAATCAGAAAGTATACCCATGAACAGGGTGGTGCTTATATTCCGATGGTGGAGCGTCTTCAACAGCTCGTAATCAGCCCTTTGTGTAGATGTTGCATTGCATAGTTATTGATGTTTCAAAATGCTTGCAAGGATGTTGCATGTATGGGATCCATGTCATAGTTTTTGAGAATGATGTTATTGATGACATCATTTGGACGTTCCCATCGGACACTGTAGTAACCCGTTGCAACATCCGAAAATAACATCAGCAACATAGAAAATCAACATTCACAACATCAAACAATCAACATCAAAACATGTTGAAAAATTTGTTGTTAGCCATCCGTTGATGATGAATTGATGATAAAAAAACCCGCCACAACATCTATCTCATGTTTCATGAAACATTCAAAATCCACAATGAAACATCTCAATGAAAATGCAACATCCGGATTAAACACTTGCAACATGTGAGCGAAATATATGCAACATGTGGTTGTGCAACATCAGATCTTCTTTTTGCAACATTCAGATGAAATACTTGCAATATGACAAGAACACTTTGCAACATAGCAACATCTGAATCTACTTTGCAACATCCACATAAAACACTTGTAACATTTTTCTGAAACATCTCAAACACGTTAAACATACACTTGCAACATGCACCGAAACCTGCTTGCTGCAGCCATGGACGCCGCCCGGAGCTTCTCCAGTGGCCGGCGCGGGGGAAGCCGTGGGAAGCGGCAGCCCGCAACCGGCGAGCTCCACCCCTGGCCGGGAAGCTCGCCCCTTGCCGCGGAGCGAGCTCCACCCCATGTCGCGAGGAGCTCCGCCCCTGGCTCATCGGCGAGCTCCGCCGCCCTCGCGCCCCGGCCGCCCCCGGAGGGAGTAGCGCCTCTGGCCGCGGTAAACGGCAGCCCGCTGCCGATCGCACACCTGGCCACCGGCAAGATGCGGTGCGCGCGCCTGGCCAACCGCGCACCTGGCCGCCGGCGAGATCTGCTATCTGCGCCCTGCTGCGCCTCTACCAGTGGAGGGAGCGGCGCATCTCGCCGACGGAGGAAGGAGGGGGAGGGGCGGCGCTCGAGCAGTCGGCCGTAGGGGCAGCTCCTCCTCGGCGCACCTCGCCCCCGGCCGCACGGGAGTGGTGGCCGGCGCAGCTCGTCCGCAGCCGCGGGGGACCGGCCACCGACACCCGGCCACGCCCGACGAAGCGCCCGGTAGCTGCTTCCTGGCCGGCAGGTCGGGCAATCAGCGGCGCGACGCAGCAGCCCCACTCGTCCGTTGCTACAGCAGAGAGAGAATGATGCGGTGAAAAGAAATGGTGCATGTGCAGATCGTGGTGGAGAACGCTCCATGTAGCAGCGTCCGAGATTTACAGTTCTATCGGACGTAAGTATCGTAGCATTACCGATAGTAAAAATTTGCCGATCTAAACAAATCATAACGAGCATGTTTGTGTGGACTCTTACTCTTCTGTGGACTCCCTGGACCCGCTTATAAATAGTAATCTCCCTTGTCCCCTCCCCTACCTTTCCTCTCTTCACCGCTCCACTCTCCCTCCGACGCTCACGCTCTGTCGCCGCAGTCTACGAACAAACTCGCCGCAGTCTACGAACTAACTCGCCGCTGCGTGAGCCGGCCGCGACATGGCCGCCGCCGCGTCGTCGTCGTCTCCGACAACGCCGCACCAGTCGTCCGTGGAGCGAACGAAGGGGCCCACCGGCCTCGAGAAGCTCGTGCTTCGCGAGGCGCGCGGCTGGTCCGCGGAGGTAACGAATTCGATCGCCTCTTGTTCCCTACTTTTCCGGATCCGATTTTGGGGGCGCATTTGCGCGAATTTCATGGTGGTTTACTGCGATCTGCATAGGGACTGTGGGGTTTGCTGAGGGGATTGAGCGTTCGTGTTCGCTGATTTGGCTCGTACGGGCTGGCGCATTGCGCGATCAGTTCACCGGTCCGGTTAATTGGAGACGTGATCTGGCGTTTCAACATTTTAAAATTCGCGTGAAGAAGCGGTCGCTGCTTCTTTTTCTGGTTGGCTCTTTGTTGTTTTCTCACCTTTTAAGCTTTAAATATAATCAGATGAACAAGCGGTGTCGTCCGTCTAGCAATTGGATCATTCACACCCGTTTTTATGGTTAATTTTTGCAATCTATTCCACCGAGAAAAAAAGATATTAGACGTAGCTTTGGTCATTCGTTGCTATGACATTTACTACTAGATAGGTGGACTGTAAAGTGATGGCGAAAGACTTCAAATATTATGGGGGGCAATCTTCTGTCTTTTGGAATCCACTAGTGGTGAAGACGCACCGACCATGCAACTTGAAAGCGAAAAGGGCCTAGGTTATACCCTTTCGTTTTCAAGATGGGTGATCCTCAGGTTGTTGGAATTTGGTCCGGTACACATTTGATGGCCTGTAGGATAGGTGTGCTAGACTGAGTGCGGATGATAAGATAGCAACTTTTTTCAAGATAGGATGGAGGAACCACGGTTGAGTTTGTATTTTTAGTTCTAGCATGTTTTGCTGTGCGGGCCTTAGACCATATTATTTAATGTTACGGTTGTATTGGTGAAGTTGCCCTGCACCTAGTGCATATCGCATCAAAGCTCATAACAAAACTTTGCTGTGATCTCTGGAAGTAGCACGGCAGAGGAGCTAATACCATGATGACTTGATTAGTAGGTGAGCCTTTAGTGTTATCCAGCTGTTTAGGTAAATCTTTTGTTTTCTATCTCTTGAAACTCTAGTTAGTTAACTCTTTCAGTTTAAGGATGCTCCAAACTTCTGTCAGTGGGTGTCAAATGTCGTTCTAGCTGGCATTTTCTTCTCCACCTTTATTTTTTTATTTAGGTCTGTAAGTGCATGTGCCAAAAGATAAATGCTTACGGATGTGAATGGTACCACATGAAATTTATAATTTTATTTCTTGTGTTAGATCAGGTTTTAACTCCTGTAGGCTGTAGCTAATAAATTATGTTGTCTTTTGCAAGGTCCATCTATATGGAGGCCAAGTAACCTCTTGGAAGAATGACCATGGAGACGAATTACTTTTTGTCAGCAGCAAGGTTCAGAAGCATTCAAGATGTCATGGATGACCTCATTGGTTAACTTTTAATATATCAGTATACAGTAGTTCAAAAAGAACTTACATGAGAAGCATGGGAGCTGCATCCCTATCATCCTTGTCCCTACCGAATAATTTGGTCATTTATTAGACTTGATCTTGAACATATTTCCACCATATACTTAGTTCAAGTGTCCTTGAAATAGCTACGGACTGTTGCTTAATTTTCTCATGTATTTGTGATCCTAGCTGTTTTATTTTGTAATTGATCCTTTTGCATGAATGAATGTTTAACCCACCTAAGCAGGAGACCCAAGGCTCTACTATAAGCAACTTTGTTTGATTATTTATTTTTCTATGTGTTTCTGCATTAAGTAGTATCTCTTCTTTTTCAGGCCATTTTCAAGCCTCCAAAAGCAATCCGTGGTGGAATACCTATCTGCTTTCCCCAAGTATGGCATGTTCAAAAAAAAAATCGTAAATTATACTGGCTTCTTGAATTTTGAAATTTGAAATGAACCATATATGCAGTTTGGAACACAAGGAAATCTTGAGAAACATGGATTTGCAAGGAACCGCTTCTGGGCTATTGATGATAGCCCTCCACCTTTGCCAATAAACACTGCTATAAAAACTTTTGCTGATCTCATTCTGAAGCCTTCTGAAGAAGATCTCAAGATTTGGCCTCACAGGTTAGTGTTAGACCATCCACTGCTCATGTTCGCGCCCTTTTTCTTTTATGTAATACTTGTCTGATTCTGCTCCTCATCTATATATGAATAAATTACGATTTGCAGCTTTGAATTTCAATTAAGAGTTGCTCTTGCACCTGGAGGAGATTTGATTCTCACTTCTCGAATCAGAAACACCAATACTGATGGAAGACCTTTCTCATTCACGTTTGCATACCATGCGTACTTATCTGTATCTGACATAAGGTATGCACCCTTTTAATCAATTCCTTCCCCCCTTTTTTTCTCAGATTCCTGTTCTATAAACTGAAACTTCTCCAAGGGCCTGGAACTGGAATTGTGGACATTTCTTGCATGACTTTCCAGTGATGTGTGTTCAGTTTACATGTAAATACCTTTGATAGGCTCATATGTATTATGCTTCTGGCATTGGCATTAAACCGAACTTGAATAATGCAAAACCTTTTTTTAGAAGCTGCTGGGAAACATGCTGGTTTTATACTATAGTTTTAATGCAGACACACACCAAACTTTTAGACGGGAGACAGGTCATGCACTTTAGTTGTATAGGTAAGGTGGAGCCAAAAGTCGGAGAGCATAGGCATTAACAGATATTTAATATCATGTACCTTATGTCAATTCAAGCACATACCTGTTTAAACAGTTACGAATTCAAATGTTTTTGCTTTCCCCAGTGAAATACGCGTTGAAGGGCTGGAGACCCTGGACTACCTTGACAACCTGAACGAGAAAGAGCGCTTCACGGAGCAAGGGGATGCAATTGTGTTTGAAGCAGAGGTAACCAAAGTAGTTCAATGTCACGTGTGAAACTAGATTGCTGATTTGTAAGTATGTTTTTATGGTGAAGGTTGACAAAATATATCTAGACGCACCATCAAAAATTGCAATCATTGATCATGAGAAGAAAAGAACATATGTCTTACGGAAAGATGGGCTTCCAGATACAGGTAAATTTATTTGATAGTTGAATTTGTTCTTATCAGCATTCATTTTACTTGTTACAACACACATATTTCCATTACCCTTTTCCCTTGTAGTTGTATGGAATCCGTGGGAGAAGAAGTCAAAAAACATGCAAGATTTGGGGGATGAAGAATACAAACACATGCTGTGTGTGGAGCCTGCAGCTGTTGAGAAACCCATTATCTTGAAACCTGGTGAGGAGTGGAAAGGAAGAATGGAGCTCTCAGCTGTTCCTTCCAGTTACTGTAGTGGGCAATTAGATCCAGAGAAGGTTCTTCAGGGTTGAGAATTATTACTTGCCACATCTTGAATAGGTAGTGCTTTTTGGTTGCCTGGTTGGATATTTTGAATTAGTTTCCTTCTTAATGCTTTTCCAATTTTGGGAGCTGATAGACAAGTACTACAATGCATTTAAAATTGAAGTTTCAGCAATTTTCTCAATTCGATTTATTAATATGCTTGAAAGTGGATTTAGAAATAGTCTTCAATGTTCCAGTTTCAGACTGAATTCAGTTTATATGTCTTCGAGCTCTCTTCAAGCAGAGCGCGGTGAGCTGGTGACTGAAGGTAGTCCTCATTCCTCAAGTGTGGTTGATAGCGTAGTCATGTCAACAAGTTGTTTGGCCACAGTTATGTGATTATGTCCATTTGCATAGTCCTCCATAGCTACCTAGCTACAATTCTTGTTCCTAATTCATGAATCATTCATTTCTGCAGGAACCCTTAACATCACTTGTATTACTTGGTGGCTCTTGGTGGCTCTTGGTGTTGAAGTTGTTTTCTAACTTCTAGCGTACATTCACTGCCATTTTATTCTACCTTTGTTTCTCTGTTAGTATATGGAAGCACGTAGTCACTGCAATAATAAACCGTCCCAGAAGCTTTGTCTTTGGAATCAGAGGACTCAAACTATTGAATACAGAATTATCTGCTGGCTTCACATTGATGGTGAATTATTCTACATCTGTTGGCCTAGGTGATGTCTGCCTTTTTCGATTAGTTTCTAGAGAAGCTACCTCGGAGTCTTGGACTCTTGAATTACCGAGTCCTGAATTCTCCTGGCTATATGAAAAGCAACATTATTGACACTTCTTTTTCGTTCATGTTTCCTTCTGGGCCATCATCTGCTGCCCCATTGTATGAATTCTCTTGGTTGGTTGTATGAAAAGCAAACGTTATTTGCAATATTTTCTTGTTCACGTTTCCTTCTGGGCTATCATCTGCTGCCTCATTGTACAAGTACATTCAAAACCATACTATCCGCGAATGTTCTTTTATCAGTAGAATAATCAGACTCCATAAACACTTTCTGGAATTGCTACTCAACTTTATTTTATTCAAAATGATGTGTTTCGGATGCTCAGTGTTGGCTCTATTTTGATGTGAAGGTTCTTATGATAATAAAAAGCAGCTGTTCAATTAGCTTACATTTGTCTGTGTATGCTGCTATCTGGTAGTTTGATATGGTTTTATCAATTGTCAACCATGAAACGTCTGTTGCAAGCAATGTTCTCTCTTTGAACAGTGATCTACCTTCCCTACTGTAGACCTCTATATTGTTGTCGGTGACAGGTTGAGATTCATCATGATCTCCAACCACTTCTCGTAATATAGGATATAGCACTCAACAATTATGTATCCTTCTTTCCCTAAGGAAATGAAATATGCATTCGTAATTATTATTGACCACCCCTTGAAAAGAATGAAGGAAGAAAAAAGTGTGTGTATATTTGCAACACAGACAAATAACATGAAACGACCAGTGACAACTTCAACAGTAGGAGAAACTGAGAAAGTGAGATTTCTCACTTTCAGAGTTATTCCCTGTTCCCTTTTCATGCCCTCACTCCAGGTTCTGGACTGAAGGCAACAGCCAAGGAAACCTGAAGGTCCAAACAAATGATAGATTGTTCTAAGAAGTAGAGAAAAGAATACAGATTGTGTCTAGACATGGGCAATCTATACACTTCATTGCTGGGGAAACAATTTGTTAGTTGCTATTGAGAGCAACTGATTTGCAGATGGGGCACCAGTTCTTCTGCCGGAGCCAGTGCTGTATGCAGGACATGTGGTAGTAGTGTTTGCACGCCATCTTGCCCACCTCCTCACCATCTAAATACTCCTCCTGGAAAAAATAATTTATGCAACGAAATATTTAGCATGATGCAGAAAATCTGCAAAATTGCCTGGCAATTTGATACAATTATACAGTGTAACTTGCCTGGCAAACGCTACACTTTCTGTCACAATCTTCATGAGAACCTGAAGTTGTGGGCATGTAGATGCTCCTGTTCAGGCACTTTGCTAATGCGTCATCTGAAAGGCCAGTGTTTACAGTACCGATTCGGTCCCCCAAGGCAAGCAATTCCTGCAATGCAAAGTGTTGCAAAACGTATGAACATCTGAAGAAACAAAGCACGACAAACAAAGGGCACAGTAGACTGAAGCGTGGGAAGAGAAGAGGAATAATAAAGGAAATCAGCTTATTAACGACATAGTCAGAGCAGGGGATTTGAGATTCAGACATACTTCATAAGACATGCCGTCGATATCCATCCTCATTCCTCTATGCCGATCATTGAATATAAAGTAGTTCTCAAGCTGCAAGACACAACTTTGTTATAGAATTTGCATTCTCTGTATAGATTCTCCAAGATACCAGCATGATCATTTTAGCCTACCTCTTCAGTCATTCCAGTGTCAAAGCGCCAGTATCCATTTGAATCCTCCACGCTGTCCTCCAGAGATAAAACGCCTCCCTGAAGGCCGCTTCTGTATCTTGCCATGAATCCAGAAAGAAACCCTTCAGAGGGCACATGGTCTCTTGTTACCTGCTCAACTAGCAACAAGTCGTCGTCACTCCTCTCTGAATTCCTCCTGGTATTTCCACCGGTATCTCTGTGCACACCATCACCTCCTGCGTTTGCACCTTCATCTGCTTTTCTTATCCTTGAGGCTGCCCGATGCGATGGCCTTGACATCGAACGGCTACTGCTCGGGGAACTAGCACTCAATCCATTCGGTGACGATGGGCTGTTCTCCCTGTTCAACGATCGCTTCCTTGATGCATTGACCCTCTCCTTAAGCCGAGCCAGTAGATCACGCCCAGGAGTGTCTCTTGACCTGTTGCCGGCTTCGCTACAGGAGCCTCCTGCATCATTGCTGATGCTATCTGAAGCACTGATTTCCTGTGGCTGTGGAGGCTTTCTGTTGGACTTCCTCAAAATTTGTGATCTCCCAGGTGTAGCCGGCGTTGATTCACTGGGCACCGCTGCCCTGTGCACCTCCTTGCCTTTGGCTTTGTCAACTGAATGCCGACCGCTACACCCATTGCGCGAGCAGCAATTTTTAGCCTTGGGGCGCGAACCATCTTCTCTGAAGAGAAGAATTGATCCTCCTTTAGTGAAGAGGAGACCACCCACTGTTCGTCTTCCCATGTGCTCATCCATGTCAGATAATCACCTGAAATCAGAAATGGTTGGAAGAATTCAGATACTCAGGCATGATGAAACTGATGAAGTGAATCGCCAAGTGGTCAACTGTAGTGACAGGTAATCCGTTGGATTTAGAACATACGCCATTACCAACTCAGTGGTCCTGCCAGGTCTGATCTAAATATCTAGTACACAATATAACTGAAATATCGTTTTCGCCTTCTAACTATATTTTTTTTTTGTCAAGGGCCATGTGATTCAGGATGACTAAACTGGATTCAGCATATCCATAGACATGATTCTAATCATTCAGTCAGGTGATCCTTGATATAATTTTACCTATTAATTAGCCTAGTGGTATACTTGTATATGTGTTCCTGCTCATAGTACAACCAAAGCCTCTTTTTCAAGTTGCTGTAGCAACCTTTTTTCCTTCCGTCCTGAAATCATTTCCTATCCTGAAAGGTCAATTTGCCCATGCCAACTCTACCACGGCACAGCACAGTACTGTATCAAAACCGAAGGTGTACTGATTTTGCTTTACGGGAATCGGATAGAAGAGGATGCACTCTAGACAGTTGACGCATACGGATTCCATGGGACGGTTCATATCTTATCGCATAAGAAAAATATTGTCTAAGAGTAACTGAAAAAATAAAGATGGGAAAGAAAGTTGCTGGTTTCAGACAGTCTGAAGCAACCGGAACATGCAGCGGGAAACGCAAACCTTTCCGTCTTTCAGAGGAAAACATTGACTTTTACTCAAAAATAAAAACAGAGGAAGTTTGATATATAGTAAATAAAAAAAATTGATTGCAGGGTCCAGGTGTCCAAGAATTCAGAACTTCTATGGATCATCAAACATTTCAAGTCCCGATAATATCAAGCCAGCGATCGACAACGACGAGGAACAGTTTGTCTTGCTAAAATTTCATCAGCCCTATAAACTCTTACAGGCAGGCTGCCGCTACAGAAGAACCCGAAGAGAAAGGGCGAAAGAACCACGCAACCACCTTTCTCTGACACCCTGAATTCCTTCTCAGGAATACTCTCTACCTCTGACACCCTGAATTTGAAGAGGTGGCAGTTCATACTGGGAGACGAACAACGAAAGAACACGAACCCAAACACGAAAAGGAATCGGAGATATAAACGAGGAACCAAACAGCATCCGAACAGAACATGAGAACAATAACAACATGAAGAAGAGCGTCCGGCCATGACCAACCTTCCTTTCCAAATTCCAAGCCTCTCCTTCCACCCGGGCGATGGAACAGGCCCGAACAGCGACCGGATCAACCCGGAGTATCGAGGGGAGAAATTTTTTTGTCGAATACGCAGGAGAATCGAGGGGAGAAATAGAGGGGGATAAGAGGAAGAGGTCAGACCACGACTGATGGAGTTGTTATATATGCATGGCCAAGAAGGCAAGAAACCACAGAGGGACAGAGGGGGCGAAGCTTGAACAGAAAAGGAACGGCGAGGGAGACGAGGCCGGCGTGGCGGGCAGGAGGGGACGGCGGCGGGGCCCGCGGGGCAGGTCGGGCCGGAGCCGTCGGATGGGGCGGGAACGCAGGATCGGACGGGGGCAAGGGAGAGATGGCCGGCGCGGGGCCCGCTCAAACGGAGGCTCCGAACCGCCCCCACCACCGAATTTCCTGCCCGATAATGTGCCGCCCGTACGTGTTTTCTGGTCTTTTTGGTGCACAAAATAAATATGTTAAACCACGTCCTTTCCGTCATTATTTTTTTGTGAAATCAACTTTCTGCCTCAATTAGATATTTAGCTGTCTAGAGCTATTGAGAAATTAAAAGGAAGAAGAAGCAGTAACTAGTGCCGAAAAAGGTGTTTCTTGGGTGCACTTTTTAGAAAAAAAAATCTCAGATAAAATATGTTTGTACGAAGTGACATAAAAACGTGCAAGGTAATAGCTAGATATGTGTATGTTCAAATTTGGTTGGCAATGCCGTGGTGTAAAGTGAAATATTGTTGAGCTAGTACAAACTTTTTTCCCGGTGTGATCAGGGTGATTGGTTATTTTTTAGGACGACCAGCAAATCCAGTCGAGCTGTTGGAGTACCAACTTGGATGAGGCTGTAAAGCGTTCAAAAGTGTATGATGCATAAAATCAGTACTTTAGATTGCCAAATTGTACACCGGTACCTTGCTTTTGCACTCATTTCTCTCTCGTGTGTCTCCCTGCTGCTCCTGCTAAAACCATGTGATTTTTGCGTTAAAATAAGAGATTTCCTATTGTGTATGTACTGGGTTGGGTCCATGTAATTAGTTCATAGTTGAGTATTTGCGCACAGGAAATCCTATCATTGTAGCTGTGTTTATAATAGGATCAGAACCCAGCTTTCTTTTGGATATGCACACTGGCAGGAATTGACTCCAATGCAAACTCCCAAGAACTTATCTGCAAAATAAAATACATACTATATTCTAGGGGCAGGCACAAGAGATAGGGGTAGAATCTTCCTGGAAATGGTGGATAATATTTTTGTAGCTGACATTCCGTCGTTCAGGACCAGAGAGCTGGAATTGTTCAGAAAGAGGACGGGGGAAAGTAGGCTTCTTTTTATGTCCTGTAGTGCAGTTCGTGGCCTACGACTTGCTCTGACTTATACGGCACAAATTCTCCGGGAAATCACTTTCATAGAGTGACCATAGCAAAGCTGGTTTATTGTGTAGACGATTCCATCAGCCACAAAAACAACCACATACCTTGCCCTAACAAAAAACAACACCACATACCTCCATGACTCTGATTTTCTTCACTCTCTCTCTCTCTCGACATTCTTTTATTATGACTCCCTAAATATAGAGTCAAAATATTGAATCCTACAACAACTAATCTCATCATCTGATACTAGGGTTTTACTCCTGTCACCCAAAAATAGCCGAGTTCAATGCGCAGATCATAGCAATATATAGTACCACATCCTTGCAAAAATAAATAAATAAATCATGGTATCAAAGAGCTGGTCAACACACACACACACACACACCCCACATTACAGCAGATCCAGTGCGCAGGTACACGCTCGACGGCACAAAACGATACTCCACTTTAATCTTTTGTTTGGTGCAAGTTACTTAAAGGCGCAATGGGGTGTATGTGTGTGTCTGGGCCGGCTTGGAGTTGGACCGGCTGAACCGTGCCACTAGCAGCAGTAGCCGCACGATGATGACGAGGCCGGCCGGCATAGCAGGCCGAAAGGAACCGGCAGTTGACGTACGGGAGTCGCTGGCCGCTACTCTAATTTAACGTACTCATGCTTTGTTGGTTGCATCAGGCCAAAAAAAAAACGTACTCATGCTTGCTTTTGAACCATTGCTGATTATTTGCCTTTCCGGCGTCCTTCTGACATACCAGAGGCACACAAATGGCACAAGAACCCGGGCAGCCTGAATATTGTCACGGCCCAAGGAGGAGGTAAATAGCGACCAAGTTGCCAATGGGTAAATATGCACGAGATGCAGAGGTCAGGTCTCTGTGGCTGCCGTTGAGATGTGGCCTGGCTTGCCCGTGGCAGTTTTGTTTGGTATCCATCGTTGGCTCCCAGACAACCCCAAGAGCAAGCCGGGCCGTCAGGAAAGAACCGACCCTTTTGTCGTCTCCGTTCGCTGAGTTCGGCAGCGGATGCTGACCGGTATCGCGGCGTGTACTGTGTACACGCACATGATCCAAAGCAGGCTGCAACGGAAAACTGCCTGTCCTGATTCAGTTGCAAGACTGCAACTGCCACGACGCAAGTAGTAGAAAAGTTTCAGTTGGCTTTGACGAGCTCTGCACGTTCTTGCAGTTCTTCAATTACCGGTAAACCGGTACTAAGCTTCACTACAGTATATTTTATCTCCTCAGCGTTGGGATCAGTTTCTTTGGGGAGAGATTTCACTCGCACTCCTCGCCCATGTGCATCATAGCAGCCATGACTCTGAAGGCTTAGGCCTCACTTTCCTGCAGCCCCTTTCCGTCGTCAGCATGATTACAGAGGGAATCAAACGAGCAAGCAAGAGAAGAGAGCCATTCATTCAATCATTCAACTTTTTTTTTTGTGCAGACAGAGCCGCACACATCGGGAACCCCTTGTCTTTGCTTTCCTCTGCATCCTCATGGCCGCCTCCGGTCTTCTGACCGCCTCGTGCTTACTATATTCCCCTCGTGCCGTATCAGCATCATGCGTCCGTGATTCTATTAAATCCTTTGCCATCATGAGTATACATACGCCGTCCAGGGCTTCTAATATATAGTATCCTTGAGAGAGATGGCAAATGGCAACTGCATGCTTGTTTCAATGAAGTAACCATGGCCTACCAAGCAGCGTGCTGATCCCTCTCTGTAATCGCATTATGCAGCAATCAGGCGAGCAATTTCTTTTGGAGCAGGTTTGGTCGATGCTCAATTTGTTTGTGAACAAAACAGGTGCCTTTCAGAGTCCCGCTGTGACAACTCGGCACGGCACCGCGGGGACACGAATCGGCTACTCTTGTGTCGCTGTGTGATGTGTCCTTGTTGAGTTCTCTGATCAGTGCTTGATCTCCTCCACAAACAAATCATTCTACCAAGTGCTAGATGGATGGATTGGATCGCCTGGATAGGACGGCCTTTCAGTTGCCCCCATGGTCTTCTCGCTAGCCGCTTTCTTTCAGAGAAAGCGAAACTGCGAAAGCATCAGAATGCGATGCTATTTGGCCTTGTTTAGAGTTTGAACAGAGGAGATTCCAAGATGTTCTTCATATATTTTTTTTGCTCTCTTATGTCCCTTGATGTTATGAAAGAAGGATATAGTATATGATTTGAGGTTTCAATTTTAGCAAGATTTGGAGATCCCTGCGTGGATTAATTTTTTTCTATACCAACTATTTCACTTTCACCAAACCTGCAAGTCGACACCGTGTCGATGTGTACAGAATACTTAAGCTGATAAATTGCAGCAACCAAACGTTATAGCTCAAACTGATACGCCTTCTATACGCTTCGTATCCCTGTCATGGTGTCACCTTCACGTTGAGAAATGTCAGGAAGTTGCCAGAAATACAGATTGAATTAGGATCACGGAGAACTACTAATAACTGCTCTGAGAAACTGAAACATACGCTGTGTTGAAAACTTGCAGCAGTATGAATCCTTCAGTTTCCCTCTCTGACATCTGTGGACAGCGGCAGTCCACAAAAAATAGAATCAGTAAACCTATCTACAATTCTGCACAATTAGCAGTAGTATGAATGCTTCAGTTTATCTCTCTGACAATTCTGCACAATTCCCGTCTAAAAGATAATCCTACCAACTTATCTGCAAGGACTCCAAATTCAGAGATGAAGATGTTCCTCTAGTCAAGAATTTGTGCTTCAAGAACAAGAGAGCAAATGCTAGTGCCACGCTGACCTCTAACATGATGCTGACTGTCGCTGTATGTTCAGACCAAAATACTATCATTACAAGGGCTAGTGGAGTAGTGGACGCATACGTTTGGGTCGCCTGATGGCAAGGGAACTCGCTGCAACAAAGCTCTAGTGCGTGCGTGTTTGCTTCTCCGGGGCGGCTCAATTCTGTTAAATGTCAACTTCTGACGTGAAAGATACCCAGCAAGTTGCACCCGTCATGCTCCACTTACATACAAACAAAGACAGAGCCCTAACATAGTTTTGTTGCTAACCGGTTGTGCTGCTTCAGTTGGCCATTTGTATACGAAAATTCTTCAGAAAGACAGAAACTGGTAACTGATGGCACATAAACCATACAAATGGCAACAGGAATACACATAAGACAATTGAAAAATAAACCCCTCTTGCTCCATCCATTTCTCCGAGTTCTGCGAAAAAAATCAGTACAGGTGCTATGTAGTATGTACAGACACATTCAGACCAGCTTATGACACACTCTTACACCTTGACGCTGCTGGATTCTTCGCGCTGTTTCGCCGGACTGCACAGATGGGCAGGGGGACGCATGCCTGATACCTTGGCACCACACGTTCAGTGACAGACTAATAGCTATCATCGCGTACTGACCCGTTGTTCTTGACTGCTTATTAACCATGACGCGCAGCTTTCGATTCCATGTCCTGATGTCCATGTCGTCCCGTCGGCGTCGGGGGCCTCTATGGCGCGGCCGCGATCATGGACGAGGACCGGTGGCTGGGCCACGGCGACGGCGGCGTCCACGCCGGCCGCTTGCGCTGGTTGTGGTGCTTGCGGCCGTGCGACGCCACCTCCAGCTCCGAGGTCAGGATCTCGAACATCACCTGCACGTCCCTGTAGCCACAGGTCTGCACATCCTCGTGAAGCTTCAGTATGCTGCCGCCGCTGCCTGCAGGGGGATAAGGATTTTGTCACTGTCATGGAACGTCCCAAAGGGAAGGGATCAAAGGCGCAAAGGGATTTGTGATAGAGAGGCCGTCTTTTTTGTCTACTTTGTTAGTGGAGGAGAAAAGGTGTAGAATGCTGGCCGTCTTTTGACCTTCCGATTTTTGGGTGGAAGGAATGACATGTGATATACTCCTTATTTGATATTTTGATACTGTTAAATGCCAAAATAGTGTGTGCTTATTGCAGCGTTATTTTCTCTAGTAGTAGTAGTAGTAGTATTCTACTTGTTTGATTTTTGCAAGAATATCTCTTGTCGCGCTCCAATGCATTGGGCACAACACAACAACTAGTATCATGGGCAATGCTAAAAAAAATAACTAGTATTATGGGCCTCGCTTTCATGTAACAGGGCCATAGGCCCATGCTGTACGTGATATCTATATCAGGCCCATAACACGGATAGGCCTTAGCTGGCAATCTAATCGAACTGCTTAGGCCTAGGTGTGGGTACCTATCGCTGGAGTGAAGGCCCACATCCAAGTCTCTCAGACAACGAACAACGGCTCAAAAAAAATGTTCATCATTTTCTTTTTTATGTAAAAAAAATGGAAGCAGAAAATGTTGACGTCTCCAAACAAGGAAAAAAACTATAGCTAGAGAGAGTATGGGGGGTATAGCATCTCTTCCAACAGGAAGCACAAAACGAACGGTAAAGACTAAAGAGCGGCACCATCTTTCCCACATTCGATATTCTACCGAGACAGCAGCAGCCCGGACGGCACCGGTTCATCCTTATCTCCACAACACAACCCCACAGCAAAAACCAGTCCCCTCCACTTTTTAATCTCCTCAGGCAAGAACGCCAGGAAGAAGTTCCTTCACCACGGCGGCATCATTCATGGCTTTATTCGGTTTCGATCATGTCCTTTACCGAGAACGAGCACCATCCACAAGTTAAGTCACTGCCCCACGTAGTGGCATGGCTTTACGCCGCCGGCATCCATGACGCTCCAACGGACGGCCGGGGACGAAAAGGACGGCGGAAAGGCCCGCCGCCCCGTCACCCCGGCCTGCTCGATCACTCCATCAGTCAGGACTGAGGACCGAGACCTCGAGTCACATTGCTGCCTCGGCGCCTTCAAGGGGAAAGAAAAGCGGCCTCCACGAAGACGATGTGGATCGGACTGGCCGGTGACGCTCCGGTTCGAAACGAATCGAGGCTACGACCACTACCAGCTCACTAACCGACGTAACCGTCTTGGAAAGAGACCTGGTTTGGTTTGGTTTCTGTGCGCCCACGGTCACGGAGCCCGTAGCTACTCTTGGTAGATGAAAGATGTGCCACACGGCCAAGAGTACCACTGCGAGATCAGATCAGTGTCCTACTCCTCCTGCTCGTTGTTCCAACGGCTGGGGTCGTAGACAAGTTGGTGGCGAGTGGTTAAAAAAGTTGATGGCGTACGCGCCGACGCCATTATCGCCTACTGATTGCGCTGTCCCGTTGTCCTTTTTGTCCGGTGCCGCGTCGCCGTAGAAAACCTTTGCCGCCGCGCGGAGAGAAGAATCTCCCGGCGCCGACCAGCGGCCGCAGCTGCATGCCTCTGCCCGGCCGGCGCCGCCGCAACTGCAAGGCCGGGTTCACACCGCGACAGCGCCAGCTGAATTATTGGAGCCGAGCAATCTTTACTTCACAATTGGAGAGACGGCAAGAACAGAATAACAGGAGCTGCAACAGAACGGAACAGAACAGAACAGAACAGAAGCAAGATTGCAGGAACAGCCCACTTGGCCTGTGGCCGTCGCTATTTGTCGCCTGCGAGTTCAGATTTGCTTGAGCGTGATGAGCTGAAGGAGACGTCCTCTGCGGTTCTAGGATAAGGACTATAACTAATCGCACGGCGACATCGGATGATTGGGGTCATTTACTCGCCAGTTACTCATCAGCATTGGCACAGGAAGAGATCTGGAGCTGGCAATGTGGTACTGGGGCGTACTGGTTGGGTGTGGGGTGCGTACTGGCCGTGACCGGCGCCCATCAGGCTCGTGACACTTGGCAGCGCTGGTTCGATGGGTGTAGGGCTGCCAGTATTGGTACTACAATGGGTAGTACTAGGTACTGCCACCAACAGTTGCAAACTTGCAAGATCTCACTGTTCGGTGCTAATTCCTTTGCAAAAGGTTCGCTGCAAGGTCTCTGTCGGCGTGTACTGTACCGCGCCCACTTGGAGCTTGACTTTCTCTGACAGGTATTGAGTTTGGTGAGGTAGTGATACTGCTGTGACTAGTACTAGCATTGCAAACCGGAAATTTGAGGAAATTTCTGCCTAGTAATGCACTTTGGAAACCCGAAGATCTTTTTGGGCATCACCAACCAGCCAATGCTACTAGAGACCCTCTTATATTTTAAGGGAAAAAAGACTTGGACACACGCGTTGCAAAGTTTAGGGGAGCTAGAACTTTGGAGTATGCGTCTGTGTTTGTTAGTGGGAAATGTGGAGGCGATAAAGGAAAGGTTATTTCTAGACGGAACTTAAAAGGTCTAATTGACTCAGCAGGACTCTGGTCTCTACTAGTGGGGAAGAATCACATTCCACCATGGATGAAATCGGCGAATAGTCAACGGGTAAGCTCACGGACCAAAATCGCTGAAAAATTTACAGACTACTACTATAAAATAACACTGATAATGGATGGTTTCTAGAGGCTGCACGGTTCTGAGAAGGACTTGATTCTTTTCCGGTAACGCAAGAGAATGGCAAGAAACCAGGAGGGCCAAGTAAATCGGCAAAGGTTTCTTTTTCCAAAAGTCGTTTTTCCTAAGGAAAAGCTTCTGGAATCTTGAACGAGAAATAGGGAAAGAGGCTATGACGAGATTCGGCTAGCATGTCTCTAGCATTCACACGGATGCTGGTGCTGTTGAACGGAAATAAACTTCACCGACACTTGTTCTACTTATCTCGCTGCCGATTTTTGTTCAACTAACTGAGCGAAATACGATCCATGACCTGAACTTTAATGTAATCGCAAGGAGACAGTGCTCAAGGAGCAGGACAAGAACCAACGCGAGGATGCAGATCGTTCCAGGAAAGGGAAGAACTCGTCGGTGAAGAGAACCATCGGCCCATGGGGATCGTCGATCGACCACAACGCCTCGAGAACATGGCCTGCAACCTAGCGGCGGCCCTGACTTGGCCGAGCTCTCCTCTCCATGGCTCCATGAAAGGCACTAAGCCAGTACTCCACCGGCTAGTACAAGCTTATCTAGGCACCGAGCCGATCGCAGCAGTCATCCGTGTCGTGGCGAGGTTGAGACTAGCTAGGGCGCTGGGGACGGTGGCGCGCGTACCTGTGTTGCGCGCGCGGACGCGGGTGGAGACGGCGGCCCACGCGCGGCGCGCCGGGGAGACCACCTTCTTCCGCCACCACGCCATGACAGCGCGCACGGGCGCCGGGATCCTCGCCGCGGCCAGCCTCGACGCTCCCCCCCTTCAATCTCCCCCCGTGCCCTCCTCGCGCGCGCGCGTGCCCTGAATTCTGCCTCCGATGATCTCGCGCGCTCCTCTCCTTTCCTCTCCTCCTGCTGCTGCTGCTGGTGACCTGCTGTGGCTGCTGCAACTGTTCGCTGCTGTTTATGTGGAGAGGGAGTCAGGGAGAGACGCAGAGGCAGAGCAGCGTGTGTGGGTTCGTTACGGCAGTTTTATTGGTCCGGCCGCCGCCGACGGCTGCCTCCTGCGGTTTGGATGTGCGTGCGTGCGTCGTCCTCTGCTTTTTATCCCCGTGCCTTTTGCGAGGTCGGCCGGTGCTGTGCAGGTACTCAGCCGTCAGCCCTGCCGCCCGCCACCGGCAAGCTACTCCCATTTCCCACCGGTAACAGCCAGCGCCCGCCCCCCGCCCACGCCTCGTGGCGGCACGCGAGTGGAACACTTGTGCCTCTGCGGCTGCGGGGGCGCGCACGAGTGCGAGTGCCTCTCGTCTCGGCTCGGACCGAATCTGACCCGCACCGCCCTTGTGGGCCTGTGCATGCGTGGTTAGCAGTCTGAATTCTGAAATCGCCCGGCGACCGCGACCTAGGGCCTGTTTAGTTGCTTGCCCATTTTGCAAAATGAGAGCATTTTGCATTTTGCACGTTTCTCAATGCACTTTTTTCTCTCTGTGCACGCACTCCAACACACCCAAAATGCATAACGTTTTGCATTCTGGTGCAACTAAACAGGCCCCTAATCCTTGGGGCCGCGTGCTGGTGTCACGGTCCACCCCCACATTCCGTCAGGGTTAGGTATCCCCGCGAAAGTTTGACACGGAGGCTGTTTCCAATAGGAACATCTGACTGTGCGAGCTGTGGGTGCACTGACAGGGGCGTTCCCGGAGCATGCACCGACTGATGGCGAACTGCTAGCTCTCTTTTTTTGGCTTCAAACTTGTTGATAATCGCAGGCCTCGGTCGGAATGATGAAAAAATAAATATTTATCACATTTTTTTCCTCCCGGTCTTTTTCCTCTGCAAAATTCGGCTTCTTGCGTGTCGGCCACGAGCACAAGCACTCGTGGATCCGGCAGCGTCGTGGCTCGATATACCTCTTTGGTGTTGTTTCTTTTTTTTAAAAAACAAAAATCTGTGTAGCGGTGTCGGAGAATTTCTCGTGCTGATCCTGCGCCAGACGGTTGCATGGAGGATGGAGCAGCCTACACTATCACTATGGGCGCTGGCGCGCTGCTCTGCTCTGCCCACTCGGAGGATGAGTGGAGGAGGATGCGCAAGAAAACAAACAACTGGTCGGCGACGCACAGGCGAAAGCGACGCGAGGATCGGTCATGCGTGTCTTTGCCCCGGTGGTGGGCTACTGACCTATTGCTTTGAGATTTTTGTAGGATTCGGATCAGATCCTCGCAAGAACTGAAGACAAATGGCCACAGGCTCCGCGGTTTACAGCGCTGTTGCGCGGCGGCGCCTGCAGTTCTCCTCGGCACCAGCCGCGCCGTCTCGCACTCTCGCTCCACATGGCGGCGTGGCGAACAAATCCGCACGAGCGCTGCCGAGTCTCGTTCCAGTCCGAAATTAGGCAAGCCGTAATTGGCCTGCGCGCGAGGTTCAATCTGCACCTCTCCTTTCTTGCGTGCTTATAAATCCTTCGTGTGACTATAATCGGAGCAACCAAAGGTTGGATCGAAGAGCTAGGCCCGATCGATCTCTAAGGAAGGAGAAATGGAGGAAGGCGAGCAAGCCGTCAGCAGCAGGAGGAGCCTCTCGTCGCGCCTGACGTGCAACATGCTGCCCCCTCGCCGCGTGGCCGCCGCCGCCGCGGACCCGTACGCCGTGGACGGCCCACAGCCGCAGACGGCAACCTGCTGCACGGCGCTGCAGCGGGGCTTCGCGCCCGACAGCCGCGTGCAGCCGCGGTACGCGCCGGTGCGGACGCCCGCCTCGGCGGCCTTGCTGGAGATCGACGAGGACGATCGCCAGCCGCAGTCCGCCAAGGACGGCGGCGGCGTCGGTGGCGAGAAGACGGCCGCGGCGGCGCCGATCAAGGAGAGGAGCGCGATGAACAAGGCGGTGCGCAAGTGCAAGTCCACGCTGGAGGACGTGGACGTGTCGCAGCTCACCGAGACCCCGCGGCTCCGGCGCAGCGGCGGCATGCGACGGGACTGGAGCTTCGAGAACCTCCGCGGCGGCAACAACGCCGCCGCCTAGCTTCCTCGATCCCTTCCATAGCTAGCCAGTCAGCCAGCTTGCAGCAGCCCAGGGGCCCAACACATATTTTTAATTCCCCATCTGACGAATAATCAATCACGATGACTAATAATTCCATCCATTGTACTAATCAGGAAAGGTAGCATGCACATCAGGCTTTCCACTGCACGCCCATACGCGCAGCAGAAAAACCTCCCAAAATACCACACAAATTGTACTCAATTTGGAACCTACTGACCACGACTGACTGTCGCAAAATTTGTACATATATTTTTTTGAGCAAAACAAATGTACATATACTGGATGTCACTACTATGTAATGTTTTTATCTAGTGGATTGTATATATTTATCCCCATAAAAACGAGGATGAAGAACAGTACCTATTTGTATGCACATGCGGGGTTCATTATGCACCTATCTAGATCTAGCACATCTGCACTCTGAAGAATTCGGCAATCCGGAGAGGATCTTCTGTTGATTCATGCCATTTCGCTGTTGCATGTGCGAACTGGGAAATATGGGATTATGCACAATATAATAAGCAAAAAAACGTTGCCGGTTCGGGTTAACCAAAAGGGGAAAAAATTCAAAAAAGTACGCCGTTGCCGGGGATCGAACCCGGGTCACCCGCGTGACAGGCGGGAATACTCACCACTATACTACAACGACTCGGATGCTGACGAATTCAAGCCCACGTATAAGTCCTAAGATCCTATTTTGTAGTGGGCAATAGCCCAGGACTCGGCGTGACCCCGAGGCCCTCGCGTGGAGGTACATTGGGGAGTGCCGTTCCCCGGGCGAGCGTCCATTTCGTACTCGTACAAGGTTGCTCACGGTTACATTGGTATGGTAAAAGCTCTAAAAAAGAGTAAAGTTCATCACCGGTCCTTAAATTTGTCACGATGTGTCATCCCGGTCCCCAAACTTTCAAATTGCAGTTTTGGCCCCTTAAACTTAGGTTCGGGTGTTTAGGGACCGGGATGACACCCGAAGCTAAATTTAGGGATCCAAATCTTTAATCTGTGAGTTCAGAGACTGGGATGACACAACGTGACAAGTTAGAGGACCGGTGGTGCACTTTACTCAAAAAACGGCAATTGAACTCTCATTTAGATTTTCTTCTTAATGAAAAATATGCCAAAGCAGAGCGTGCACAGGGTTTGTTTGAGTAAGTGACTTTTTTTTCCCCGCGTCGTCTCTCCCAGGCGACTCGTGGGGGCGACCGCCTCCACCGCCCCAAGCCCCACCGCCGTGAGCTTCGC
>CM014276.1:58504710-58518065 GCA_004135705.1 Alloteropsis semialata
CTAGAGTAATCTTGGTTACTAAAGGTAGTCTTTGCGGTTTGTTGGAGTTGCTAGATTGGTTTAGATCTACGCCATGTGAATCAATTCTACTTCTTCAACGGCTTTGAGCATTGGTCTTGGTCCGATTTAAGCAATATTTATCTTACAGCATCGTTCTATGTCCGATCCTGCTTTGTGGTTTAATCTGGTTGTTCTTTGAGTATTGCATTGGTGTAGATTCCCTACGTCGGAGCTGGATCTTTGTAATACGCCTAGATTAATCTTTGATTGTCATGCTTGGTCTAGATTCCCTACGTCGGAGCTAGATTCATCTTGATTAGTTAAAGGAAGCTTTGGTTATGCCTTATTGCTATTTGAATGTTAAGTGTGGTGTAGATTCCCTACGTCGGAGCTGAATCTCGCTTAATTGTTTGGTAGCATATCTTAGAATCAGAACGAATCTGTTAATGTTTTACCTGCTTATTTTGCTTAATCTGATCAACACCTGTGCGAGCATCTTGTTTAATTGACAGGTTGATGAATCAAATCTGATTATCTAGCTATCTGATCTGATCATAGTTGGAGAAATCTAGATTCCCTACGTCGGAGCTAGATTTCTCTGAAAAGGCTATAGTCCGATTGGTTGGTTAGATGGTCCGATAAGACGAGTCAAACTGGCAACTAAACAAGGTGGACAATGTATCGGCTTACACTTTGATTATTTAATATCTTGTTTCAAGACATAGCTGATCCATTATTTTACATATTGGCCTTGTTTTACGCTTTATTTCATTATTCAAAGGCTGATCTGTTATATCAATCAAGGTCCGATCCTGATTGGTCCGATTCTGAGGTCCGATTTGGTGTCTGATTGAGGTCCGATCAGCCGGTCCGATTGACGTCATCAATAAGGTCCGATTTTGAGGTCCGATCGGTATCGGTCGATACGTGTCTGATTGGGTCTTGGCTACAATTCGACGCTACTCCATCGTCTGAAATAGAGCCGACACAATCATAGAGCAATTTAACTATTTTATTCCCTTGTCAATTTCAGGTCAAATTGACTGGCACGCTGCGAACCTAAACTGGAGTGTAGACTGGCATTGGAGCGAAGCTAATCTCCCTGGTCTTCGTGTGCTGACCGCGGGGAATACGACCGCCGATTTTCCGCGTCAACAGCTACCCTGTGTCGAACCCCGTTAAACTGGTCCGAATCCGGTGAGCGAAATTTCTTCGGGCTAGATTTAGTTCAAGAGGCGGATGATAAGGTGCAAGTCATCCAGAGAAATCTTAAGGCTGCACAATCTCGCCAAAAGAGCTATTATGACAAGAGAAGAAATCCTTTGACCTTTGGAGTGAGAGATCATGTTTATATTCGGGTTTCACCAACCAAGGGCGTTCAAAGATTTGGGGTGAAAGGCAAATTAGCTCCTCGCTATATTGGACCTTTCCCAATTCTAGAAACGTGTGGACCTGTGGCCTACAAAGTTCAGCTTCCCGATAACCTTTCAGCGGTACACAATGTGTTTCATGTCTCCCAACTCAAGAAATGTCTTCGAGTTCCAGAAGAATCCATTACTTATGAAGAAATTCCCCTGGAACCCGATCTCACTTATGAAGCCCAACCTATCAAGATTCTTGATCAAAAAAGATAGGACCACCAGAAGAAAAGTTATAAAGTTCTATAAAATTCAATGGAATAATTATACCGAAGAGGAAGCTACTTGGGAAGACGAATCATATCTCAGATCTAAGTATCCGGATTTCATGAACTCTATTCCACGCAACTTCATTTCCGCACTTAATATTCTGCACCGGAATCTCGGGGCGAGATTCTCTTTAAGGGGGGAGGGCTGTAACACCCCTGGTGTTACTGTAGCCATTAAGAAATCCCAAATGAACGTAATTAATCTAATCATGTCATGCATCATTCGTAATCATGTTGTTGTGCATATGTGTGTATGTATATATGTTTGACCTAAGTCAACTATCAAAGTAGAATACTAGGAGTATTCGAATACAAGTTGGAACGAGAGAGAGAATCTCTTGGCATTGCCCAAGAATGGGTTGATTTAGTTCCTATTAGGCCCTTGGACATGACCACGACTTAGCTTAGCCAAATTCACTTCAAAACCAACTTGGAAAGTGTAAATGTCGAGATCACAGCAAGTTTCGGTGGCTTGTCTTTGCTACCACCGCAATAGTCGGTGACCTAGGTTTCTACACACATGTTTTCACAGCCACCTCAGGAAGTTGCGGTGCCCTGACCGCAACAGTCGGTCGCCAGAGAGGAATTGAAAAATGCTCTCTAGAATGACAGACTGTTGCGGTGGTCAACCAAAATGTGCACCACCGCAACATTCCAAGGCTGTTTTATCTATAACTAGTTTCTGAGCCACGAAAGTTGCGGTGCTATCTCAACTTATGACCGCAATAGTCGGTGGGTAGGTGAAACAGTGGAAATTGCTCTCTGGATTGACGGACTGTTGCGGTGAAATACACCACCGCAACAGTCGGTGGCCCGCGAAGTTTTGAAATCCAACGTTCATCGGCACAGTGTTTCGACCCCACGGACTGTTGCGGTGGGTGTTTTACCCCACCACCGCAACAGTCGGTCGCTGCCAACCACGCCGGAATCAACTCCCAACCACCGTCCTTTTCACCAACTCCGGCCACGCGCCGCTCTCTCGTCGTCTACGTGGCCTCCCCTGTCCCGCTGGCGCGCCATGGCATGCCCAGGTGGCCGATTTCACCACCCCACCTCCATGGACGGGCGGTAAAGCGCCGGGACCGAGTCCACCCATCTTCACTCGTCCATTGCCCGATCCGCACCCCACGCTTCTTTGCCTCGCCATCCCCATTCCCGAGCCATCCCCAGCTACTCCTCCCCCTTTCTCGCCTTGTTTTCGAGCTGCAGAGCCGCCGCCGGCCTCTCCCCGAGCCGAGCTCGAGCCGTGAGCTGAGGGGAAGGAGCCAAAGGACCCTGGGGTAAGAGTAGAGGTGATAAAGGAGTTGTTCCATAGGGTTCTAGAAGTAGTGTGCATAATGGTGGTTTGATTGATGTGTTACTCCATGTGCTAGTGTGTGCTAAAGAGATGTTCTTGGTTTCATAAATCATAGGAGCAAGCTAGATAGGTCAATCCACCTTGATTAGTTTTGGCATAGCCAGGGGAGTGAAGTTAGGTACCTAGTGGCTAGGATTTACTCATGGTTTTAGGGGTTTGGGACTTGGTTCAGTTAATGAAGTAGTTAAAGTGAGGAATGTATATTTTCCCAATGAAACTTAGCAATTTTTGTTAAGATTGCATGAAGTTTAGGTCACCCTCACCAAAAAGGAGTTAACTCCTAGATACATATGCTTTGATAGGTTGGTTTACGATTTGTTTCAGCCGTAGTGTGTTAGACCGGCCAAACCGGTCTAACCGGTTTCTAAAACCGGTCCAACCGGTTCCTGGGCAAGTTTTGCCCCTTAGTTAGGGTTGTTTTATAAAATGTGTATAGAATGCCATGATTGATTAGGATTGTTCCTATGATTGTTGCCTCTGCATTCATGCATCTCACGCCTGCATTTGCATATCATGTAGAGCACACGATTACCGACTGCGTGTACGAGATCGACGTCGAGCCCGAGGGTGACTCCGCCGCCGCCGAAGTGAACTACTCTGCTGCGCAAGACCCGGATCAAAATCCGGAAGGGCCCAAGGCCATCGCTGATCAAGAAGGCAAGCCCCGGAGTATAACCCCGTTTGCACTAACTCTCATTGCTTGTGCCTTATTTTGCGCATTTAAGTTTTGAGGAGTTGATTGAAACCATAGATGCATGATCCTTAGGTACCTATGTCCTAATACTAGCATGTATAGGTCGTATAGAATTCTATGCTTAATTAGGACCAGTAGAAGTCGTGTGATTGCTTGGTCACTCGCGAGATATAGGTTTTATTTTATATCAGCTCTTAAAGTTCGGCAAGCGGGGCTTGTGCGATATGAATGTTTGGGTGAATGTCCCGCTTGCAAAGAGGATTGTTGGCTAAGGCATTGAGGGTGGGGCGTTGTTGGTCAAGCTTTTGAAGGTACTAATCGTATGCTGGGAAATATGGTAAACTGGTAAACCTAGTACTTAATTCAAACTGACGTCTGACGAGTTTTTCCACTCCCTTGGGCGAGGGGTTGATGGCGAGTGTAGCAGTGGCCGCGGCACAGGTTTGCCTGGGGCACCTGGGGTCCGTTGGGGCGTGCACTCGGGCGGAGTGGTCCCCGATGGCAGATGGCAGGGAGAGAGGGGAAAGGTTGCCCCGTGAGGTCCTGGGGGTCTCTCACGGGTCGTGCGATTAGGTTGTCCCATGCATGGTAAAAATCAACTCGAGTTGTCCGTCCTTCGCGGTTACATGAAACTGCTTGATCGCTTGTCTCACATCAGTGGCTTGGTTAATGGGTGTAGAGATATGGATAAGGGAAGTATGTGGATGAAATGGTGAATCAATTATTGTATGATATTGCTTGTTATAGATTGATATTGAATGTTGTTGGATAGTTTGGCAAAATTAGTAATGGATAGTCCAACATAACTTGGCTAAAATTTTGAAAATAGGTTTAAATTGTAGACGCTTTTGGCAAAACAAACCCCAGAGCCAAAAAGCCTTGCATGTCTAGCTTTTAACCGTGCCGGGTAAGTCTTGCTGAGTAATTAGTACTTAGCCTTGCTTGTGGCTTAATTTTTGTTGCAGATGATTGTGCTGGTTACGACCCCGTTGCTGCCTTGACCTGGCCTTGTGTGCTGCCCGAAGGCTGGGTTGTGGAGCGGATGCCGTCCGAGTCCGACTCGGGCCACGGGGAGTAGATGTTAAGCGAGGGCTCCGCTTAATGTCTTTTGCTTCGATGTGTAGTCTTCCGCTGTAAATAACTCTGGTTTGTAAGAAGATAAAACATATGTACTGTATTTGTATAACTATCTACGTGAACCGTGTGATGTAAAATATGCGATGAGTTGTACTGCCTGAGCCCACCTTCGAGTGGGACTGCTGCTATTTTGTTTCGGTCGAGAGAAAAATGTGGTGTAATCGGGAAGGTATCCGACGGATTGCACGATTAACTCGGTTTAGGGGCGTGGCGCACTGCTGTGATAGTGGTCCCATACTCTTAAGCCGGATTAATTGGGGCGGTCTGCCACATGAAGCGGTAGTGCTTCTCGTTCCACAGCTTGGACGTCATGCCGTACTCGTTGCCGCCGCGGTCGAACGCCGTCACGGACATCCCATTGGGGGAGCTGACAAGGGCCTTCTCGGAGTCCGTGAGGGCCTGGGAGAGCGGCCTCCGGCCAGGGATCTGCAGCCGGTTCTGGTCGGATCTGGCGTCGGTGGACAGGGGCGGAGCCAAAGGGTAGTCCAGGTAGGCCCAGGACTACCCTGGAATTTGGCCCAAAAATTTCTTGTTTCCCAAACCGGTTTAACCGGTTTGTGGGCTGACTGTTGGATTTAGTTTTTGTAATTTGCAGACTCGCCTATTCATCCCCCTCTAGTCGACATCAAGGTCCTTTCACGTCCACCGTCCGCTCTCCTGACTCACCACCAGCCCCCGATGCTCGCCGCTCGCGGCTCCTCCCGGCTGTTCGCCGGCGCCTCCCTCCACGCTTCCACGGCTCCTCCTCTGCCCCGTGACCCATCCCCAGGAGCTCGGCCTCGATGCCTCCCTCCGCCCGGCCTGGTCACCGGCCGCCGTCAGCCCGTCAACACCCGCGGCCCATCGAACTCACGACGCGTGGCCATGCGGCTCACCGAACCAAACTGCCAGGCGGCGGGTGCGGCCGCGGCTGGCGGCTGGCCGCGCCAGCGGCAGTCGGCACACCACAGGCCCCCTGCGGTCCTCCCCTAAGGCCGGCGGCGCCACTGCGCCAAGCACCATCATCGCCTGCTGCACAACTAGCCCGCCAGCGCCAGTAGTACTTCTTCTATTGATCTACATCTACTCCAATGGATCTATCTTACTTGTTGCTTACGAATTGAAAACTATCTTGCTTGTTGCTTGTGAATTGAAAACTGAGACTTAGATTCAGACATTTATGAGTGATTAATTGGTGTGTGCAATTGGGATTTTTGTTATTGTGTGCCAGATATTTGAGGCATAAAGATCACTATTGGGATTTGTAAGCGAGGATGACATAGTTAACATTTTTATGGCCACGAGAAAAGCGAAAAGCAAAAGTCTGTGTAGGCTATTGTAATCTTAGTGTAGGTCATTGTAATCTTCTATTCATGTATAACTTATCGATTTATGATTTTTATATTGTAATTTGTTAGAGTTTTGAACTAATTTGTTGAGTTGAAGCTATTGTGAGACCTCATTAAATATGATATTGTCATTTTGGTTACTTTTTACCGTTTGGTTACCGATTTGTTTTTAGATCATACCGAATTGTGTTTTGAAAATTTTGGCCAGGACTACCCTAGATTCAAATCGTGGGTCCGCCACTGGGGTTATGTATAATTTTTGAGTTGAGTCTGGCTTTTTCAAGTTTTGGGTAAAAAAATTTGGCTCGTACTTGGCTCAAGCAGACCACAATCGAATTTTTTGACCCGTGCCGGATCGGGTATTGTCACACAAGTTGGGTCGGCTTATCGGATCAGGTGGCCCATATCTCTAAGTATATAGCATTATAGAGTGGAGCTGTTTTATGGCAATACAATAATTAATTCAAGAAATGCCCTTTGCACGAATTAGTTCATAAAAAAACATCTTGGGCCCTCGTTCACAAATTAGAGAGGGGTGTCTCTCCTTTTGGTCAAGTATTTTTTTTATTAATGGAGACGTTGCGAACGACATCTGAGTTGGTTGAACCACAAGGCTAGCATCATTAACGTTAAAATTGGGTGCCACACGGAGGGAAAAGTTGTATCATTATGGCGATATAGCTTGGGTGTGGAAATCGAACCGTTGAAAACAGCAAATAGAGTGACGTGTTAGCTGCACATGTAACCCTTTTAGGGCAGGACTAATAACACAGCCGGCCAGCCGGCCAGATGCGCGCCCGCTGCTGCGCCGACTGTGGACTGCTAGCCGGCAGTTTGGTTTTTCTGGACCCACTATCAGCGATGGCATTCTCGCTTCGGCCAGACGGTAAGTGAAACGTCCGCTTCTTTCTCTTTCTTCTCCTCTCTCTCCCCCATTTAGGATTTAGTCCGCTCCTGCTATAATACTTGCTTTTATAGATGCCAATCTCGATCCAATCTTTTACTGATTTACTGAGTACTGTATGTCCAAGAGCCACATGCATGAGCAGTGAGCGCCGCGACGTCACACAGTCACGCTTGACCATTATTCTTGGGAGAATTTCAGCAGCCGACATATTTATCAACTATGCATATTGGTAATGGTAACCATACAATCTGTGAGTATGACCAATAGTCTTGACGAATTATGATCAGTAGTCTAGAAATGGTTGCACATTTTCGTTCCTCTAGAGAAGGAAAAAGAAAGAATGAAACAATCACACACCAACACTTGCACTCTACGGCAACCCACACTCCCTGGGGAAGCTGCCATCGGGGAACCTGACGGAGTCGGTGCAGTAGTTGTAGATCATGTACCTGTCCTGCGCCTCCCTCAGCTGCTGCATCTGCTTCACGTCGTCCAGCCCCGCCCCGCCGTCGAACCAGTCGCCGCCGGACGCGGACGGGTCCTGGCCGCCGCACACCCACGCTGCCCCGCTCGGCTCGCAGCCGTTGGCGCGGTAGTTCCGGAAGTAGGCGGTGAAGGGCGCCTGCGACCAGTCCGTCTTGACGCGCCCGCCCTGCGTCGCCCACTCGTCGGCGTCCCAGAGCACGCCGTTCAGCCGCATCGGCTGGTACACCGGGAACGGCACGCCGGCGTCCCAGTGGTTCCTGAATCGCCGGATCGCCATGTCGTCCACCAGGATCCTGAAATAAACCCATCAGCTCCACGTCGTATCACTCATTTTTCTTTTCAAAGAAAAATTGCTTCACTCATTTCTGAAGAAAAAGTTCAGTGTTTTCAGGAACGACAACGTTCTAGGTTCGTCACTGAAAGCTACTACTAGCTAGTGCTGAAAAGTTCAAGAAACTGCAGAAGAAGAGAGAGAGAGAGAGAGGGTTGTTACAGGATCTCGTCTGAATTCCAGATGATGGAGTAGGTGTGGAAGTCTTGAGTAGGGTCGAACCAGAGCCGGTACTGCACCTCCCTGCCGCCGGAGCCATTGGCGAAGATGTTGGTGTGCAGGGTGTACGGATCACCGGTGAGGTTGCCCAGGAACTCCAGGTCGATCTCGTCATGGATCTTCCACTGGCCTTCAGAAATCAACTGCATGTTCCACACCACAAAGCATACGTTAGTCAGAGAGGAAACGCATGGCATGTATGGATGGCAGAGTGCCTGCACAGGTATTGCTGCTCACTCACGTAAACCGTCGTGACGGTGCCGGCGGAGTTCCCCGCGACGAGCTTGATGTCGATGTCGATCCTGGCAAAGAGATACGACCTCTTGGACCGGAACCCCGACCCCATGACGCGGTCCAACGACAGCCCGACGGTCTGGTCGCCATTGCTCTCGTTGATCAGCTGCGTCGGGCCCCAGAGGATGTCGACCTGCTCCGTCATGCGACCACCGGCAGCCACCGCCGAGGAGACGGCGGCCATCATCGTGAGAGCCGACAGGCAGGCTAGGAGGCGCGCCCTAGCCGGTGCCATGGCTCCCGGCTGCCGGTGGTGCGGAGTGAGTGCTGTGTGACTGGGAGTGGCGTGTGGGGGGCAGGCAGCGAGGCACTGGTCAAGTGCAGGGGCTATATGCAGAGACTGGGCTGCAGCGCCGCAGGGCTACCAGGGTCAAATTCCACGCAGCAAGATCGATCCCATCGAACTCGGCGACGCAGTAGATTAGTGTTGGGAGGTGTAAACAAGTTTGGAATATGGTTGGCTAACGAAGACCTAAGCATAGAAAAGGATGAAAGATTCATGGCTAAAGGGGGAACAGAGCTGGGAAACGAAGCAAGAAGTTGACCTGATTTAATGTGCTGGTCACATGCATGTCCAAAGGGTGTAAATGCACGGGCATGGCGGCTTCTGATTGGGTTTCTAGGCTTGCAGGAATGCAAATTGAGGAGAGACTTGAAATTTTAATTATGTGTGGTGCAGATCCTCCGGGGAAAATCGCTAGACACAAATTAGAAACGATTTTTTGGAGACCGTCAGAATATAAAACTTGGAGTTAGGTTAGGTTTATGTTTTTCTCAAGTACTCCATGATAGCATTGTCAGTGCTCACTGCTCAGTGGCGACATGAGATCCTCTGGCGAGAACTGATGCATATTGTGTCCTGGTCCACAAATTATTCCTGGTCCACAAATTAGTCGCATTACATGCTGTACAAGTTTTACGCTGATCGCTGAGTATTACTGAAGAGTGCGGTGGTGCATTGAGTAGAATACTGAAGACTGCCTTGCAAAACAGAAAGAGTACTGAAGATTTTAATTGCTGTGAAGCACGCACTTTTTTGAATTAATACAATGAAAAATTCTTGAGCATGTGCCAGTTTATACATTGCTTTGCTCTTGCAGATGTTATTCCAGATGCTTAGAGGCAGCACTCATGCATGTGGAGAGGAGTGCACTATTTTTTCACTGCCCCCCGTGTATGTACTACTACTACTATTCTGTTTCACCGTACATGTACGCCTTTGGAACAAGGTTCTGCGTCCCCCTCGAAGACTACGGATTTACCAATTTACTTTACTTGAATGGATTTATCGAGTTCACTGAATCACTGCACGCTACAAGTACTACAAGCACCTTCAGAGTTCAGCCTTCACCATTTCACCGCACAAGTGCAGTAAACCCAACACTAGAGCCGTGATCTGCGCTGACCGCTGAGCATATGTTCGGAGGCCGTGCACGACAGCTGCCCTGCTCGGCATATGTTCCCGAACGCCATTGGTGCCTTGCTTTGCTCGCACGCTGTCACATGTCTACGCTCTTCGGATTAAACCATTTTTTGGGGATGGATTTAAAAGCATTTAACTAGGAGTGCCAGTAGCGGCGGCCCAATAGTCGGCCTAGCCCAACAGATGCGAGAAGAAAACGTGTTGGGCTTGTCGCAGGCAGCTGTGCTCCACCATGATTTGGGCCCCCAGATTTGGCACCCACTGGGATCCCCTGTTTTACACGGTCTAGGAGAGCCAACCAGTGGCATTCGTCCCGTGCTGCGCGAGTGCCCAGCGATCAATTTGCGTTGCCGTTTGGGGAGTAGTTTAACCAGAGGATTCCTTTTCATTTGATGCAGCTAAACAAGCTATCGAACTGCAAGTGCGAAGCATGACCTCATGCGAATTGGATACACGCAAAGCTACTAGCTGCTCCTACGGTCAAGGAACACTCGGTGCTCTCTGTTTTCGCAAGGAAAGCAAGAGACGTGCTTGTCTGACCAGAATAAACAAGCTGCTGCTGCTGCTGTTCCAGTGGCCAGGGTAAGTACTGAACTGAATAAACAATTATGCACATTTTTTCACACCAAAGAATAGTCTATATTTTTTCACACACCAAAGAATTGTATTTGTATACATTTTGTTCGCACCAAAGAATACTACTTATTTTTTTTCACACCAAAGAATGGATTCTATAGCCTATGCCGAATTGCGTGGAACCTGCCCTAAGTACGTGACTGCCGTGATCGAGTTCGCAATCAAAGCGTCCCCCAAAGCTTGGCCCATCTCGACGCCACTAGGGCATGGAGCACTCGGGCGGGACGCCCTGCGGGAAGCGCTTGGTGTCGGCGCAGTAGTCGTAGACCATGTAGTTGTCCCGCGCCCACTTCATCGCCTGCTGCGCCGCCGCGTCCATCTGCTGCCCGTACCCCGCCGGCGAGGCGGAGGAGGAGGCGTCCGCGGCCGTGAAGTTGCGGTACTGCGCCGCGAAGGGGGCCTGGGACCAGTCCGTCTTGACGCGGCCCCCCTGCGTGGCCCAGTCCTCGGCGTCCCACAGCGAGCCGTAGAGCCGCATCCGCTGCGCCGACGGGTACGGCACGCCGCGGTCCGCGTGGTTCTTGAACTCCCGGATCGGCGTGCCGTCCACCAGCACCAGGACGTGCTGCTGCGTCCACTCGATGGAGTAGGTGTGGAAGTCGGCGGTGGGGTCGAACCAGAGGTGGAACTGCTGCTCCTTGCCGCCGTTGCCGCTGGCGAACACGTTGGTGTGCAGCGTGTAGGGCTCGCCGCTTACGTTGCCCAGGAACTCGAGGTCCACCTCGTCGTGGACGTCCCATTGCCCCTCCGAGATGAACTGCACGCACGTATGTACAGGGTAAAGACTTGTTAGAACGAAATCCATGGCGAGAATTGATGCTGGGCGTGGGCGGCTGGCGGCTTACGTAGAAGGTGGTGACGGTGCCGGCGGAGTTGTTGGGGACGAGCTTGATCTGCATGTCGGCGCGCGCGAAGAGGTAGGTGTCCCTGGAGCGGAACCCGGAGCCGGAGGTGTGGTCCAGCGACAGCGTCAGCACCTGGCCGTCCGGCGAGACGCTCCCGCGCCCGTCCCCCCACGTCACCTCCAGGCCGCCGTCGATCCTCCCCGTATCCGCCGCCGTCACGCTGATGCCGCAGCAGAGCCCCACGAGCACAAGGAGCACGCGAGCCCTCGAGCCAAAAGCCATCGCCGTTTGACCAGCTCGTTCCGAAAGAGATGCAATTGTGAGATTCGGTGGTGGTGATGGTGGACTGGTGGTGCAGCGATGGATGGATGGTTGTGTGCGTCTCCTGACGGGGATTATATAGGGTTGGGGACATGCAGGGATGGGATGGTTTTGGTTTGGACTTGGGGAGGAGATCGAATTGATCGAGGCGCGTTGGACAGACAGACAGTGAAGGGGGCGCGGCGGCTGAGGCGCATGTTCGCGTCTCGTTCCCCGGGAGCTGCTGTGCTGGGCTGGCGATGCGCGGGCGACAGCGGGGCGGCTCCCCGTCTGGCCGTGGTGCAGCTGCGCGAGACGATGACGCTGGGCCCCCGGGACGCGACATCGCGGTCGTGGACGTAAAATCCGAGCGAGGAAATGGAAAGAGTACAGCGCGTGCGAGGGCGACCGATCCCGGCGGCGGCGGCGAACGCGTTCTTTTGCTCTCCCCGCCGCACCGAAATTCTGGTCGTGTTCCCTTTCGCGGCGTCGTGCGGGTGCGGGTTCGGCTGGCTTGCTGGCTGCCACACCCAGACGCGCAAACCGCAGCAGGCAGCGGGCCCAACCACGGGATTGAATGCCGCGACCGTGAGTCCGGCTGGCTGGCTGCCAACTGGAGGCCACGAGCACAAATTTCACGCGTGGCGAAATGCGGGCGGCGAAGGTGCGGCGCTGATCTGATGGATGGGTCTGCTTCTCCTTGTACGACATTTGTTTTTTGGGGGATTCTTTGTCGATACGGTCATGTGGGTCTTCAGGTTCGATCAGTTCTCGTGTGCTGCCGGCTGCCGCACGATGTAGGCTGTGTTCAGATGGGGGACAAATTTTTTGCACTCTATTTTGATCACTAATTAGAGGTATTAAATAAAGTCAGATTACAAAACTACTTCCACAACCCCTGGTAAATTCGCGAGACGAATCTAATGAGGTCTTTGACCGCATGATTTGAGGATGATTACTGTAGCTAATCATAGATTAATTAGGCTCGTTAGAATCGTCACGCAAAGTTGCACTCATCTCTGAATGCAAGATTTCTTGAGATAATTTTTTATCCCAAGGCATCCGAACACGGCCCGCATCGGTTGCAACCGACTGTTGGTGACCAATGTCTGTACGCCACAGCATCATGTTCAGAGGATCCCCCTGGCATCGAATCAGGTCGGCACGAGATCGGGCGGTTCGGAGTAGCCCGTGATCTCCAGATGATTAGCACCGACCACGGCACGTTACCACCGACCCACCCGCGCGCCGGTGACGCCAACATGCGCGCGGGCCGGCGCCGGCATCCCTCTTTTGGGTTTGGACTACCAGGCCTTTTGGTGCGCCGTGTGGTTCGGCTGCCAGAAACGGGCCGCCGCGTCTTTTGTTTCGGCCGCGTAGGCGTAGGCGTAGGCGTGGACGGATATGATGTGCGGTGTGCCCATCTTACTCCATGTATTTGAAGCTGAAAAAAATACAAAATACACCGTCCGTTTTAAATTATAAGTCATTTCAATTTTTTGAAAAATTAATTATTTTTAGGTTTATCCAAGATTATAGAAATGATACAATATGAAAATATATTTAATCAAAAATCTAATGGTACCTATTTTGTTAAATAGACTTGATCAAATTTGAAATGTTGACTTTTTAAGAAAATTGGAATGACATACAATTTGAAACTGAAGGAGTAGCAGTCTAGCAACATTGCTTGTTCGACAAACGATAAATG
>CM014276.1:58519065-58530541 GCA_004135705.1 Alloteropsis semialata
CGTCGCCGGCCGCTCCTGTGCGGCATGTTGGGGGGCGCCGCCCGCGGCTGCAGCGGGCTTGGCCCTCCCCTCCTCCATCGGTGTCACCTGTGGGTGTCGGGGGAGGGCCTCCGCGCGTGGCCGCCGGCGTGGGCGTCGCCTGTGGCTGCCGCTGGCTTGTTGGGGGGTTCCTCCTTCCGTCAGTGTCACCTGTGCTGCCAAGGTCTTCGGGTGAAAACCCTGCTCGGTGCTCTGCTGGGCCAGCAACGATGGCGCTCGCGGGCGTCGTTTCCCTCCCCGGAGGTGTTGCTGTGAAGTCTTGGGTGGCGGCGCCCTTCCTCCTTCGTCGCAGTGTCGTGGGTGTACTCCACCTGTGCTGCGTCTTCGTTGGAGGTTTTGCGACGTGCCCTGGGGTTGGAGCGGAGGCGAAAGCCTTTGCCTGCTTGCGGGCCGATAATGACGACGCCCTCGGGCGCCGTTTTCCTCCTTGAAGGCATCTATCGTTTGCTCCTCCCCAGGGCTGATCGGTGTGGTCGGCGTGGCTTTCCTCCCTGTGCCTGCCTGCGCTCTGTTCTCTGCAATGTCGCCTTGGTTGCCTGGGTTATGGCGGATGCTTTGCCGCCCAGTCGTTTTGGTTACAATGGTGTATTGTTGGTCGTGGCGGATGCTTTGCCGCCGTGGTCTACTCTGGCGGATGCTTTGTCGCCGTGGTTGTGTTGCTTGGTGGATGCTTTGCCACCGTTGAACTTGGCGGATGCTTTGCCGCCATTCTTTACTCTGGCGGATGCTTTGCCGCCGTGGTCGATCTGCTTCGGTGGATGCTTTGCCACCGTGTTGTGCTTGCTCTCCCTCGGCACCATTGGTGACGGTGCAGCTTCGTTATGCAGGTTCAGCTCTCCGGGATGGCCTTGTCGGTTGGTTGGGTTGGGGGTGCCCTTCCCCTTCCATGCTTCTCTTGCTGTTAGTGTGTTGTGGTCGCGGTTTCGGTCGCCTCTAGTTGGTGTTTGGTTGTACTTTTCTTTTGTGTTTCTCTATATTTAGTCCTTTGTGCGCTTGTGTTAGTCAAGCTCTGTTTGGCTATACCAAGCACTGTATGTAACTGCTTTCTTCTTAATGAAATACGTGCTAAGGCACGGTCGCAAAAAAAAAAAAATGCCAAAGCACAATCGCAAAAAAAAAACTCTCATTTAAATGAAGATAATGAAAGTAAAAGAATAGTTATCTCATATAGCTTCGTCTTATGTATCGGTTCGTCAATTTGCTGTACATGCTTGTGCACCAGACTACTACAGTCTACAACTATCTCAATCATGTGGACTATTGCTGATCGGACAGCAAACGTTGACCAAGGTTAAAAAATATAATCGATACATGATCCATTGAGCCCCAGCAACCGAGAACCTGTGTGAGCTCTGAGTGAATCTTAGATCATGTAAACGGAAAGAACAAGGAGAGCTTGCACCAAAAAAAAAAACTCTAAAACTAGGTTAAAAACAAGAACTCAAAAAGCGAAAACTGGTGTCCTCGGCCCTCACAAACGGTTGCTGTCTTCAGGAGTCAAAGCAGACAACGGGCAGGCTAAAAGAGCTGAACACCAGACTTCAGTTTGTTCTGCTTCCACTTGGGGAGCTTGTAGAACGCCACCCTCGCCATGCCAAACTTCTCTCTGAACTCGGCTAACGATAAGTATGACTGCACTCAATTGATAATAAGTTCATGTTATCATCTTGATCCAACGAATGGGAAGTGGAAGATCGGTTACTCACCTCTCGCTTGGTCATGTCGATGTCGGGAACAGGATCTTCAGCTGTGGTTGTCAGACGTCCATATGGGTAGATGGTGCGCCCTTCATCATCTTCTGTCTCATTTTCGCCTACATCACCATCGCCTGTGGCGCCTTCCTCTTGTACCGCCTTCTCTGGCTCAGGGCTCGCTTCATTTTTGCAAAGAATTCAGAGACAAGGTAAGATACTGAACATTTGGTCGCCAAGTTTTGGAATAATTGGAAACCAAAGAGTAGTATACTCTGTACCTTTTACTGACTTTGGTATTGTACTTTTCAGGCCTTCAAAAGAACTGGTGAGACCAATGATAGCTGATTTTTTGGGTGACACCTTTGACGGATCTCCAGATTTTGGGAAAAGCTTTCTGACAGCAGGAGGAGGGGTGGAAAGGTTCCTGGTATTGCTTGGGTTCTCAAAGGCAGAGGTTAACACATTGAAGGCTGGAGACCTTCCTCGAACACGGGGACGGTCCGGGCTGGTGGACATGCTTCTAGAGCGCTGAGATTTATCTTGTCCAGAGCTTCTTCCTGTAAATGCAGGTGTTCGTCGTTTTGGTTTCTGAAAACATGTACATAATTAGTAGTAGAATTATTTTTAGATAGGGCTTATATAATGCTGTTTTTAAATCACCCTGTAGTCCTTTTACCAAACCTTATGGTGAAGCATATGTTAGGGCTTATAATTCATACATATGGCATGGTATAATCTAATTAAAATGCTGAAAACCTGAATCTTAATCGACAGAAGATGTTAATGGTCCCACTAACATAAGCACAACAAAATATGGATGTCGGTAAAGCAAGAGTACTGATAAACATGGACCTCTTGACAGTGTCTCTATGAATAAAATTTTGGGACTCAGACCTTAGAACTTTCCTGCTATACTAATACAAAGATTCCTGTACCTCTTGACAGTTGTTTCTTTAAACAAAATTATGATAAAATATCTTTTGGAGCCAAATAACGGAAGCGAAACTATCCAAAGTTCACAAGAAGTTGGTGGGATTGATTTCCACCAAAATATTGGAAGACAATTTGACAGACTTACATTCAGTGATGGAGGCGCTTTACCCTTGAGGACAGCAAGTTTCCTCTGGTATGAACTGCCATGCATCTGGAACAAAAATTCAAAAGCGATAAGATGCATTAAGTTCCAAAATTAATTTATCAGGTATACTTAGGTGTTAATCTCATGGAATAGATGTGATGATAATTCACCATAAGCATGTACAACACATATAAACCACTTACCAAAGATTTTGCTGAGTCCCAGTTGAAGAACCTACTGAAAAATTGTGGCTCACTGCCTTCTGACATAACGAATATCGGTGTTTCTTGTGAAAGTTTTTCCATAAGGAAATCAAGAACAAGAAATTTCTAGCAGTTACAGTGAGAAACAAAGTAAGAAAACAAATAAAAAATCATGATTCCTAATTATACTATGCATGGTGATTTTTTCTTTTACCTCTCCAATATCCATAGCTTGTGATTTAACTTTGGCATCTACCTCCTGGCCAACCCAAACAAATATGTCTGAGTGACAATCAAGAACAAAAACATCCTCTGTCATCAGATCATCCTGAGTAAAGTGGTGTATTTCTTTGACCTGATCAAGTGTATTTGAAAATAAGAGTTTGTATTAGACATTAAATGAACACATGTAGCCATAAAACATTGACATCTTTGTTTTGCTTACCTTTATATTCCCTTCATGACCCCCCAACAGCAACATTATTATTAGTAGCCAAAGAAAAGAAGAAGCGTCAGCAGATGTTGAATAGTGAGTTCCATCTAGTAGATATTTGGAATACCATATATATATCTACTATTACCTTTGGATATGATGCATGAAAAAAGATGAGGGTCACTTTCATGCTCTCTTTCTACTTTTTGGTTCGTATACTTGGATTTACCACCCAGTAGTTCCCAGAACTGATCTGTTTCTCTCCCCTCCTTTTGTGACCTGGAAGGTAGATCCGGCTGTACAAGCAAAGAGAGAAGCACAAAGAAGAGTTAAGGCAAAGGATAGGAATACTGAAGTCAAATCTGTTGCAGAGCATAACAAACATATAACGGAATAACACCATGAAAGTTTCTATGATAACGAGGAGACCGAAGATAACAGTGAGTGTCTCCATGCCACCCTATCTCAATTAGACCAACAGAACAATGGAACTCCCAGTGCACCTAGAACATACATCTAGAAACCACTACACATTTGTAAGGAACAACTAAACCAACAGTCCAGTAGATGTGCACCCATTGATGTGCTTTACTAATATTCCAATACTAAATTGCAGACAGAAAATAGAATTACCGCTACACTGACAATATGCTGGCCTAATAAGAGAACTGCGTGTCATTGCATTAAGACAGCATGCCCTTCTGTTTACAGGGGCGTTAATCAATGTTTTCCATTGGTACCAAATTACTGATAAATTAAGCAATCAATAAAGCTGCATAAGTACAAACTACAAAGATTCATATTTGCTCCAATAAGGAACTATATTCACACCTTAATTACATCTAGCTGCCTCTCAACCAAGTCATGATCCAGTGAGGTCGTAAGGTTGCCAGTCCATGTGAACACAGTGTTTCCATTGTGTAGAATGTAACAATAGGACGAGTTTAAGGATGAAGCCACCTAATGAAAAGATGAAAGAAACGAAGTAGCTCGTTACTAAGATTTCTCACATATATATTTTACAAACAAAAGTATGACCCCGGACATACTGCATCCATTTCAAGTGCTTGCATGTTTTCTGATCCTGAGCCCTGAATCCGGAACAGGGCAATCCCACCTTCAGAGTAAGTGTCATCTGCAATACCATTTTCAGCAATGAAGTTCTTGTATCCAGAGCTAAGGCCACCCTACATTGAAGATTCAGACAAAGAAAAATGATGGAACATTCAACTTGAAGTCCGTCAGATCAGGTCAAGAATTTTGACTAAGTTAAAGCAAACCTTGAACACTTGAAGACTCTGAAATATGACAAAGAACTGAATTGGTTCTCTCCCTTCATAAATGCGAGCCTGTGCGTAAAAGGAAAAAATACATTAGAGACTGACACTCTGATTTAATATATAAATAACCAGCTGGTTACCTGGACAGCCTGGAACTTTGCAGCCTGAACCATCTTACTAGCCAGAGACATTGCCGACGCCCTCTCCACCTGAAAGCAATTAAGATCATGCCAATGGATTGAGAAAACATTAATTGAAATAGGCAGATATAACACTAATGGAAACTTATGTGCATTTAAATTCCATAGATCAGAAGTAACAGTGATTTTGTGCACTCTTATTACCTCAACACTCTTCTTCCCAAACCAAGTCCCAATAAAACATTCGTCCTTCTCTTCTCCAGTATATGTGTATTGAAAAAGGTAGCAATCTCCGGTGTAAAATTTTGATTGTTCAGGGGTTGACAGAAGAGCCTTGTCATTTCCATTTACACGCCAGACCTGAAGCCAATATATAGGAAACAAAAACACCATCAAAGTTACACCAAAAGTAAATGGATGAATGCTCTGATAAACTTTGGTTGGGGGGTGAACATCGAAGGAGATGGGTGTACATCAAGTTTGCGGGTACCAAGAGGCTAACAATCTAGGTAACATATTTGTAGAAGTGCAGTTGAGGGGATAGAACAGAATCTTAGAAGAGACCGAGAAACAACAGAGAAGCCTTTCGTCCAAAGCAAGTTGGGGTAAGCTGGAGATGGAATCATGGAACCGAACAAGGGCCAAAAACAAGGAAGATACCCGGTACCCACAGTCTTGCACCTCGTAAAAGGATCTATAAGGGTTGGCAAAAATCATACCTGTAAATGACCTGTGCAATCAATATAAGGCTGTGGTTCTTCTTTTACAGGTGCAGCTTTCATCAAGCCTTTAACATCTAATCCTTGATTTTTGAGGAGAGCTGCAAGAAAAAATAATATATAAATGCATGGAATTTGGCTTGTAGATATACCTTGCACTGGAACTGACAATTTTATGTAGACAATAACCTGCAACTTTGCCTCTTCCATCCTCAGATGACAGTTTCAGATCAGGAGTGGGTGGCCACTTAACAAATTTTGACTTGAACATGATCGTCTCGAATCCCTCAATCACTTTGATAACATGTGACTTCATCCGGCTATCATCAATGAGTAGTTTCTGTATAGAAGCAAAAGGAACTAAGTGCACACAGAAGCAAAATGGCCAACATGAATATGATTTAAACATCCAGCAAGAAAGTTTATTTTAGTGCAAACAAGAAATAACCTCGGCAGTTTCACTCGCACCCTTTCTTTCTTGCAATGAAGTATTTCTACCCATCCAAACATACATTTCAGCGCCACAGTCGAGCAAGTAGCACTTGTTTGACTCAAGTAACTCGCGCGCCAAGGAGTCAAAGTTAATTTGCTCCGTCTTTCCCTGGTTAACGCTGGGAGGTCAAATAAATCATCCACTCAGTTTTGCAATTTCAAGCAAATATTAATCTAAAATATGCATAACTTAAATAAAGATTATTGTTCTTGTTGAAGAATAATATGTTTATGTTAAGTGGATACAGGAATAATGGCAGTGAGTTACCATTGCAATTTGATAACGATTTCTTTGTCTTCTCCATTATTCTGTGAAGGTGACTTCTTTGGAAGAGGAGCAAAGCCACCAAACAAAGCCCAAAATTCACCGGCTTCAGCATCAGCCATCATTTTTCCATCCTCTATGAGATAAATCCAATTTATCATATCATCGTAAATGTGATTCTAAATATCCTAGGTGCATTAAGTATTTGCTTACCAACCGCTGCAACTTCACACTTTCCCTCATGGAAAGTGTCTTTGATATACTGCACAACTTCAAGAGCTTTTGCTCTCTCTTGAATGCATGAATTTGAACCATTGAACTGGAAAATTTTGGACTTGGTATCCAAAATAAATATGTCCTCATGGTTAAGGGATGAACGAGCAAAAGGAACCTAGTCGTAGAATAGAAAGCATAATCAGGAAATGAGCAAAACATAATTGGAAAGGAAAAAAACATAGTTATTTAGATAGCTTGCCTCTTTAACATGGACCACATGTTTTCCTTTGCAGACATATAAGCGAGTAAAATGCTCCTGCTCATTGACTTCTACGTGGTTGAACCCAGAAGCTACACCTCCAGGCTGTGGCATGATGCAAGGCCTAAAGTATGAGAGAAGCTTTTCAGTTTCATTGCCTTGTAACTCCCGATACTGGACAGCACGTCCTCCAAGTGCAGCATCAAGCTCAACAGTTAAAATTGTAGCAGTTCCAGCTTCATCCTACCAAGAAAGACAGGGGGCATTTTTAAAGAGCTCAAGAGAAAAGTGAGGTAATGCAGTGTCAAATTGGTTTGGGAATCTACCTGACTAGTATCTTTACCAAGCCAATAATGGATGTCATGGCGGAAAGAACCATTCTTTAATGCTGTTGTCTGCAGGGAAAAAGAAGAAACAAACATTCAGTAAACATAAAGCAACACTGCGATCAACCATAAACAGATTGCATTATCATGATGAGGAGTTCATGGCAGTGAAGCATATTATGCACCAAAACGATAAAGGGTTGCATTATATGATATGACAATGAGAAATGGAAAAAGAAAACAAAAAAATATTTCATCACAGATTTCTTAGAGCATCAAGGACAAATCATTTGCCTTTCAATTATGATTTTTTGCACCAATAATCTTCCAAAATAAAAGGACATGCACAGAAAGGCATTAGCACATCCATACCTTCAAGATGATATATGAATCACCCATGTAAAATTTTCCATGAGCGGATGTTGGCACAGGAACTGGCTTAAAATTCTCAATACGCCATATCTCCAGACCACTGAAACTAAATTAAGGAGTGCAATGCTCCTAAAATGAACTACAATAGAGAATAGGTACAGTGATCATTTAAAAAGAAATGACAAAGTGTAACTTAAAAAGATAGAATCAGTGTTTCCTCAATCTTTAATCCAACTTTGTCATTATATTTAGTACTCCTCGATGCAATATATCTACACTTTTAGTTTATTTCTAGAGCTGAACATTTACTTCATGATAGATGGATAGCATTATATATAGCTCATGTCAGAGAAAGTTATACTGTGTTAGACATTGTAAGTTTGTAATCATCGAAACTTATGGCTATTATGCCTAGAATCTCTTATGCCTACTGTACTGTAGACCATTTTAAGATTTCAGGGTCATGTCAAACCTTAGCAACATATCACAGTAAAATCAGGCATAGTTGATAACAATCGCTAATCGGGAAAAATGATAAAACAATATAAGTGCAGCTTAACAGTTTAAGCAACTTCTCTACTTCCAGACTAGCCTTCAGCATGTTTACTTTTACAATCGATTAGCCTAACGTTCTATCTTGACATACACTTGTTTAGTCTAATAGAATTATCCTATGGTCTGAAAATGCGTTTCAGTGAGATATAGTTGTCAGGCATGAAGAAACCATATGATGCAAGAAGCCAGCGAAAAAGGATACTCCTTTTGCCCAGCCCCGCGGAACGCCGGGTCCAAATCCTTCATAGACACGGACATGCTGGATGTTGCTGAAGAACCCTTGCCTGGTTTCGTATCAAAAGAATGCCCACATTACGCAATGAAAATGATCGCTTGTAACAGCATCTCGTGCAGGAAACTAATTCGCACGGACTACAGAAAGCCGCATTGGAAGGGGAGAAAAAAAACGATGAAGATGCATTTCGATCAGTCAGTTTCTCACCTGGAACCGGGGTGCTGTTCTTGCCGATAGAATTGGGGAATAATTCTTGGGGGAGAGAACGATCCGGGGAGGGGTGGGGGGAGCGGGGCGAAGTAGATGGCCATCCGCGAAAGACGGATTCAGGAGAAAGAAAAGGGAAAATACGAGCGGCGAGCGCATGCGCCTCTTCTCATCTCCCCCAGCTTCTTCACAAGATCAGAGCGCACCTCACGCCGTCGGTTTGCCACTTCGGCTCCAGGCCCCATCCAAGGGGGCTCCTATATGTCTACCGGAAGGCATATAAGCAAACCATCTATAAAGCCCATTAGTAGTTATAAAGGCCCAAAAACACCTACGTCCGTTCATTTTTCCGTTATGTTCCGGCCGCTCTAGACTTTTTTGACGCGAACGTTCGTTTCCGTTCTGTTCTGGGCGCACCTGACTTTTTTGACGCGAGCGTTTCAACGCTGGCTTTCAAAACTGCGCGCGTAAAAATTTCTGGCTGCCTTTAATTTTTTTGCTGGGTACGTGGTTCTAAGTGGGAAACATAACGGGTGGGTACCAACTCACAAAATAAAGTTGCAAGTTGCAAATTTGTAAATAAACTTAACATTCTGTAGCTTCAGATTTTAGAGTACAAATTATAGGTAATATAATCTAGTTCTAATGTAGCATTTTCTTTGACAACTGATTATCAGCAAGTAGTGTAGCAAGAACCTATTAACAATGAAACAATGTTCCAAATGTTAATCATTATGTCAATTTTTATTGTGACTTTGAGCATTACAAAACAAGAAATGTTCAACATTTCCATTCTTAATGAATACAACAATGTTGAACATTAAACATAGTAAAGTTGAAATGTACAAATAGATATGTTGAAATGTATATATAGATATGTTGAACATTCCACAAATAAAGTTGAACCTAGTTCTAGTAAAGTGTTTGAAATGTTAAAATACTGTTCTAACAAATATTGTGTACAACAACAAAAAATGTTACCAAATTGAAACTAGGCATGAAGTTGCATGAGCAGGAATAATGTTGAAAATGTTGAAATACTATCAAAACAAATGTTGATAACATAAAAAAAAGTTACAAACATGTATTTAGCCATCGAATTGCATGACAACAACTAGATCAGCATCTCAATAAAAATGGTAGCGAACTTGTTGTACTTGTACGACAATAATTGAAATAGAAGCTTCTAATGCAAAGGTAACAGATCAGCCTATCCAGCAAAGAAGAATAAGGTTATATTTGTTCAACTAATATTCATGTAATGATAAATCTGCATGAGTCAAGTTATCAGACATACATTTGAAATTTTCTGGACGGTCTTTCTATTGTATGTCTGCAAGAAGTTAAGTGCAAAGATACCTGAATCATATCTGTGAAATGTAATGTCAAAATGAGCACAAAATTATAGTGATATGAAAATGTAACTTCATAGATAGCTGAAAAGAAACCCGAATATCTGCTTGGGAACCGGTACAAAGCAAGTCTCAAACTCTCGAATGTTGAAATGGTTGCAACGCGAATAGGCAAGCATGAATGGTTGATATGCCCCCTCTAGCCAAAGATAGCATGAATGCATGAATATCTGTACCCGTTAGGACAGAGTTGCCCCCCAACAATCCTCAATTCTAACCAGTAGGGCCTTCTATGGTAGGGGGTACTTGGTCGGCCCCTAACCAGTAGGGTCTTCTATGGCAGGGGGTACGTGTCGCCCCCAAAACCACCAACCTTCTGTACCCGTTAGGACGGAGTCGCCCCCCAACAATCCCCAACCCTAACCGGTAAGGTCTTCTATGGCAGGGGGTACTTGGTCGGCCCTAACCGGTATGGTCTTCTATGGCAGGGGGTACGTGTCGCCCCCAAACCCACCAACCTTCTGTACCCGTTAGGACGGAGTCGCCCCCCAACAATCCCCAACCCTAACCAGTACGGCCTTCTATGGCAGGGGGTACTTGGTCGGCCCCTAACCGGTAGGGTCTTTTATGGCAGGGGGTACGTGTCGTCCCCAAACCCACCAACCTTCTGTACCCGTTAGGATGGAGTCGCCCCCCAACAATCCCCAACCCTAACCAGTAGGGTCTTCTATGGCAGGGGGCACTTGGTCGACCCCTAACCGGTACGGTCTTCTATGGCAGGGGGTACGTGTCGCCCTCAAACCCACCAACCTTCTGTACCCGTTAGGATGGAGTCGCCCCCCAACAATCCCCAACCCTAACCAATAGGGCCTTCTATGGCAGGGGGTACTTGGTCGGCCTCTAACCGGTAGGGTCTTCTATGGCAGGGGTCCAAAACCAAACCGAGATGATAGTTCGATGGCCAAAAATGGATTGACTCTTTTAGAAATAAAGGTTCAACATTTCAAAAAACATGTTCAACATTTCAAATAAACAATTCGAATAAACAAGTTTAAAATTTTATACACTAATTTTGAAATAGTATATCTAGAATGTTAAAGCAGTACATTTAAATGTTGAAATTTATTAAGAAATAAAAATATAGACATATTAGATCTCATTTTGTTAAACAAATTCTAAGATGCGTTGTGGTCTAAATGAAATTGAATTTGGTTGTAGTGTTAGAGAATCTGCAAAACAAAACATCAATTCTCGTTGCAGCCCTATTGTCAGCACAGAAATAATTTTTTGTTTTCTCTTTATATTTTCTTACATTTTCTACTCTAATCCTTGTAAAAGCAGATTCAACATTTTTACCAAAACAATTCACACATTTTTACAAAACTAATTCAACACTTTGGGAAAATTAATTATACATTTTTCAAAAAATGTTGAAATTGTATATTACAAATGTTGAAACAATATATTAAAAATATTGAACTAGTATATCAAAATGTTGAAACCATAAAACAAAAAATAAAAATAACATATTGGATCTCATTTCGTTGCATTAATTCTAATCAACACTGTGGTTCAAACCGATTTCAATTTGGACATATAGTTTAAGAGAAA
>CM014276.1:58542347-58572187 GCA_004135705.1 Alloteropsis semialata
TATGTACCTAAAAAATCAAAATGACTTACAATTTGGATAATTATTACAAGGTAGTTTGACTTGTTAGTCGACAGTAGTCGGCAGAAAGAAAGCAACGATCAAACAACTAGATACACGGTGCATTACCTCCTTTCACGAATAAAACTACGCATTTTTTAAATGAATGTGCAGGAGTTCTGTCTACTACTATATAGCAAATAGGGAATAATCCGGTGTCAACAATGGCTTATAAAAGCCTATAGTGTGTTCTATTCCTATCATGGTTTGATTCAATTGGGTTTCCTGTAAACAAGTTTCGTGCTAACAGTTGCAGCCGTTAGTATTGATTTTTTCCCCCTTCAACAACGGTATTTTGCAGGAAAGCTTCCATCGCCGCAGCCACCGCCGAAGGAGGAGTAGGAGGTCGCGCTGCCGTTGCGTCGGAGGCGTCGTCGGCCCCCGTCTTGCCGCCCGCCCCCGCCTCGTTGTCGAGTCACTAGGTGAGCACGTGCAAAATGCCCCTGTTTTCGTATCAAGTCCCTAGATCACGTAACCTAGTTAGGCGTCTCCCGTTCGAAAGAGATACGGTTGGAAATATGCATTTGCTTGCATATCTATGACCGTATCTGTTTCGAATTGTCCACGTTTTTTGGACAGTCCGAGAATGTGTAGATGGGTTTAGTTTTCATGGTCTGCTCCGATCCGGGACAGAGTTTCGGCATCACCTCCCCGTTGTTCTCCGGATACACAATCTCCTTGCCAGGACGTGTATTTGGAGAACAGCGGAGAGGTGATTCCGAAATTCTGTCTCGGATAGGAGTGGAGCATGGAAACTAACCCTGTCTACACATCCTCGGGTGGGATTAGGACCTATCTTTACCTATTAGAGAGCATGGTAGACATCGTGTAGATGCAATTGATTTTGATATTACTCGCTCACATGTTAAAGGATGGATAGCCGTGAGTGGATGTACACGGGCTGGAGGGGTAAGCGTGACTGGACCGATGAATTCGTTAGCAAGGTCAATGATTTCTTGAAAAAGGCATTTGATAAAGGACAGCGTAAAGCGCCGTGTCCCTGTAGGAAATGTGAAAACAAGGTAGACCAACCTCAGCTCATCATGGGTCAACACATTTGCACCTATGGGTTTGTGCCAAACTATACCCGGTGGATCTGCCATGGTGAAGCCCATCGTGGGAGAGACGAGGTCTTGAGGCAACGCATCGAGAATTATGATGCTGAAGCCGGGTGCGGAGACATGTTAGATGACTATCATCAAGCACACTTCGATGAAGGGCCTAGCCATGTTAGGGAGGAACCTCCAGAGGCAACCGCAAAGGCTTATTACGACATGTTGTCTTCTGCACAGAAACCACTTCACGAGCATACAAATGTGTCTCAACTGGATGCCATCGGACGCTTAATGGCCCTAAAGTGTAAATTTGGCATCAGTCGAGACGGCTTTGATGAAATGTTGGTAGTTTTTGACAGCCTGCTTCCGAAAGATCACAATCTGCCACGCAACATGTATGAGGCGCAGAAACTCCTTCGTGTACTTAAGATGCCATACCAGCAGATAGATGCTTGTCCGAATGGATGCATCTTATTTAGAAAAGACCATGCAGATGCAAAGTACTGCCCTAAATGTAAATCCTCTAGGTACTTGGAGGTAGACTCCGGTGATGGTCATAAGAGGCAACTCGACATCCCAAAGACAATCTTACGGTACCTTCCATTCATACAGAGGATCCAACGGGTTTACATGACTGAGGAATCCGCGAAACAAATGACATGGCACAAGNAGCCGATGCTGATGCTTGGAAATATTTTGACACGCGTCATAGTGAGAAAGCTGAGGAAGCTCGAAATGTACGTGTTGCGCTGGCAACAGATGGGTTCAATCCTTATGGATTGACGGCTGCGCCACACACTTGTTGGCCCGTGTTCGTTATCCCCCTCAATCTCCCGCCCGGCGTCATCTTTCAGCGACAGAACATATTCTTGTCGTTGATAATTCCTGGATACCCGGGAGATAATATGAGTGTGTACATGGAGCCTCTGATTGATGATTTGCTCCTTGCTTGGGAGGACGGGGTAGACACATATGATCGAGCTACAAAGACAAACTTCAAAATGCGAGTGTGGTACATGTACTCCTTGCACGACCATCCGGCGTATGGGCTATTCTGCGGCTGGTGTGTCCACGGGAAGTTCCCATGCCCGGTATGCAAGGCAGCTTTCAAGTTTATCTGGTTGGCGAAGGGTGGCAAGTATTCTTGTTTCGACTTACACCGACAATTCCTCCCTATGGACCATCCATTCAGAAGAGACACCAAGAACTTTACAAAAGGTGTCGTGGTTGAAGACCCCCCACCGCAGATGTTGACAGGTGCCGCGGTTCGTGCCCAGTTAAACGCGCTCAAGGACAAAAAAGAAGGCGGTTTTGTGGGATACGGTGTGGAACATGCCTGGACTCAGAAGTCGGGCTTATGGAGGCTACCCTACATGGATGACCTTCTTCTTCCACATAACATTGATATGATGCACACGGAAAAGAATATCGCCGAGGCAACATGGGGTACAGTAATGGACATTCCTGATAAGACAAAGGACAACGTTAAGGCTAGACTTGATCAAGCTAATTTATGCGATAGACCAAAATACAACATTCCGCCTCGCAAAGACGGCACGAAATGGAAAAAGCCTCCAGCCCCATTCGTCCTGAAGAGGGAGCAAAGGAAGGAAGTACTACAGTGGTTTCAAACTTTAATGTTCCCCGATGGGTATGCAGCGAATCTAAAGAGGGGGGTGAACTTAACTACTATGCGAATCAATGGGCTCAAGAGTCATGACTACCACATATGGATTGAGCGGCTTCTTCCGGTGATGGTTCGAGGCTATCTCCCTGACCATGTTTGGCTGGTGCTTGCAGAGCTAAGCAATTTCTTCCGCATCCTATGTGCTAAGGAGTTATCTCGGACACTGGTTGCAAAAATGGAAGATTTGGCTCCGGTGTTGTTTTGTAAGTTGGAGAAGATCTTTCCACCCGGTTTTTTCAATCCGATGCAGCACATGATTTTGCACCTCCCGTATGAGGCACGACTGGGGGGGCCTGTGCATGGCCGTTGGTGCTATGCAATTGAGAGACAGCAAAAGGTTCTTCGAACGAAATGTAAAAACAAATGTAAAATTGAAGCTTCCATTGCTGAGGCATACTGTACTGAGGAGGTGACAAACTTCACAACAAAATACTATGCTGACACCCTTCCTAGCGTGCATAATCCAACCGCTCGTTACAATGCCGACGAAAATGAATCGAAACTCAGTCTCTTCAGAGGGCAACTCGGAAGTGCAAGTGTTTCGACTTGTAAGAACTTGCAACATGAAGAGTGGCGCACTATCATGATTTATGTGTTGACCAACCTTTCCGAAGTGCAGCCATACATTGAGTAAGTTCTCAACAAATTAATTGTCGATTATTGCTAGCGTAGGGTCATTATATTAATGGTATCCAACCTCCTCGTTCGTACAGTGAATTTACTAATCAATTCTGGCGGGGAAGAAGGGAACCGACCCAGCGGGAAGTTGATACCCTTATTGATAAGGGTGCGGGACATGGATGCCCTGATTTCATTTCTTGGTTCAAGCGGAAGGTACGGTCATTCTGAGCTCGTACTTTTTGTTTGACATTACAAGTTTCTCGTACGTGCCAATAATATAACGAAAGGTCTTGCTTCTACTTGCAGGGCCAAAACGATGTGTCTATGGATCCTGAGTTGAGACAGGTTTCCGTTGGTTGTGACTATAGGGTCATGTCATACGGCGGCTATGACGTGAATGGGTACCGCTTTCGCACAAAAAGCCACGAGCAGAGTCGACCCAATCGAAAAACCACAAACACCGGAGTTTGTACGAAAGGCAATGATGCAAAAGACTATTATGGAATAATTGAAGAAATATATGAACTCACGTTTCCTGGTTGCAAACCTCTTAAACCTGTCATATTCAAATGCCATTGGTTTGATCCTCAACAAAATCGAGAGACCCCTGATATTGGACTAGTCGAAATTCGACAGTCATCCGTCTATGCAGGAGACGATGTCTATATTGTGGCTCAACAAGCCACACAAGTGTATTATCTCTCATACCCGTGCAAAACCGACGAACGTCTCCAGGGTTGGGACGTTGTGTACAAGGTATCGCCACACGGTAGACTACCTGTCCCAAACAATGAAGATTACAACATAGACCCAAATACATATGATGGAGAGTTCTTCCAAGAAGATGGACTACCTGGGAATTTTGTGATAGACTTAACCGAAACGATCGGAATGGAAGTAGAAGATGATGAAAGAGTTGATGACGAGGACGCTGGAGATGAGGTTTATAACGAGAGGGACGTAGAATTACTTGAGAAAGTACAATTAGGGCTTCATGAAGACATTCCTCCATCGGATGAAGGGCCTCTGGACATGCGCGATAGTGATGATGAGACATATGATCCTGATAATCCCGATCATGATGTTTATTTCTAATACATGTATGCTTCGTTCTAATTTAATTATTTTTTGCAATATCATGTTAATTTGTAATTATGTTTTCTTTCTCTTTTGCAATATTATGTTCATTTTTAATTATATCAACTTTATGTGTTTCTCTGTACTGACTGGTTTACTGGTTTTAATTTCACGTGAAGGAACAAAAAGATGGTGGGCGGCGGACTTCAGCGTACGTGCTCGTCTATGTACAGAAGATTTGTCGGTTCATCCTCGGCGGACATACCTGAGGATTCCCGAGGGATCGCTAGGGGCAGCAAAGGCAAGGGTCGAGGGAAGGGTGGTCCGAAGAAGGGTAAAAAGAAGGGTCGAGCGCAGCAGCAGCAGGAGGAGGAGGAGGAGGAGGAGCAGCAGCACCAGGAGGACGAGCAGGAACAGGAGGAGGAAGCGGAGTATGTGCCGCAGGCGGAGGAGGAGGAGGGGGAGAGTGAGGAGGAGGGGGAGGTTGAGGAGGAGGACACGGCAGAGGGTGACTCTAGTGTGACCGTTTGGCAGCGAGGTCCCTCACGACTCCCGGACAGGCCGATACCTGTTGCCCTACGCCCGTTGATTAAACCCATGGGCAAACGGTAAGTAACTTAGATGTTGTCTAATACTTTTTCATTTGGAAACTTGATATCACAATATAAACTAATATTTTTTCTTTTTCACTTTTGATAGGAGTTGGGAAATCGTCACACCTGCTGGTCATAACCGCTTGGTCAACGGCATCCTGGGTCTTTTGTGCAGGTTGCACTTTCCAGGCATGGTCCGGATGAGTGAGGACAGATACGAGCCGGCCTGGACGTGGACACACTACCACAATGCCCCAGATGCTCTCGATAGGGACGACATGTGCTATGGGAGTAAGGCGGAGCGGGTGAAGGCCGAGCTCTGGGTAAGTCTTTCTCACACTACACTGCTCAATACATCATTTTCATTGGAACATTTTTGCAATATTGACTGGAGATCATCGTGTTTCTACGCAGGATTTCTATAGGTTGGCGGATGGATATGCTGAGAAGGCGGAGGAGGTGCAGGAGTGGGTATGCAAGAAGCTGGTGTTGGACATGCACTACGAGGCGCAAGTTCAGTGCGTCATAAACTTCAGTGCTTCAAGGCTTGGGCAGAAGATGTCAAAAGCGGAAGCAAGAACCTTTAAGCTGACCCGGCCGCAATACGAGGAGGTAAAATTGTGCATATTCTCATATTAATAACATCGCGTAATATGATCTTCTTACATGTCGTTCACTTGATCACGTGTAGGCGCCTGTGTGGTGGTGTCGTAATGATTCCGAGTGCTGGAAACTCATAGTGCACAGGTGGTTCACACCGGAGTGGCAGCAGAAGCACGACGCTGGCCGACAGAAGCGTTTGCTGATGCCATACCCGACACACCATCAAGGCAACCTTACGAACGAGCAATACAGGGCTAGATGGGTATGCATATTCATTTCTTTGTTGTAACATTCAATTATGCATAATTTGTAATCAACTTGCTGTTTTTTCGCAGTCCAACGCACATGGAGGCGCTGAGTGCACCGAGTTCATGGGATGGGCCTTGTCCCACAAGGGCAAGGCGTCCGCGTCCGAGACCACCTACAACCCTGAGGACCCGCCCGAGGCGTACAGCAATCCCTCCATCCACGGCCGCATCACTGCGTACACGGAGACGGGAAGGCAGGTCCATGGGCCAGAGTGGGATCCGAGCCGTGCACCGCTTGATGGAGAGGTGATCATGAGGGTGGGAGGAGGAAAGAAGCATGGCCATTACTATATTGGCGACAGCATTTTAGACACGGCCACTACTCCCACTCTCCCGGCCCTCCGAGCAAGGAGCACGAGCAGTGCCCCTCCCATACTCTCACGGCCGTCCGCGGCACTGGCCCACGTGGAACGACTTCAGGTTATTTCTGTTTTATTCATCGTTACTGAATTTCTACATAGATTTTCTTTGCATTGTAACATTGCGATGAACAATTGCAGACCCGGCTGGATGAGCAAGAAGCGGCACACCAGGCGTCCTTAGCCGCGGTTGAGCAGCGGATGGCCCAGCAGTTGGCGGCGCAGCAGCAGCAGATGCAGCAACAGATGGCTCTGCAGCAACAGATGATGGCCAAGCACTGGGAGGCTTGCATGGTAGCTCTTCAGAACGGACAACCGATGCCCCCGATGCCCACGATGCCCGCGACGGCCCCGATGATGTTCATTCCGACTCCGGCTCCTGGAACTCCTGCTGTGAGTTACTTGACAACCTTGTTGTTTCATTTCATTGATTATAGACTTAGAGAACGTAGAGACTTAGACTCACTTAGAGACCTAGAGAAAGTAGAGACTTAGAAAACTTAGATTATAACTTAGAGACCTAGAGATAGCCGAGACTTAGACAACTTTCATAATAACTTGGAGAACTTAGATTATAACTTATAAATAAAATATAAGAGTTCTTAATAGCTCGGTAACCTTTAACTACAATTTTTTTAAAAAATGCCCTTTTAGTTCTAAACTTCCATGAAAGGTCTGTTGCTAGCAACAGAATACCCATACAACTTAACTTCAGTCATATTCCAGTTTTTTACTAGTTTCATGCATGATCTCTCTGGGATAATAGTCTCAAATATTATTGTGTTAACCAGAAAAAGAATCATATGATACCTTGAAAAATAGTACCTATCTACACAGCTATACATATAGTATCCTGATCCTCAGAAACTGCAGTTTTTACACATGTTCTTACACTAAAAACTTCTAGTCTACTCCATTAGAATTGGCTCGATTTAACACAACATCAGTTGCATTAATGTTCAGGACTTGATTACATCAAGTTGAGGATTAAGTACATCTGTTCACCCTATGTTTAAGTTATCCTAAAAATCCAAATAGTCCATACATATGTGGATGAAGGTAGTATAAAAAGTTTTTGAAAGAAATGGCAGGAGCTTTACCTTATAATTATGAAATTTGAAATCAAGGTCACAAGAGTATCACAATTGGCAGGAAGAGAAAAGGAGAATCATCTTGTTATTCCTGCCCATGTGTTAATTTTATGAAATGTGCCCATTGTTGAGTTTAGATAAAGATCCCTCTAAAAGTCATGCTACAAGCACTCTTAGCATTCAAGAGTAATGAAGAAACTACATGTTTACATCTAGAGAACTTGATTCTTGTCTCACATGCAATCTACTCTTTTTGCAGAATCTGTCGGCGGGATCGAATAATCTCGAGGCGTCGCCGGGCATGTCACCGACGTTCCCACCGCAGCAGCTGTTCGCACCTCGGCCGGACGGTCCACCCCCGTTCTAGCCACCTCCTTCTCAGTGAGCTACTTCACTTAATTTGCGTTTCTGAACTTTGTGGACTTGTGGATGGACTAGTGCACTTGTGGATGCACTGTAAACTTGTCGATGAACTTTGTGGACTTGTGGATGCACTAGTGGATTTGTTGTTGTTGAACGTGTGGATTTATCTATATTAAGTGTCTGTGATGGTTATTGTTGATGCCTGTGATGGTTATTATGAGATATATATTATGCCTGTGATGCTTATTATGAGATATACATTATGCCTGTGATTTTTGAATGAATGGGGATTTTTAAACGCGAAAACAGAAGAAACAGAAACAATTTGGTCACTTTGCCGTGCGCTAAACAGGTGGGGCGCACGGCAAAGTGACCATTTCCTGTACCGCGTCTGGAGCCTTTGCCGTGCGGAATATGTGGCGCACGGCACCAAGATGGGGGGGCGCACGGCAAAGGTCAAGGTTTGCCGTGCGTCGTGGCCAGGCGCACGGCAAAGCTTGATCTTTGCCGTGCGCCCCCCCTGTGTGGCGCACGGCAAAGGTTGCTCTTTGCCGTGCGTTTTCTATCCACGGCGCACGGCAAAGATCCCCGGCGCCGTCAGCCCCCCGCGCCGTTAGCCCCCCGCGCCGTTGGTGGCCGCCGTTATTTTGTTTGCCGTGCGCTGAACTTTACGCACGGCAAATATTTTTGCCGTGAGCGCGATAAAAGGCGCACGGCAAACCCGCCTTTGCCGGGCAAATCTCTGCCGTGCAATCTTTGCCGTGCGCGCCTAGGGAATACGCACGGCAAAGGGTTTGCCGTGCGTTTTTCTGTCTTTGCCGTGCGTGGTAGGCGCACGGCGAACGACCGTTCTCCTGTAGTGATAAGATACTAGTTTAACGGGATCTAGCCAGCCCGGACGGCCTGGGCTTGATCGATTTCGTCCTTGCTTTGACATGGAGCAAATCTACAGAGTTTGAGGTCTCGCCGTCTACTCAGCACCGATCGAGTACGCCCTCTCTCATGCATATGCATGTGCACGGCGCGCGCGTGACGGCCGCCATTTGCCATACTTGTACTGGAGACTATGTACTTAGGTAGCGCCAATTGCTGTGTTGGATTCCCGAACTAGGTTTTCCCCGTCCTCTCGGCCAGCCAGCCTGACATTCGATTCCTCACTCCTCGCCGCCCTCCTCCGCATTTCCTCGCCACCTTCATCTCCAATCTCCACCCCACCATTGACTCCCTATAAATAAACGGGCCTCTGACCTCTCCACAGTGGGAGCTAGCTTGAGGCCGAGAAGCTAGCCACGACACAGCTAGCTAGCTTCCGACCTCGTAAACCTAGCCAGCCATGGCTTTGCCTTGTAGTAGCCCCACCAAGCTCTGCCGCGGCTTGCTTCTCGTCGCCGGCGTGGCAGTGCTGCTACTTGGAAGCACGCACCTGTGCGCGGCGACCCTGGACGAGGACATCGAACTCATCTGGGGCGCCGCCCACACCTACTTCTTCATGGACGGCGACACCGAGTCGCTGGCGCTCTCCCTGGACGAGCAGCAGGGCTCGTGCTTCCGGTCCAAGGACACGTACCTCTACGCCACCATCAGCATGGACATCAAGCTCGTCGAGGGCAACTCCGCCGGCGTCGTCGCTACCATCTACGTAAGATCTCTAGCTCGTCGTCTCTCCCAGCCATGGGTAGTAGATCTGCGTCGATCTAGATCAGCTTCTTTGTCAGGCGGGGCTAGCTTGGCATGCCAGTCATCAGTACATTTTGCTTCCGTTTCTTTCAACGGAGAGAGATGCACGTGCATGCGGCATGCGATGCCAGTGTGTGTACCTTGAAGGAAGGGTTGACTTTTGACACGTGGAATCCCTCGATGCGCGCCCGCGTGCACTGCAGACGATCTCCGAAGGCCCGTGGTCGTACCACGACGAGATCGACCTGGAGTTCCTCGGCAACGTCTCCGGCCAGCCCATCACCCTCCACACCAACATCTTCGCCAACGGCGTCGGCGGCCGGGAGCAGCAGTTCTACCTCTGGTTCGACCCCACCGCCGACTACCACACCTACACCATCGAGTGGAACCCCAAGTACATCCTGTGAGTACCGTACCATCGATCTCTCCAAATACTCCATCACGTCGTCGATCGTCTCAGTTCAGTGACTAACAAACAATGCACGACGTGTGCAGGATCAGAGTGGACGGGAAGGCGATCCGGGCGTTCAAGAACTACCAGGACCAGGGGGTGCCGTTCCCGACGTGGCAGCAGCAGCGGGTGTACGGGAGCCTGTGGGACGCGGACGAGTGGGCGACGGAGGGCGGCGCCATCAAGACCGACTGGTCGAACCAGCCCTTCGTGGCCTACTACCGGAACTACAGCGCCGGCTGGTGCCGGCCGTCGCCGGGCGTGGCGTGGTGCGGCGACGAGCCCAAGGACTCGACGCGCTTCGACCTGGACCCGCAGACGATGAGCGACCTGCGCTGGGTGGAAGCAAACTACCAGATCTACGACTACTGCACCGACCACAAGAGGTTCAACGAGTCCGAGTTCCCCAAGGAGTGCTACCTGCAACGAGCTGGAGTATGAGACCGAGTCGTCTCGTTCGTCGTTGCTCATTGGTCGCCAGTTGAAGCTTGGGATCGGTCGATTGTTGCTAGGCTCGATCCGCTGATTGTTTCTGTACATCTGAAGAACGAACACACAGGTACAATTTTGATTCTTTATTGGATTGGTGATTTGGGTCTCCGGCCGGCGGGTTTAGTTGCTTCCTCCTAGCCTCTACTCGGATCACCAGAATGATGTATCGAGAGATTTCTCTGACAGAGCGATGGTGCCTTGTTTTAGCATTGATTTTGTGATGTAAAACCAATAAACCATCAGATATACTAGTTCCACATTACTCGGATAAACCAAACTTTGTTTTATCAGTGGCATGCATAATCTCTGCCCTGGCTTCTGCATGAGCTGCGCGGTTTACAACAGGATGTATTTCTTTTTGATCCGCCAATTTTGTTCAGAGTATCGAGTGGCAGTGTGCTGTGACATCGATCAGAACGGCACGAACACACAGACAGAGTGAGCCATCAGACGAGGTGGTCGATCGAGGTTGCAGCTCGGGCGGCGTTCTGGAACAGCCAGCAATCGTTACTACACAGTAGTTGTTGATCGATCACGTAGTTCTCCGTAGGACGCGACGAACGGCGCGGCGAACCAGGTGGTCTTGACCGCCCAGCTCTCGCCGTTCGAACAGGGCCAGAGGTACGGCACGCCAGCGAGCTCGTGGTTCCTGAACGCGCGCTCCGGGACGCGCCGACCACCGACCACTTGTCATGACTCATGAGAGCGCGCATTGGCATTAAAGAATTTTCTTGAACAAGAGATGGTGACAGTGAGATTTTGGAGATCTAACGCATTAATTCAATCTAACCAGACTCATGCATGATTGGACCAAGTGATTCAGATTTGAATCTAATAAGCTTATTAAATTTGCCAAGATTTGATTCAGATGCTTGGAAGTTGAAACCAGCCATTTCGGCAGAATCTAGTATTTGACTTCTCATAGAGAAACTGCTCTTTGACATTTTCTTTGTGTGGCTCACTTGACCAATGACCATGTTACGCGAGGAGGCTTCTCATGTGGGTCTTCGCGAACTTCTAGCTGTTTTTAAAATTTAGCAGGGGCAAAGAAGGAACACGCATGTGCTACGCTCGTGCTTCCAAATATGCTAACTGAAGATACAGAAACACTCCTGCACGTCGTCACAATCATTTGGCTGTAATATCGAAGTAACCATCTCAAGATTGCCATCAACACATGTGTGTGAAGTAAGAGCATCTCCAACAGATCTCTTTTTCCCTTTCCCTTTATTTTGTCTATAGGAGAATCCTTTTTTACAATTGAAGAATATTGAGGAGAAATACTACAGCAGATCCCCTTCTTCTTTCCCCTTTCTCTCTCTCCTGCCATGCGGGCCACATATGTCAGTGGGTTTTTTTATCTCTTCCTCGCTGCCTGCCCCTCTCTCTGGAACTCCGGCAAGTGTAACCGGGCCATGACCTGCTTTCTCCGGTAGGTGGCCGGCAGCTGGACCATGGCACCGCATGGGCGGCGCTGATGCAGCCTAGCCACGCCCGTGCCCAGGGCAGCGGCGGCCTGCTCGCTCCTGAGTCGGGGGACAGCAGCGCCCGACCAGCTAGACCCGTGCCTGGGGCAGCAGCGTTGCAGCAAGATGGGGAGGGCCGGCGGCGCAAGAAGCTAGGGAGTGGTGGTGGCTCTGCGGCGGCGGTGAGTGGGGGCGGCGACAAGCGAGCGTGGCGGCGGCGCTCGGCCTGTTGCTGCCGGCCAGCTCACCATTGTTGCTGCTAAACGAGCTCCGCGTGCTCGCGTTGCTGTTTCCCGGCCAGCGGTAGTAGCGGCTTGGTCTCGCCGCGGCGCTAGGCCTGCTGGCCGGCAAGAAGCTCATCGGACGGCAAGAACACGTTGTGGCAAGTAGATCCTGTGGTTGAGGGGAAAAGGAAGGAAAGGGGAAATGGAAAGGGGAGAGGGGCAAATCCCCTTTAGAAAGAGGAGAGGAGGAGAGATAAAGGGGATTGAGAAAAAATTAAAAGGAAAGGGGAATAGAAAGGGGATCTGTTGGAGAGGGTTTTTCCATCTCAATCCCCTATAACCAGAAATAAAGGGAAAGGGGATTGGTTTTCTCAATCTGTTGGAGATGCTCTAAGCTGCCACTCATGCGCCGATATCGAGGAACGCGGCCGACACGGTGAGGCCGTTGAAATAGGAGGGGAAAATGACGGTTCAGAGATTGCTTTCTAGGGTCTGTTTGGTAGAGTTCCATCTGATTCTGATTCTCTGTGGGAGCTGATTCTCCGAGAGAAGTGATTCTGTGGCCGAAAGTGATCCTCTTCAATTCTCTAGCATAAACTCTCAAAATCATATGTCCCTTGGATGTCCCTCTCATGAATGAAGCTGCTGCATCCAAAAGTGTGATCAAAAACATATGTGCAGAATCTTACTTCTCTGAGATTACTCCTGCTTCAGGGCCTTCCTGGATTGGCGGCTGGTCAGGGACAAGGCGGCTGAGATGGTCGAGGAGATGGTCTACAGGATGCCTGAGCTCAAGAACAGGCTGCATTTCCCGCGTGGTCCGCACAACCTGTGCCATGTAGTGCCCATTCGGTCCAGGTACTGGCGTGCGCAAGCTTCTTAACCCCCAGTATATAGTGCACATGATCGTTTTGCAGTTTCCAATACTAACCGTGACTTGATTGGTCATGTGATCTGAACTTGCTAGCTTTCATCGAAGGCGTCATGTGAAGATTGTATGCCACAAACAGTCAACTGATTATGCCCAATTCTATCTTCAGATGAATATAGAATTGGGCACACGTGTGAATTGAATCTCATGCTGTTTTTGCTTCGCAATTAACACTCACGTTAAATTGTGCAGGTTGCCTACTTCAACTCAAGCCGCAAGTCCTGATTATTCAGGTAACACACTGTTATTTGGCATCTCTAGATAGCATCATATTTGAAGGCACGATACTGACACGAAAGGAAGAACATGTTTAGCTCATCATAATGTAGTTTTGCTGATTACTGATTGGGCTTTTTCAGCAGCAGGTTCAGCAAGGGTAAATGCGGAGCCACGGATGGCATTACTTGGTAAATACGCCAGTTTGCCCTGTTTCATACATAATTTTGTTCGCTTTCTAGTTTACATGTTGAGAATATGGTATGATTTGGTGCCATATTACCATAGAAGTAGAACACCATGTATGCTACCATTGCATTGGATCTCTCGTGCATGCAAGCTAGCTGAACAAGAAGAGCTCACGTGTTTATATGAATCTTCATTTCTTTGAAAAAAAAAGGTTGAATTGCGTCTGCGTGCAATAACTGTAAAATTCATGTGTTCTTCAGAGAAAGCATTGCAAGCTGGTGGGCGATCGCTGCTCGAGCAAGTTCACACTCCTGAATATTCATCCAACGATGGTAATATAGTGTTCCCCCAGTTTAAAACAAGCCACAGTTTCGGGTTCCTGATATTGCTGCATCTCTACAGGTTTCCCACTCATGCAGATGCTAACTAGACCCCCATTCTTGGTCGACTTCGTGGGCAGCCCCATTACATCACCCTGAACATTCATCGAAAGGTAACATGCATTATGTTTTCTGCAGTTCGAATTGAGCTGCAATTTTTAGCTCTGAAGCTTGTTGCTTCCTTGCAGATACCTCATGTGTCCTGCAGTTGTGGCCTGATTATAAAGCACTTCACATTCTTTTATACTAGTAGTGTATAAGGTGGGGGAGAGGGTGCTTTTACAGTCCTCCTTTCTTGTGCTGCATCTGCATGCATCTAAATGCCAGATTACTAAATTGAGATACTTTTAGGATCCATCTACAATCTTCAAGGCACACCATTTGCTAGTCATGAATCAAAGGAAGTGCATAAATCAAGCTAAGGCACACCAACACAGGCCATTAACCGAGCCGGCGGGCTCGAGGACTCGTGGTCGCTGACCAGCTGTGTTCGTCATCGGAGCATTGCGAATTTGCGGTTAAAAAAATATGTCGTAAACAAAAAAAAACATATTCCAAATTTGTTCATCTCGTGCTTGTATTCAGGGACAGGCCAGCAGCCTCCAGTCCCAAATCATGGACGTCGCCTCTGCTTCCTGTCCAGAGTCCAGACTCCAGTCCCAAATCCGGCCCCAACGCGCAGCGGAAAGAATTAAAAAAAGAACAGAAAAACTGGATGATACAAGCGAGTTTCTGCAATCTGTTAATAACTGGGCCGGTCAGCTTGCTTCGGCCCTAGGCCCTGGTTTGATTATCTCTGATTGTACTTTTGCTTTCCAGGTCCAACTGTCAGCCGACGAGAAAGAGGGCACTTCGTGTCGTGGGCCTCTGTTGTTGTTACCTAACAAGGCTTAGGCTACGGGCCCATTAATTGTCAGCCCAAAGAGAATAATACCAACGGCGGATTTCAAAGTGCGACTCGCTCACGCAGCACGGCAGCCGTCCGAGAACTGGCAAACCACGGGTCACGAAACCCATCACAAGCTCTCACCCTTGACCACACCACGCTGGCAGTGGGCTGTAGCCTGTAGCTCTGCATCTGGATGCCTTGGTGTGGTGTGTCCGAGCTCGAGGCAAAGTAAACGAAGAGCTCGTCGCCGCTCGCCGATAGCTCGTGATCGATCGCGACGGCACGGGACAGATACAGCGGTCCGGGGACTGGCCACAGAGAACGAGCACTCCCTGTCGCGTCAGTCAGCGCCCCGCACAGCACCACAAAAAGCCTGATGACGCATCGGCTTGGCCCGTCACGGTTCACGGAACCGTGTGCCATCGGTCAAATAAACCCGTTCCGTTCACGCACCTGATCAGGTAACAGCGTCGTACGTGGTTGACGACTAGATTTTTTTCCTTCCTTCTCCTCGCGTGATCGATGTGTATGCGCCTCGGACAGATGATTCTTTCGTCAACGCCGTGCGCGTCGCACCGGCCACGCATGGCTCTGCGATGGGCACGTGTTAGGTCCTGTCCCTTTGTTCTTACCAAATTGTCGAGAGTACTTGGAGCTGTGTCCAAAAGAGCTCAAGATGCACGCAAGACGCAACGACAACTACTCCATCCACTGGCCCCAACCGGTCAACCAAACCTTCGGTCCTAAACATAGACACCCAGATCTGCAACTTCTTTTTCTAGATGATCTGCCACCTTTTAGTCCCAAAAGTCTTTATTACCAACGAATCCTTATTCAGACCAAATAGTATTTTTTACCAAAAAAAAAGGTTAGAGCAGCCTACAACCTTTTTTTACTATTCATTCACTAGTACAAATCGACCCAGATCTTTTTTAAAAAAAAGAATAGTTGACCCAAATCTTCTCCTGGATCAAACACAGTGTTTGATTTAGGACTCGTCACGGGTGTGCCAACCACGCATGAAAAGCATCCTATCGTGGGCGAGTAAACGGAGCCGAAGTCGAACACGCACGCGGTGCGACCGGCGCCAACGCGTACGGGCGGCGATCTCGCGCGCGCGCGCCCACACACAACCAGGGGACCAAACACCAGAAAGACGAAAGGCACATACACCCGCTGCCGCAGCCCGCAGGCAAGGAACAAGTGGAGCTCGCGCGAAGTCAACGGGAACCGAATGCCAAAGTTGCCAACCGAACCCACGCACCCTTGCCTCTGCCGCCGGCGGCCTGCTTTTCATGCGCTCACGCGCGGCTCGTGGGCGAGCGAGCGGCGACGGCGAAACGTGACAACCGGCGCCGGCGCTTCACCGGACGCCGGTGGACATCGCGAACCCAACCGATCGGCCGGCCTGGGCGAAATTTGCCTGCCGACGGCGACAAGAACCAGCCGCTGTGTCTGTCTGATCGAGGCTACGCCGGGACGAAGCTTCGGATTGGTTGGAGGACAGCAGGATCGTGCGGGGACCGGAGGCACACGATTAGGTTTGACCTGCCGGCGGATTGTTTAGGTACATAGCTTTGCGAGATCGATGATTCTTCTTGTACTACTAATTTATGGGGGGAGTTGGGGTCAACTCTTCGGAGATCTTATCCTGCGTTTTTGTAATATACTTCATTCATCACAAGTCTCAAACTCAATTTTCTGTCTGTAGTCGCGGTGTTTTTCCAATAAAACGGGGGGAGAGAGAGGCGCGTGGGAACCGAGCATAGAGTTGACTCTCGGATATGCATATGCTTGGATGCCATGGCTATTTACGTCTTTCTTTCTTTTTTCTTGTAGACAGCTAGTATTTACATGATTAACAACTCTGAATTATCTGGCACTGATGTTTCCACATTCCAATCCGTTGTCACATGTGGATATTAAAGCTGTGACGTGGACCCCATTAGAACACATAATTGATTTAGCAGAGACTTCATCTTTTTTTCCTTTTTTAAAAACTCACGTGGTTTATTCATTTTGTTAGTATTGTTCAGTCTTTCAAATTTATCTTATTCATTATGTTAATATCCTCCAGTCTTTCAAATTTATCTTCTTCATTTCGTTCACCTGAATATTAATAAAATGAACAAGATAAATTTATCTTGTTCAGCTGTGCTCGCCTCTGCCCCAACGCCCCCGTTTGGCCGTTTACTTCTTCAAACCGAGCACGAGCAGCAGCCAAGCGGGGACACCCGATGATGGTGTGATGACCCGCAGCGGGCCCACGGCGCAACGGTCAAACGTCGCATCGGACGGATCAGCTCACCTCAGCCTCTGATCAGGCGGTTCGTCTTTGTCCGGGCCCCACGCGCCAGGGAGTCCGACGCGCCCGGGACCCCCGCCGTCGTCACCACGTCTGCTGCCGCTGCCTTTTCTTCGCTCACGGCTTGCACCAATGACTTCCTCACACGCCCCGAACTATTTTTTTCTACTCTCCTCTCTCTCCTCGACTCAACTCTCATCTTTCTTTCAAAAAAAAAAAAGACTCAACTCTCATCATGGTCTCACCCATTCCACGCTCTCTTCTTTCTAGAAAGGGAGAAATGTTTTTTGCAAGGCAAAGGGAACTTGGCGTCCTCGTAATTTGATCGCCAGTTCATGCTTTGTTTGTTTTGAAAAAATGATGGCGCGAAGGGATACCAGAATCAAAGATCAACGTCAAAGTTCGCTCGGAGAATAAACTTCGATGACTCAGATAAAACGTTGGCAAGAATGCTGCACGTCTGGTGTAAAGTACCAACACATGGACTTATACTTGAAGAGCACTGGCCTTCCATTCTGGAGCTGTATTCAGTTCAAGTTGGAGTGACGCATTTTCTGATGACACGAGATTTTACTCTCTTTTTTTGAGCGTCACGAGATTTTACTTGTTTGGTTTGGTGAACGAAGTCTTGTACTAAAAGTCTGAAAGCATCATTCAGAGACCACTACAACCACAACCACTCTGCCTATTTGCAGCATGGCATGATAGTTAAACCTTTAAGGGATAGGCGCATCGCATGGCCTCCTTTTGTTACTGCAACTGGTCTGTACTTTCAAGATCGGTCCACCAGCCCCTGATTTTTTATACTGCAACTTGTCAACTTTGTTGAGAAAAACTCTGCCCGAGGTGAACCTTAATTCGTGAAAAACAATAGCAAAATCGCCCAGGCCGTAGAATGTTGAACTCTGCTCCAACTTGCATTTTGTTAATTGTTGATACGTGTAAACGCATTGCCTAGGTTAGATGGCAATATTATTCATAATCTAGTCTGTAAACCAAGCGCAGAGTCTTGCACTAACAAAAAGAAAGAAAGAAAGAAAAGACTATTTTTTGGCCACTTGTCACAATAATGTGAGCGATTAATCTAGCGCATAATTATATTGTGTCGAAAATGATTCAACTCCTGATCAGGCCAGATATGCCAGCTCGCACAACAGCTCGTCAACGGGCTTAAAAAGAATAAAAAGAAGCGGACCCCGAAATTTCTCAAAGTAGGCGTCCATATACATCTAACACAAAATCATTAGAAAATTAAGGAGACAATATCTCCAAGGGATACTGCTAAAGTGAGAAATAGTGCTCCTTTTTATCGTGCCCATTATTTTACTTGTTTATTGTTTAAATAAATGGACGCGTCATTATTTCCCCAAGCTCGCCCTCTCCATAGTTGACTTCGAAGCCAAGACAGATAGGCCTAGTGTAGTATATTTTCTCTTTCTCTCGATGCTGGGAATAAAGGCTTAGACAACTGATTTATTCTTATCTTCAAAGTCCACTATCTCAAGGCCAAGATGTCATCGTCATTCACACCCACACTTGTGCATTTGACATGGAGCACCACTACTTTCCTCTAAATTATAGAAACCTCCCGGTAATGCTCTACAAACTTAGAAGAGGGTGACCTGCGTATGGCACAAACCAATGCATAGGAGAGATCACCTATTCAAACCGCTTAATATGAAATTAAGCTAGCTATTTATTTTAATCTACTAAAGTTTTTTTTATAGCAGTATTATTATATTTAATTTTGAACAACCATGAGCTATTACATAGAAGAAGCTAGCTGTCTTACTCTCTACATAGGTCATATTGATCACCGTTGTATAGTCGATTGCAGAAACGGTACATTGATTCATTTCCTTGCTACATATCTTTATATTGATTCGAGCTAAACTTATAACTCATTTTTTTATGTTTCCGTTACTTAGGCCTTGTTTAGTTGAGAAAGTTGCCATTGAAAATGACAACTTTTTTCACACTGACAACCGTGCCCCCTCTCACAAACACGCTTCCCAATGTCAACTCTTTTTCGGCAACTTTCTGAATTAAACAGGCCCTTAGTTGATTGCAGGAACCATAGGCGTTTCCGGTTTATAACTTGGGGTTTATTTTCAAGCTACCTATCTTTTTTTTTTGCGAGGTTTCAAGCTACCTATCTTTATACATTAATGACTAAATGGTAAATACTCACTTCACCATATATTGATTTGAGCTAAGACTTATAATTCATTATTTGGTATGTTTATAGTATCCTGTCAAATTGAAAGCAGTATCTTCATGCCATGAAGCCACCTTTGTTTTTGGAAAGATCACCCACTCTGCTCCGAGACCTAATAATAGATTAGCCTCAAGAAACCGAGAGTCCAAGACAGTACACCGGGGCAAAGAAGCAAAGGCGAGGAGGAGAAGGTGACCATGGCCTTGTTTAGTTTTACCAAATTCGACCAAAAGTAACGCATTGAAAAACGTGCACCTATCTCTGCTTTAACGTTTCTCAATACACTTTTTCTACAAAAAATTCGACCAACTTCCACAAACTAAACAAGCCCCACATCTCGAATTTTGGTGGAATCCAGTGGGCTTTTTCGTAAAGCGGCAGCACCCATTGACTCGCATCTTCCCCGGCTCTCCCCATTTCCACCTATAAAGCCGGCCCCCCTGCTTCCTTCCTGACCTCCACCACCCAACCCCAATCTCCCAGGCGGCCCCAAACCAAGATCTGTGCGGGCAGTCCACCGGCGACGAACCGGCTACCATGGCCGTGGACCTCATGGGCTGCTACGCCCCGCGCCGGGCCAACGACCAGCTCGCCATCCAGGAGGCGGCAGCGGCCGGCCTCCGCAGCCTCGAGCTCCTGGTCTCGTCCCTGTCCTCCCAGGCAGCCGCGCCGCACAAGGCCGCCCAGCAGCTGCAGCAGCAACAGCAGCCGTTCGGCGAGATCGCCGACCAGGCCGTCTCCAAGTTCCGCAAGGTGATCTCTATCCTCGACCGCACCGGCCACGCCCGCTTCCGGCGCGGGCCCGTCGAGTCGCTGGCCCCGGCCCCGGTGGTCGCCGCTCCTGCTCCTCCCCCGGCGCCCTTGACGCATGTGGCGCCCGTCAGCGTGGCGCAGCCGGCGCTGGCCCCGCAGCCGCAGAGCCTGACGCTGGACTTCACGAAGCCGAACCTGACGATGTCGGCCGCGACGTCCGTGACGTCCACGTCCTTCTTCTCCTCGGTGACCGCCGGCGAGGGAAGCGTCTCCAAGGGCCGGAGCCTGATGTCCGCTGGGAAGCCGCCGCTGTCCGGGCACAAGCGGAAGCCCTGCGCCGGCGCGCACTCCGAGGCCACCACAAACGGCAGCCGCTGCCACTGCTCCAAGAGAAGGTAACGCCGATGTCCACTTCAGACAAACAAAAATATCACTTCTGTTTTTAGCATCTTCCACGGCTGGAAGCGGTTTCCTAACCATGGACTGCGTCGTTGGTTATTCTTGCAGGAAAAACCGGGTGAAGAGGACCATCAGAGTGCCGGCGATCAGCTCCAAGATCGCCGACATCCCGCCGGATGAGTACTCCTGGAGGAAGTACGGCCAGAAGCCCATCAAGGGCTCCCCTTACCCACGGTAAATTTCTCGTCCTCAGCCATATCACCCACAAGATTCAGCACAAATCATTCTCCTATGCGCAAGGATCTGACTGTGCTCTGGTCATGTGGTCACAGGGGCTACTACAAGTGCAGCACCGTCCGTGGCTGCCCGGCGAGGAAGCACGTGGAGCGCGCCACCGACGACCCCGCGATGCTGGTGGTGACGTACGAGGGCGAGCACCGCCACACGCCAGGAGCGGCCGGGCCGAGCCCCCTAGCGTCCGCGTCGCCGGTGGCCGCCGCTGTAGCCAGCGTCTCCGCCGGCAACGGCCATGCCTAACTAGGATCAGTAGCTTCTTTTTCCCCCTTCTTTTTTTGAGTTGCTCTGATGTCCGTGTAAAAAAGAAACAAGATTGTAGAAAAGAGGGAGAGGACACCGTCGATGGCAGCATAAGAACTCATCGCATCTCCGAATCCCCTGTTCGCTGAACACACTAGTCCTAAACAAATCCTGACGAAAATTGTGGCCTCTGACCTGCGGATCCGATTCACTGCGACTGTAAATTTGATTCACAGCTGTAGCCGCGGCCGTCAGCGACATGAGGATCGAAGACATTGAAACCACCGATTTGGCAGTCAGCCAGGAACCTTTCGTTTCATCGTCCGGCGGGGGTAGCGGTCGCCGCAGTTAAACAGTTAACAAGGACGGCGGGGCTCACCATTGACCCGATTAACTACTCGGCCGTGGAGCTGTTTGCTCGGGTACAGCTCATTAACCCCGCTGCCTGCGGAGCAGGAAATAAATATAAATAAAGAAAACAAGGGGGAGGCGCCAAGAAAGTCATACGTAGCCGCTTAAACAAGCGCAATAATGGCGGGCTTTGTCCTCGCTGCCGCTGTGCCCAGGTCAAGCCTGGTGGGGTGGGATGTGTTCTAAAAAAAAAAAGCCTGGTGGGGTGGGGATGTGGGCCGCGCCAGTTTGTGGTGGGTGCCTTTACTTTTCTATCCTCCCCCACGGCCTGGCCCCACCACGCCCTTGTGGGGCCCGCGCGGAGGGATGGGCGCCCGGTCAAAGGTGACGGGTGAGGGGTCGCTTTCCCGGCGCTGGGGCTGCCTGCCTGCGCTGCGCCCCGTAGTTGACCACAGCGTTTCTTTCTCTCTCATCGCCTCGTCTAGACGTCTAGCTCTCTCTCTCTCTCATCCTCGGCCGTGGCCAGGACAATTTTTTTCCCAACAATCTTAATACATGAAGTATTAAATGAAGTCTATTCACAAAATCTAGCCACAGATAAATGTAACTTTGCGCGACGAATCTAACGAGCCTAATTAATCTATGATTTGCTGCAGTAATGCTACAGTAATCATCCTCTAATCGTGTGGTGAAAGCCCTCATTAGATTCGTCTCGCGAATTTGCCAGAGAGTTGTAGAGGTAGTTTTGTAAAATGACTTTATTTAATACTCTAATTAGTGACCAAAATAGAAATAAAAAATTATCCTGACCGGCCGTCGATGCGGTGCGGGAGGGAGGAGTGAGAGTGTTGTCTTTCTCCTCTTTCCACCTTTGCCTTGGGGATAGATTATTTTTTGTCTCAAAGTGAGGGCGCGGTGGGGCCCGCGTCGCCCTAGGGGAGAGAAGATAAGGGTGTGGTGGTGTGGAGGGCGCAGCCAATTTTCAACGCCTCGGGTTGCTCTCCCCGTCCGCCTCTTTTGTTGTTTCCGGAGGCGGTGGGGGCCTGGGCGCCTGACCTCGCGCCCGATCCGTTGACCTAGCGAAGCGAGGAGCCGTGCGATGCGAGGCCGCGAGAGATAGACAATGCATGCGCACAAAAGTCTAGCTTGCTTACCAGCCACGCATTTCCTTAATCTCTAGTAGTATCTCCATTCTCCAAAGATTGCTGTACACTCAAGCAACACCATAGAAAAACCAACGAGTCAACCGACTTGTATGTGGTAGTGGCACTAACTAAACAGACTAGTAGGTTCATCTTCTGTATTACTACACTTTTATGTTGTTCTTGATGAGAATTAGACCATGATTGTTCTTGATGAGAATTTGATCGAGAATTAGCTCAGGGCTGCAAGGGAAGTATTGTTGCTAGTGGAGAAGTAGCACTTTTTTCTTCTTATCACCTCTTTTTCTGCTTAAAATTCTTCTCAAGTAGAGCATTTTATGCCAACCCAAGTTGTGGTCTGAACAACGTATGATCCGTGGACGCGTTTGTTTTCACGCAATGCGCGTAATTGTCACGGTCCGTCGTCCTGTTTCCACCATTGTTTACTCCTACGAGTGCTCCGCTAGCACCGATGCGCTGCCAATAAGATCGCAAGTCGTTTTGGGCAGCCTTCTTGTAGCACACTAAAATATATACTAATCCACTCAAGTTCCATTGGTGCTTAAGTGCTTTGCACACTAATCTACCTGTCCATCCATGATCTCCTACGATTTTTTTAAACCTTTCTTTAACGGTGGCAATAGACCTGCATATCAAATGGTAACGACAAGGTCAACGAAAGCCAGCGCATTGCGAATTCTATATCACAAGTGCTGAGAACTTTTGCCTAGAGCCAGGCTGTAAAAGTGAAACCATTGCTGTTACTTTTATTTGACGCTACTGGCGCGATCGTGGCCGGTGGGGGATGGAAGACTACCGAGAGGTCGACACCTCCAACATTCTCTGTATCTGCCCCGGCTTTCAGCCTAACCCACTGCTGAAATTGAAACCCTCCCCGATTTGTTTAATCCAGGCAAATCCCCCGGCGAGCCGACCCCAATCCGCCGTGATCGAGCGATCGGATCAACCGATGCGGTGCGGGATTTCGTCTCGTCCCCGGCCTGACCGGCCGGGCGAGCTGAGCTGTCCAAGTGGACTTGCACTCCGTCCCATCATGGGCTTGGTGTGACCTAAAGCTACCTCTTCCAGGACTGCGAGTGCCCATCTTTAAATAATAACGGGAGAAATGCAGTGCGAGCTTGACAACATGTCAATATCATATATATACATATATATGTAAATATAATAGCAGTTTGGTTTGAACGGTGGTGCCACGTCGATGGATCAACGGGAATAATACTGTGCTAGCACTGGTACGACGCGCTCTCTTTGTTTGCTTGCGATTGTTCTGACCTGTCTCTGGTCATTGCTTGCTTTTTTCCCTTGTGCGTGTGCATGCAGTAGCAGTGCAGTGACAGTGAGCCATTGTGGACTGCGGCAGGCAGTGGCTGAGCCGAGCTGACATGTGATGCGTGAGCGGACCCGCATCTCCTGGTTCCCGGTCGCATCGGTGTCGTGGTTTATGTGGTCATGCCCGCACCACGAGCTTGGCTAGCCAGTGGACGTGGAATTTGTTGAAATTAAAGCTGGGTGTGCAAGGAGAAAAAAGAATATTTGGACTCTCCTTGGCGGGTCGTCTCCTCTCGGTTAAGGACCAGCCTCCTTCCCTACTGGAGTAGTATGAGGCTTGATCAGTAGCATTAGTAGAACTAATAGTTTAACGCTGGTGCTAATTGTCTAGGGGCTACATGATTTGACTAATCACCATTGGTTTGGTGCCTAGCGGTGAAGACCTAGCATATGACAAGGGACCTGCTCGTTGATTTCCCCGCGCGAATAATACCGGAAATAGAGCGTGGACAAGTGGACCAAATGGAGGTGTTATTTTTATTCATGCCTGGGAACTTTTTTATGCTCGTGATGGATTCGGATCATGGAGGATTGGCATTGGCATGCCATGATTGGGAGGGGTCGTCAGGACTCAGGAGACAGCTCGCAGATGGTGGTGTTAATCTAAACTGAGAATCACTTAAGCATATGAACATGAACATGATCACTAGTCTAACATAGATCACATCTAGCACTTAATCTAATGCGAAAATAGCTTAGGGTTTGGCTTATACCGGCGGCAGTGGTATCCATGTCGTCGGTGTAGGCCGGATCAGAAGCAATGAAGTCGATGGCGAGGGCGGCGTCGGGAATGTAGCATAGGCGTTCCTTGAGCGTCTTCTGAGGGTACCGATGGCCTTCAGGACGCCAGCGGCACTGCCACATTCTTCCCCTTGATCGAAGGTCAACACTTAAACTAAAAACTAACTTAAACTTAATTAAATACTAACTTAAACTAAATCCTTCCTCAGCAAAACAGCAAGTACCAGACCAATGTGTCAACAGTAGCACCTCGGCATACTGGGACAACATTACCCATAGCCTTTACTGAAAAACTTCGTCAGGACTCTTATTCTTAATTTAGGGGAAATTCTAATGGCCCTGAACCAGGACTTTGTCGAAGGTATCCACTAATCCCATGTGAAGGACATGTCTCTCGTAAAGGGATGGTGGTAAGCCTTTGGTGAGCGGATCCGCAATATTAAACTTAGTACTGATATGCTTAATAATATACGTACCGTCCCGGTTTCTTTCTTTCACGACACGATATTTAAGATCAATGTGCTTAGAAGCACCAGATAATTTATCGTTTGCGCAAAAGAAAACTGCGGCTTGATTGTCGCAGTGCATGATAGGTCTCGAGATACTATCAACAATCCTTAATCCCGGAATAAAATTCTTGAGCCATGCACCTTGGCCCGAAGCTTCATAACATGCCACAAATTCTGCTTGCATTGTAGATGCAGCAGTTACTCCTTGCTTACAACTTTTTGAAGAGATTGCTCCCCCTGCCAGCATATAGACGAACCCAGAAGTGGATTTTCTATCGTCTTCATCACCGGCAAAGTCGGCATCTGTATAGCACTCAACTTCAAGATTATCTGTTCTCTTGTATGTGAGCATGTAATCCTTAGTGCCTTGGCAATATCTGAATGCCTTCTTAACGCCAACCCAGTGAGCCCAACCTGGATTTTTCAAATATCTACTAAGTACTCCGGTTGCAAATACCAAGTCTGGACGCGTACAGACTTGTGCGTACATCAAGCTTCTAATAGCTGATGCATAGGGAACGTTCTCCATTTTGCTTCTCTCAAAATCATTCTTAGGGCACTGATCTTTATTAAACTTATCGCCCTTTTGAATTGGTGCAGGTGATGCATTACTCTTTTCCATATTATATCTCTTAAGCATTTTCTCAATATAAGCTTTCTGAGACAATCCTAGTACTCTTTGGGCTCTGTCTCTGTGTATCTCAATGCCAAGTACATACGAGGCTTCACCGAGATCCTTCATATCAAAATGAGATGATAGGAAATTCTTAGTCTCATGTAACATATTTTTGTCGTTGCTAGCTAATAGTATGTCATCCACATACAGTACTAGAATTATCAACTTTCCACCCTTGAACTTAATGTAGATACATCTATCCACATCATTCTCACTGAATCCAAATTTCTTAATGACTTCATCAAACTTAAGGTTCCACTGTCTGGATGCTTGCTTAAGTCCATAAATAGATTTCTTTAATCTGCATCCCATATGTTCTTTCCCTTTAATAACAAAACCTTGCGGTTGAGTCATATAAATAGTCTCCATTAAGGAACGCAGTCTTAACATCCATCTGATGTAGTTCCATATCAAAATGGGCTACGAGTGCCATGACAATTCTAAATGAATCTTTAGTAGACACGGGAGAGAAAGTCTCATTGTAATCTCTTCCCTCTATCTGAGTAAATCCTTTTGCTACAAGTCTAGCTTTGAATCTTTCGACCTTCCCTTTGGAATCACGTTTAGTCTTGTAGACCCATTTACAGCCTACTGGTTTGACCCCATCAGGAATTTCTACTAAATCCCATACTTTATTAGAACTCATAGACTTTAGCTCTTCTTCCGTGGCTTCAATCCATTTAGTGGAATTCTTACTTTCAACTGCCTGTTTGAAATTGACAGGATCACTTATTGTTCCTACATCATATAAATCTTCACTTAAATATGTCTCATAAATATCATGATTAATTGCAGGCCTCCTTACTCTTTGTGACCTTACTAACGGCTCATTCACAACTGGTTCAGGTACTGCTTGAGGTGGTTCTTGTAGAATTTCTTCTGCTCGAACTTCTGTAGCTGGTGCCTGAATCCCAGCAGCTGGCACCTGAAAAACAGGAGCCTGCTCCACATGTCCTTGCTGAATAACAGTATTAGGCGTGGTGTCGCTTAACTGAGGAATAATTGGTTGTATAAACTGATACATTTCTGTAGATTGAGGGATTTCCGGATCGGGAAGTTCGACCCGTAACTCTTCAAGACTTATATCTCTTTTCGGAAAACCTGCACTCATTTCTGAGTCCTCTAAGAACACAGCTTGTCTGGTCTCGACGAACTTAGTGGAGCGACCAGGACAGTAAAATCTGTATCCCTTTGACTTATCTGGATATCCAATAAAGTGACAACTCACAGTCTTGGAATCTAATTTCTTTTGCTGTGGATCAAACAACTTTGCCTCAGCAGGGCAGCCCCATACCTTTAAATAATTTAATGACGGTTTCCTCCCATTCCACAACTCAAAAGGTGTCTTGGGAACTGACTTAGATGGAACCCGATTAAGTATATGAGCAGCTGTTTTTAATGCTTCCATCCACAATTCTACTGGCAAGCTGGAATGACTGAGCATGCTCCGTACCATATCCATTAGTGTACGATTGCGACGCTCAGCAACTCCATTCTGCTGTGGTTCGCCTGGCATGGCGTACTGAGCTCTTATGCCATTTTCTTCTAACTACTTAGCGAACGGTCCCTTAATTTGACCAAATTGAGCATGTTTCCTGTAGTACTCACCTCCCCTGTCTGATCTTACTATCTTAATAGGAGTGTTATGCTGCTTCTCAACTTCTTTCTTATATATCTTAAATATTTCTAACGCATCTAAACGCTTACGAATAGGGTAGATGTGTCCATAACGGGAATAATCATCAGTAAATGTAATGAAAGAATCATAGCCATCTACAGATGTTACGGAGAGAGGGCCACAGATATCTGTGTGAATTATTTCTAATACGCCCATACTCCTGGTAGCGCCTTTCTTAATTGTCTTAGCATATTTCCCCTTAATGCAGTCGATGCACTGCTCTAAATCTGAAAAGTCTAAGTTTTCGATTATCTCATCTTTAATGAGACGATCTATTCTCCCCCTCGAAATGTGACCAAGGCGACAGTGCCACAATTTCGAAGAGGTCTCATTAAAACGCTTACGCTTATTTGAAACATTAGAAATAGTCATCACAGAATCATCATTAAGAGAGAGCATGTAAAGTTTGCCTTGCCTTTCAGCAGAGCCCACATTTATTGAATTAAACTGAATCACACACTTGTCTTTATTAAATACACAAACATGTCCTGAATCTGCTATAGCTGAAACTGAAATAAGGTTTCTCTTTAGACTAGGAACATAAAGAACTTCATCTAAATTAAGCTGGAAGCCGCCCGGCAACTCTAAGACGAAGCTTCCAATGCCTTCAACTTCAACGCCGTTCCCATCAGCCACTCTTAGGTTTCGCTCCCCCCTTCTTATAGTTCGGATCGAACTAAATGCCTGTAATGAATTAAAAATGTGCACAGTAGCACCTGAGTCAATCCACCAAGTATTAGGGAAAAATCTGCTAAAAATAATTCATCAATGAAAGAGACAACATCACACTTAATATTACCTTGTTTCTTTAGCCATTCCTTAAAGCCTGGACAACCTTTCTGAAGATGCTTGGGTGATTCACAGAATGAACAAAGCATTTTGCCATCCTGAGACTGATTGCCACGCTTGAACTTGTTGTCATTCCTGGGACCTAAATTCTTTCTCTTATTCCCATTCTTCTTATTGTTGTTCTTGTTGTTGTTGCCTTGCTTACTGCTGCCTGACTCATGCTGGTTCTTAGGAGTGTTATTGAGAGAAAGATTGCCAACCAAATTGACCACGTCCTTCATCTTCTCAGTCTTAAGCCTCTCTTCCTCCTCAACACAGTAGCTGATCAAATCACTGATAGACCAAACGGCCTTGTTGGTGTTGTAGTTTATCTTAAAAGCAGCATACTGTGGTGAAGGGAGTGATGTCATGATAAAATGCACCAGGAAACCATCTGAGATCTCCATCTTCATCTCCTTAAGCTTATTAGCCATGTCACACATATTAAGAATGTGCTTCCTTATACCATTTTGACCATTGTATTGAGAGGAGACAAGCTTCATGATCAAAGTGCTTGCATATAAGTCTTAGATGAGCTCTTAAAGTTCTCTTCAATCTTAGCCAGCAGCTCCTTAGCAGTGAGATCAGCGCCATTAGCTTTCTTAGTGGGAATAGCCCCCTTAATGACAGCACTGATTGTCTGAGTCAACACCATGGTACACATGCGATCAGACCTCTCCCACTTCTCAAGAGCAGGTGAAGTCTCTCCAGCAGCAGGTGCAGCAGGCTTATCGTCCCTGAAGGCAACATCCAAATCATTCCATGCCAAGCATGTCATGACCTTGCCCTTCCACTCCGGAAAGTTCGCTCCATTGAGCTGCTCAATGTTGTTGAGGTAGGAGGCCACAGTGTTGACATTACTCACTGAAACAATAAAGAACAAAACTTAGCTTAGTGATCATATACAATGAAATACGAATAAAAGCATGATAATAATCCTACGGTGGTCTGATTAAAAGCATGCATTAAATTTCAATATGCATCACCGGTGGGGAAAACAATTGAAATTCATCTTAATACTCATGATTAAACAACGGTGGTCAGAAATAATCACAAGTTTACTCTAAACAAATTTCCCGGTGGTTCCATTCATTTAGAGACATCTCAAAGTATAGTGGTGGATTGAAAAACTTAAATATCAGTGAATAATCATGAATAAAACTTAAATAATTATAAGAATAACACCAGCCACTTAAAATAATAGACTTATGCAGTAATTAATCTTAACTTAAACTCAGAGAATGTAAACTTTCCTTAGAACAGTAATTAACTTAAGCTAAATATATTGAAACAATACTGAAAAGAATATAGCTAAACTAAAAAAATGATCTTAAATGAAAAATGCCTTTCGGCCTATCTGACTCATGCGCGGCCCAAAAGATCGGCCCATCCGGCCCATCTCCACGCGCGGCGGCCCAAATGGCGCGCGCCTGGGCTCGGGGCCCAGCAGCCAATGGCTGGGCCGCCGATTCGGCCCAACGGCGCCGCGCACCCTCCCCCCGCTCCGCGTCGATCTGATCCGTCGGCTCGATCGGACGGCGGAGCGGGTGTTTCGGCCCGCTCAAAACGGCCGGCGGCCGGGGTGGAACCCTAGGGTTTCATTCCACCCCGCGCGCGCAGCCGT